>JAUIZM010000054.1:0-589934 GCA_030848705.1 Heracleum sosnowskyi | reverse complement strand
TGTGCAAACTAATTGTATATACTGATGTTTAGAGAGTATTTGCAATTTACTAGGATAAATTGAAAAAATGATGCAATAAATTGGAAATTAATTAAAAAATAGTGAAATTAATTATTAAAATATGATAAAAATTAAAGTAAAGTCACAATACATATAGAATTAATGCAAGAAACGAGTTGCAAATAAAAGAAATATTTTAAGAAAGGAAAAAAAAAAATGACGAAAAAAGGGGTGCAACACGAGGACTTCCCAGGGGGTCACCCATCCTAGTACTACTCTCGCCCAAGCACGCTTAACTTCGGAGTTCTGATGGGATCCGGTGCATTAGTGCTGGTATGATCGCACCCATTAGAGTTGTGCAAACTAATTGTATATACTGATGTTTAGAGAGTATTTGCAATTTACTAGGATAAATTGAAAAAATGATGCAATAAATTGGAAATTAATTAAAAAATAGTGAAATTAATTATTAAAATATGATAAAAATTAAAGTAAAGTCACAATACATATAGAATTAATGCAAGAAACGAGTTGCAAATAAAAGAAATATTTTAAGAAAGGAAAAAAAAATGACGAAAAAAGGGGTGCAACACGAGGACTTCCCAGGGGGTCACCCATCCTAGTACTACTCTCGCCCAAGCACGCTTAACTTCGGAGTTCTGATGGGATCCGGTGCATTAGTGCTGGTATGATCGCACCCATTAGAGTTGTGCAAACTAATTGTATATACTGATGTTTAGAGAGTATTTGCAATTTACTAGGATAAATTGAAAAAATGATGCAATAAATTGGAAATTAATTAAAAAATAGTGAAATTAATTATTAAAATATGATAAAAATTAAAGTAAAGTCACAATACATATAGAATTAATGCAAGAAACGAGTTGCAAATAAAAGAAATATTTTAAGAAAGGAAAAAAAAAATGACGAAAAAAGGGGTGCAACACGAGGACTTCCCAGGGGGTCACCCATCCTAGTACTACTCTCGCCCAAGCACGCTTAACTTCGGAGTTCTGATGGGATCCGGTGCATTAGTGCTGGTATGATCGCACCCATTAGAGTTGTGCAAACTAATTGTATATACTGATGTTTAGAGAGTATTTGCAATTTACTAGGATAAATTGAAAAAATGATGCAATAAATTGGAAATTAATTAAAAAATAGTGAAATTAATTATTAAAATATGATAAAAATTAAAGTAAAGTCACAATACATATAGAATTAATGCAAGAAACGAGTTGCAAATAAAAGAAATATTTTAAGAAAGGAAAAAAAAAATGACGAAAAAAGGGGTGCAACACGAGGACTTCCCAGGGGGTCACCCATCCTAGTACTACTCTCGCCCAAGCACGCTTAACTTCGGAGTTCTGATGGGATCCGGTGCATTAGTGCTGGTATGATCGCACCCGTTAGAGTTGTGCAAACTAATTGTATATACTGATGTTTAGAGAGTATTTGCAATTTACTAGGATAAATTGAAAAAATGATGCAATAAATTGGAAATTAATTAAAAAATAGTGAAATTAATTATTAAAATATGATAAAAATTAAAGTAAAGTCACAATACATATAGAATTAATGCAAGAAACGAGTTGCAAATAAAAGAAATATTTTAAGAAAGGAAAAAAAAAATGACGAAAAAAGGGGTGCAACACGAGGACTTCCCAGGGGGTCACCCATCCTAGTACTACTCTCGCCCAAGCACGCTTAACTTCGGAGTTCTGATGGGATCCGGTGCATTAGTGCTGGTATGATCGCACCCGTTAGAGTTGTGCAAACTAATTGTATATACTGATGTTTAGAGAGTATTTGCAATTTACTAGGATAAATTGAAAAAATGATGCAATAAATTGGAAATTAATTAAAAAATAGTGAAATTAATTATTAAAATATGATAAAAATTAAAGTAAAGTCACAATACATATAGAATTAATGCAAGAAACGAGTTGCAAATAAAAGAAATATTTTAGAAGAAAGGAAAAAAAAATGACGAAAAAATGGGTGCAACACGAGGACTTCCCAGGGGGTCACCCATCCTAGTACTACTCTCGCCCAAGCACGCTTAACTTCGGAGTTCTGATGGGATCCGGTGCATTAGTGCTGGTATGATCGCACCCGTTAGAGTTGTGCAAACTAATTGTATATACTGATGTTTAGAGAGTATTTGCAATTTACTAGGATAAATTGAAAAAATGATGCAATAAATTGGAAATTAATTAAAAAATAGTGAAATTAATTATTAAAATATGATAAAAATTAAAGTAAAGTCACAATACATATAGAATTAATGCAAGAAACGAGTTGCAAATAAAAGAAATATTTTAAGAAAGGAAAAAAAAAAATGACGAAAAAAGGGGTGCAACACGAGGACTTCCCAGGGGGTCACCCATCCTAGTACTACTCTCGCCCAAGCACGCTTAACTTCGGAGTTCTGATGGGATCCGGTGCATTAGTGCTGGTATGATCGCACCCATTAGAGTTGTGCAAACTAATTGTATATACTGATGTTTAGAGAGTATTTGCAATTTACTAGGATAAATTGAAAAAATGATGCAATAAATTGGAAATTAATTAAAAAATAGTGAAATTAATTATTAAAATATGATAAAAATTAAAGTAAAGTCACAATACATATAGAATTAATGCAAGAAACGAGTTGCAAATAAAAGAAATATTTTAAGAAAGGAAAAAAAAATGACGAAAAAAGGGGTGCAACACGAGGACTTCCCAGGGGGTCACCCATCCTAGTACTTACTCTCGCCCAAGCACGCTTAACTTCGGAGTTCTGATGGGATCCGGTGCATTAGTGCTGGTATGATCGCACCCATTAGAGTTGTGCAAACTAATTGTATATACTGATGTTTAGAGAGTATTTGCAATTTACTAGGATAAATTGAAAAAATGATGCAATAAATTGGAAATTAATTAAAAAATAGTGAAATTAATTATTAAAATATGATAAAAATTAAAGTAAAGTCACAATACATATAGAATTAATGCAAGAAACGAGTTGCAAATAAAAGAAATATTTTAAGAAAGGAAAAAAAAAAATGACGAAAAAAGGGGTGCAACACGAGGACTTCCCAGGGGGTCACCCATCCTAGTACTACTCTCGCCCAAGCACGCTTAACTTCGGAGTTCTGATGGGATCCGGTGCATTAGTGCTGGTATGATCGCACCCATTAGAGTTGTGCAAACTAATTGTATATACTGATGTTTAGAGAGTATTTGCAATTTACTAGGATAAATTGAAAAAATGATGCAATAAATTGGAAATTAATTAAAAAATAGTGAAATTAATTATTAAAATATGATAAAAATTAAAGTAAAGTCACAATACATATAGAATTAATGCAAGAAACGAGTTGCAAATAAAAGAAATATTTTAAGAAAGGAAAAAAAAAATGACGAAAAAAGGGGTGCAACACGAGGACTTCCCAGGGGGTCACCCATCCTAGTACTACTCTCGCCCAAGCACGCTTAACTTCGGAGTTCTGATGGGATCCGGTGCATTAGTGCTGGTATGATCGCACCCGTTAGAGTTGTGCAAACTAATTGTATATACTGATGTTTAGAGAGTATTTGCAATTTACTAGGATAAATTGAAAAAATGATGCAATAAATTGGAAATTAATTAAAAAATAGTGAAATTAATTATTAAAATATGATAAAAATTAAAGTAAAGTCACAATACATATAGAATTAATGCAAGAAACGAGTTGCAAATAAAAGAAATATTTTAAGAAAGGAAAAAAAAAATGACGAAAAAAGGGGTGCAACACGAAGACTTCCCAGGGGGTCACCCATCCTAGTACTACTCTCGTCCAAGCACGCTTAACTTCGGAGTTCTGATGGGATCCGGTGCATTAGTGTTGGTATGATCGCACCCTTTAGAGTTGTGCAAACTAATTGTATATACTGATGTTTAGAGAGTATTTGCAATTTACTAGGATAAATTGAAAAAATGATGCAATAAATTGGAAATTAATTAAAAAATAGTGAAATTAATTATTAAAATATGATAAAAATTAAAGTAAAGTCACAATACATATAGAATTAATGCAAGAAACGAGTTGCAAATAAAAGAAATATTTTAAGAAAGGAAAAAAAAAATGACGAAAAAAGGGGTGCAACACGAGAACTTCCCAGGGGGTCACCCATCCTAGTACTACTCTCGCCCAAGCACGCTTAACTTCGGAGTTCTGATGGGATCCGGTGCATTAGTGCTGGTATGATCGCACCCGTTAGAGTTGTGCAAACTAATTGTATATACTGATGTTTAGAGAGTATTTGCAATTTACTAGGATAAATTGAAAAAATGATGCAATAAATTGGAAATTAATTAAAAAATAGTGAAATTAATTATTAAAATATGATAAAAATTAAAGTAAAGTCACAATACATATAGAATTAATGCAAGAAACGAGTTGCAAATAAAAGAAATATTTTAAGAAAGGAAAAAAAAAATGACGAAAAAAAGGGTGCAACACGAGGACTTCCCAGGGGGTCACCCATCCTAGTACTACTCTCGCCCAAGCACGCTTAACTTCGGAGTTCTGATGGGATCCGGTGCATTAGTGCTGGTATGATCGCACCCGTTAGAGTTGTGCAAACTAATTGTATATACTGATGTTTAGAGAGTATTTGCAATTTACTAGGATAAATTGAAAAAATGATGCAATAAATTGGAAATTAACTAAAAAATAGTGAAATTAATTATTAAAATATGATAAAAATTAAAGTAAAGTCACAATACATATAGAATTAATGCAAGAAACGAGTTGCAAATAAAAGAAATATTTTAAGAAAGGAAAAAAAAATGACGAAAAAAAGGGTGCAACACGAGGACTTCCCAGGGGGGTCACCCATCCTAGTACTACTCTCGCCCAAGCACGCTTAACTTCGGAGTTCTGATGGGATCCGGTGCATTAGTGCTGGTATGATCGCACCCGTTAGAGTTGTGCAAACTAATTGTATATACTGATGTTTAGAGAGTATTTGCAATTTACTAGGATAAATTGAAAAAATGATGCAATAAATTGGAAATTAATTAAAAAATAGTGAAATTAATTATTAAAATATGATAAAAATTAAAGTAAAGTCACAATACATATAGAATTAATGCAAGAAACGAGTTGCAAATAAAAGAAATATTTTAAGAAAGGAAAAAAAAAATGACGAAAAAAAGGGTGCAACACGAAGACTTCCCAGGGGGTCACCCATCCTAGTACTACTCTCGTCCAAGCACGCTTAACTTCGGAGTTCTGATGGGATCCGGTGCATTAGTGCTGGTATGATCGCACCCGTTAGAGTTGTGCAAACTAATTGTATATACTGATGTTTAGAGAGTATTTGCAATTTACTAGGATAAATTGAAAAAATGATGCAATAAATTGGAAATTAATTAAAAAATAGTGAAATTAATTATTAAAATATGATAAAAATTAAAGTAAAGTCACAATACATATAGAATTAATGCAAGAAACGAGTTGCAAATAAAAGAAATATTTTAAGAAAGGAAAAAAAAAATGACGAAAAAAGGGGTGCAACACGAGAACTTCCCAGGGGGTCACCCATCCTAGTACTACTCTCGCCCAAGCACGCTTAACTTCGGAGTTCTGATGGGATCCGGTGCATTAGTGCTGGTATGATCGCACCCGTTAGAGTTGTGCAAACTAATTGTATATACTGATGTTTAGAGAGTATTTGCAATTTACTAGGATAAATTGAAAAAATGATGCAATAAATTGGAAATTAATTAAAAAATAGTGAAATTAATTATTAAAATATGATAAAAATTAAAGTAAAGTCACAATACATATAGAATTAATGCAAGAAACGAGTTGCAAATAAAAGAAATATTTTAAGAAAGGAAAAAAAAAATGACGAAAAAAAGGGTGCAACACGAGGACTTCCCAGGGGGTCACCCATCCTAGTACTACTCTCGCCCAAGCACGCTTAACTTCGGAGTTCTGATGGGATCCGGTGCATTAGTGCTGGTATGATCGCACCCGTTAGAGTTGTGCAAACTAATTGTATATACTGATGTTTAGAGAGTATTTGCAATTTACTAGGATAAATTGAAAAAATGATGCAATAAATTGGAAATTAATTAAAAAATAGTGAAATTAATTATTAAAATATGATAAAAATTAAAGTAAAGTCACAATACATATAGAATTAATGCAAGAAACGAGTTGCAAATAAAAGAAATATTTTAAGAAAGGAAAAAAAAAATGACGAAAAAAGGGGTGCAACACGAAGACTTCCCAGGGGGTCACCCATCCTAGTACTACTCTCGTCCAAGCACGCTTAACTTCGGAGTTCTGATGGGATCCGGTGCATTAGTGCTGGTATGATCGCACCCGTTAGAGTTGTGCAAACTAATTGTATATACTGATGTTTAGAGAGTATTTGCAATTTACTAGGATAAATTGAAAAAATGATGCAATAAATTGGAAATTAATTAAAAAATAGTGAAATTAATTATTAAAATATGATAAAAATTAAAGTAAAGTCACAATACATATAGAATTAATGCAAGAAACGAGTTGCAAATAAAAGAAATATTTTAAGAAAGGAAAAAAAAATGACGAAAAAAGGGGAGCAACACGAGAACTTCCCAGGGGGTCACCCATCCTAGTACTACTCTCGCCCAAGCACGCTTAACTTCGGAGTTCTGATGGGATCCGGTGCATTAGTGCTGGTATGATCGCACCCGTTAGAGTTGTGCAAACTAATTGTATATACTGATGTTTAGAGAGTATTTGCAATTTACTAGGATAAATTGAAAAAATGATGCAATAAATTGGAAATTAATTAAAAAATAGTGAAATTAATTATTAAAATATGATAAAAATTAAAGTAAAGTCACAATACATATAGAATTAATGCAAGAAACGAGTTGCAAATAAAAGAAATATTTTAAGAAAGGAAAAAAAAAATGACGAAAAAAGGGGTGCAACACGAGGACTTCCCAGGGGGTCACCCATCCTATTACTACTCTCGCCCAAGCACGCTTAACTTCGGAGTTCTGATGGGATCCGGTGCATTAGTGCTGGTATGATCGCACCCGTTAGAGTTGTGCAAACTAATTGTATATACTGATGTTTAGAGAGTATTTGCAATTTACTAGGATAAATTGAAAAAATGATGCAATAAATTGGAAATTAATTAAAAAATAGTGAAATTAATTATTAAAATATGATAAAAATTAAAGTAAAGTCACAATACATATAGAATTAATGCAAGAAACGAGTTGCAAATAAAAGAAATATTTTAAGAAAGGAAAAAAAAAATGACGAAAAAAAGGGTGCAACACGAGGACTTCCCAGGGGGTCACCCATCCTAGTACTACTCTCGCCCAAGCACGCTTAACTTCGGAGTTCTGATGGGATCCGGTGCATTAGTGCTGGTATGATCGCACCCGTTAGAGTTGTGCAAACTAATTGTATATACTGATGTTTAGAGAGTATTTGCAATTTACTAGGATAAATTGAAAAAATGATGCAATAAATTGGAAATTAATTAAAAAATAGTGAAATTAATTATTAAAATATGATAAAAATTAAAGTAAAGTCACAATACATATAGAATTAATGCAAGAAACGAGTTGCAAATAAAAGAAATATTTTAAGAAAGGAAAAAAAAATGACGAAAAAAGGGGTGCAACACGAGGACTTCCCAGGGGGTCACCCATCCTAGTACTACTCTCGTCCAAGCACGCTTAACTTCGGAGTTCTGATGGGATCCGGTGCATTAGTGCTGGTATGATCGCACCCGTTAGAGTTGTGCAAACTAATTGTATATACTGATGTTTAGAGAGTATTTGCAATTTACTAGGATAAATTGAAAAAATGATGCAATAAATTGGAAATTAATTAAAAAATAGTGAAATTAATTATTAAAATATGATAAAAATTAAAGTAAAGTCACAATACATATAGAATTAATGCAAGAAACGAGTTGCAAATAAAAGAAATATTTTAAGAAAGGAAAAAAAAAATGACGAAAAAAGGGGTGCAACACGAGGACTTCCCAGGGGGTCACCCATCCTAGTACTACTCTCGCCCAAGCACGCTTAACTTCGGAGTTCTGATGGGATCCGGTGCATTAGTGCTGGTATGATCGCACCCGTTAGAGTTGTGCAAACTAATTGTATATACTGATGTTTAGAGAGTATTTGCAATTTACTAGGATAAATTGAAAAAATGATGCAATAAATTGGAAATTAATTAAAAAATAGTGAAATTAATTATTAAAATATGATAAAAATTAAAGTAAAGTCACAATACATATAGAATTAATGCAAGAAACGAGTTGCAAATAAAAGAAATATTTTAAGAAAGGAAAAAAAAATGACGAAAAAAGGGGTGCAACACGAAGACTTCCCAGGGGGTCACCCATCCTAGTACTACTCTCGTCCAAGCACGCTTAACTTCGGAGTTCTGATGGGATCCGGTGCATTAGTGTTGGTATGATCGCACCCTTTAGAGTTGTGCAAACTAATTGTATATACTGATGTTTAGAGAGTATTTGCAATTTACTAGGATAAATTGAAAAAATGATGCAATAAATTGGAAATTATTTAAAAAATAGTGAAATTAATTATTAAAATATGATAAAAATTAAAGTAAAGTCACAATACATATAGAATTAATGCAAGAAACGAGTTGCAAATAAAAGAAATATTTTAAGAAAGGAAAAAAAAAATGACGAAAAAAGGGGTGCAACACGAGAACTTCCCAGGGGGTCACCCATCCTAGTACTACTCTCGCCCAAGCACGCTTAACTTCGGAGTTCTGATGGGATCCGGTGCATTAGTGCTGGTATGATCGCACCCGTTAGAGTTGTGCAAACTAATTGTATATACTGATGTTTAGAGAGTATTTGCAATTTACTAGGATAAATTGAAAAAATGATGCAATAAATTGGAAATTAATTAAAAAATAGTGAAATTAATTATTAAAATATGATAAAAATTAAAGTAAAGTCACAATACATATAGAATTAATGCAAGAAACGAGTTGCAAATAAAAGAAATATTTTAAGAAAGGAAAAAAAAAATGACGAAAAAAAGGGTGCAACACGAGGACTTTCCAGGGGGTCACCCATCCTAGTACTACTCTCGCCCAAGCACGCTTAACTTCGGAGTTCTGATGGGATCCGGTGCATTAGTGCTGGTATGATCGCACCCGTTAGAGTTGTGCAAACTAATTGTATATACTGATGTTTAGAGAGTATTTGCAATTTACTAGGATAAATTGAAAAAATGATGCAATAAATTGGAAATTAATTAAAAAATAGTGAAATTAATTATTAAAATATGATAAAAATTAAAGTAAAGTCACAATACAAATAGAATTAATGCAAGAAACGAGTTGCAAATAAAAGAAATATTTTAAGAAAGGAAAAAAAAATGACGAAAAAAAGGGTGCAACACGAGGACTTCCCAGGGGGTCACCCATCCTAGTACTACTCTCGCCCAAGCACGCTTAACTTCGGAGTTCTGATGGGATCCGGTGCATTAGTGCTGGTATGATCGCACCCGTTAGAGTTGTGCAAACTAATTGTATATACTGATGTTTAGAGAGTATTTGCAATTTACTAGGATAAATTGAAAAAATGATGCAATAAATTGGAAATTAATTAAAAAATAGTGAAATTAATTATTAAAATATGATAAAAATTAAAGTAAAGTCACAATACATATAGAATTAATGCAAGAAACGAGTTGCAAATAAAAGAAATATTTTAAGAAAGGAAAAAAAAAATGACGAAAAAAGGGGTGCAACACGAAGACTTCCCAGGGGGTCACCCATCCTAGTACTACTCTCGTCCAAGCACGCTTAACTTCGGAGTTCTGATGGGATCCGGTGCATTAGTGCTGGTATGATCGCACCCGTTAGAGTTGTGCAAACTAATTGTATATACTGATGTTTAGAGAGTATTTGCAATTTACTAGGATAAATTGAAAAAATGATGCAATAAATTGGAAATTAATTAAAAAATAGTGAAATTAATTATTAAAATATGATAAAAATTAAAGTAAAGTCACAATACATATAGAATTAATGCAAGAAACGAGTTGCAAATAAAAGAAATATTTTAAGAAAGGAAAAAAAAAATGACGAAAAAAGGGGTGCAACACGAGAACTTCCCAGGGGGTCACCCATCCTAGTACTACTCTCGCCCAAGCACGCTTAACTTCGGAGTTCTGATGGGATCCGGTGCATTAGTGCTGGTATGATCGCACCCGTTAGAGTTGTGCAAACTAATTGTATATACTGATGTTTAGAGAGTATTTGCAATTTACTAGGATAAATTGAAAAAATGATGCAATAAATTGGAAATTAATTAAAAAATAGTGAAATTAATTATTAAAATATGATAAAAATTAAAGTAAAGTCACAATACATATAGAATTAATGCAAGAAACGAGTTGCAAATAAAAGAAATATTTTAAGAAAGGAAAAAAAAAATGACGAAAAAAAGGGTGCAACACGAGGACTTCCCAGGGGGTCACCCATCCTAGTACTACTCTCGCCCAAGCACGCTTAACTTCGGAGTTCTGATGGGATCCGGTGCATTAGTGCTGGTATGATCGCACCCGTTAGAGTTGTGCAAACTAATTGTATATACTGATGTTTAGAGAGTATTTGCAATTTACTAGGATAAATTGAAAAAATGATGCAATAAATTGGAAATTAATTAAAAAATAGTGAAATTAATTATTAAAATATGATAAAAATTAAAGTAAAGTCACAATACATATAGAATTAATGCAAGAAACGAGTTGCAAATAAAAGAAATATTTTAAGAAAGGAAAAAAAAAATGACGAAAAAAGGGGTGCAACACGAAGACTTCCCAGGGGGTCACCCATCCTAGTACTACTCTCGTCCAAGCACGCTTAACTTCGGAGTTCTGATGGGATCCGGTGCATTAGTGCTGGTATGATCGCACCCGTTAGAGTTGTGCAAACTAATTGTATATACTGATGTTTAGAGAGTATTTGCAATTTACTAGGATAAATTGAAAAAATGATGCAATAAATTGGAAATTAATTAAAAAATAGTGAAATTAATTATTAAAATATGATAAAAATTAAAGTAAAGTCACAATACATATAGAATTAATGCAAGAAACGAGTTGCAAATAAAAGAAATATTTTAAGAAAGGAAAAAAAAATGACGAAAAAAGGGGTGCAACACGAGAACTTCCCAGGGGGTCACCCATCCTAGTACTACTCTCGCCCAAGCACGCTTAACTTCGGAGTTCTGATGGGATCCGGTGCATTAGTGCTGGTATGATCGCACCCGTTAGAGTTGTGCAAACTAATTGTATATACTGATGTTTAGAGAGTATTTGCAATTTACTAGGATAAATTGAAAAAATGATGCAATAAATTGGAAATTAATTAAAAAATAGTGAAATTAATTATTAAAATATGATAAAAATTAAAGTAAAGTCACAATACATATAGAATTAATGCAAGAAACGAGTTGCAAATAAAAGAAATATTTTAAGAAAGGAAAAAAAAAATGACGAAAAAAGGGGTGCAACACGAGGACTTCCCAGGGGGTCACCCATCCTAGTACTACTCTCGCCCAAGCACGCTTAACTTCGGAGTTCTGATGGGATCCGGTGCATTAGTGCTGGTATGATCGCACCCGTTAGAGTTGTGCAAACTAATTGTATATACTGATGTTTAGAGAGTATTTGCAATTTACTAGGATAAATTGAAAAAATGATGCAATAAATTGGAAATTAATTAAAAAATAGTGAAATTAATTATTAAAATATGATAAAAATTAAAGTAAAGTCACAATACATATAGAATTAATGCAAGAAACGAGTTGCAAATAAAAGAAATATTTTAAGAAAGGAAAAAAAAAATGACGAAAAAAAGGGTGCAACACGAGGACTTCCCAGGGGGTCACCCATCCTAGTACTACTCTCGCCCAAGCACGCTTAACTTCGGAGTTCTGATGGGATCCGGTGCATTAGTGCTGGTATGATCGCACCCGTTAGAGTTGTGCAAACTAATTGTATATACTGATGTTTAGAGAGTATTTGCAATTTACTAGGATAAATTGAAAAAATGATGCAATAAATTGGAAATTAATTAAAAAATAGTGAAATTAATTATTAAAATATGATAAAAATTAAAGTAAAGTCACAATACATATAGAATTAATGCAAGAAACGAGTTGCAAATAAAAGAAATATTTTAAGAAAGGAAAAAAAAATGACGAAAAAAGGGGTGCAACACGAGGACTTCCCAGGGGGTCACCCATCCTAGTACTACTCTCGTCCAAGCACGCTTAACTTCGGAGTTCTGATGGGATCCGGTGCATTAGTGCTGGTATGATCGCACCCGTTAGAGTTGTGCAAACTAATTGTATATACTGATGTTTAGAGAGTATTTGCAATTTACTAGGATAAATTGAAAAAATGATGCAATAAATTGGAAATTAATTAAAAAATAGTGAAATTAATTATTAAAATATGATAAAAATTAAAGTAAAGTCACAATACATATAGAATTAATGCAAGAAACGAGTTGCAAATAAAAGAAATATTTTAAGAAAGGAAAAAAAAATGACGAAAAAAGGGGTGCAACACGAGGACTTCCCAGGGGGTCACCCATCCTAGTACTACTCTCGCCCAAGCACGCTTAACTTCGGAGTTCTGATGGGATCCGGTGCATTAGTGCTGGTATGATCGCACCCGTTAGAGTTGTGCAAACTAATTGTATATACTGATGTTTAGAGAGTATTTGCAATTTACTAGGATAAATTGAAAAAATGATGCAATAAATTGGAAATTAATTAAAAAATAGTGAAATTAATTATTAAAATATGATAAAAATTAAAGTAAAGTCACAATACATATAGAATTAATGCAAGAAACGAGTTGCAAATAAAAGAAATATTTTAAGAAAGGAAAAAAAAAAATGACGAAAAAAGGGGTGCAACACGAAGACTTCCCAGGGGGTCACCCATCCTAGTACTACTCTCGTCCAAGCACGCTTAACTTCGGAGTTCTGATGGGATCCGGTGCATTAGTGTTGGTATGATCGCACCCTTTAGAGTTGTGCAAACTAATTGTATATACTGATGTTTAGAGAGTATTTGCAATTTACTAGGATAAATTGAAAAAATGATGCAATAAATTGGAAATTATTTAAAAAATAGTGAAATTAATTATTAAAATATGATAAAAATTAAAGTAAAGTCACAATACATATAGAATTAATGCAAGAAACGAGTTGCAAATAAAAGAAATATTTTAAGAAAGGAAAAAAAAAATGACGAAAAAAGGGGTGCAACACGAGAACTTCCCAGGGGGTCACCCATCCTAGTACTACTCTCGCCCAAGCACGCTTAACTTCGGAGTTCTGATGGGATCCGGTGCATTAGTGCTGGTATGATCGCACCCGTTAGAGTTGTGCAAACTAATTGTATATACTGATGTTTAGAGAGTATTTGCAATTTACTAGGATAAATTGAAAAAATGATGCAATAAATTGGAAATTAATTAAAAAATAGTGAAATTAATTATTAAAATATGATAAAAATTAAAGTAAAGTCACAATACATATAGAATTAATGCAAGAAACGAGTTGCAAATAAAAGAAATATTTTAAGAAAGGAAAAAAAAAATGACGAAAAAAAGGGTGCAACACGAGGACTTTCCAGGGGGTCACCCATCCTAGTACTACTCTCGCCCAAGCACGCTTAACTTCGGAGTTCTGATGGGATCCGGTGCATTAGTGCTGGTATGATCGCACCCGTTAGAGTTGTGCAAACTAATTGTATATACTGATGTTTAGAGAGTATTTGCAATTTACTAGGATAAATTGAAAAAATGATGCAATAAATTGGAAATTAATTAAAAAATAGTGAAATTAATTATTAAAATATGATAAAAATTAAAGTAAAGTCACAATACAAATAGAATTAATGCAAGAAACGAGTTGCAAATAAAAGAAATATTTTAAGAAAGGAAAAAAAAATGACGAAAAAAAGGGTGCAACACGAGGACTTCCCAGGGGGTCACCCATCCTAGTACTACTCTCGCCCAAGCACGCTTAACTTCGGAGTTCTGATGGGATCCGGTGCATTAGTGCTGGTATGATCGCACCCGTTAGAGTTGTGCAAACTAATTGTATATACTGATGTTTAGAGAGTATTTGCAATTTACTAGGATAAATTGAAAAAATGATGCAATAAATTGGAAATTAATTAAAAAATAGTGAAATTAATTATTAAAATATGATAAAAATTAAAGTAAAGTCACAATACATATAGAATTAATGCAAGAAACGAGTTGCAAATAAAAGAAATATTTTAAGAAAGGAAAAAAAAAATGACGAAAAAAGGGGTGCAACACGAAGACTTCCCAGGGGGTCACCCATCCTAGTACTACTCTCGTCCAAGCACGCTTAACTTCGGAGTTCTGATGGGATCCGGTGCATTAGTGCTGGTATGATCGCACCCGTTAGAGTTGTGCAAACTAATTGTATATACTGATGTTTAGAGAGTATTTGCAATTTACTAGGATAAATTGAAAAAATGATGCAATAAATTGGAAATTAATTAAAAAATAGTGAAATTAATTATTAAAATATGATAAAAATTAAAGTAAAGTCACAATACATATAGAATTAATGCAAGAAACGAGTTGCAAATAAAAGAAATATTTTAAGAAAGGAAAAAAAAAATGACGAAAAAAGGGGTGCAACACGAGAACTTCCCAGGGGGTCACCCATCCTAGTACTACTCTCGCCCAAGCACGCTTAACTTCGGAGTTCTGATGGGATCCGGTGCATTAGTGCTGGTATGATCGCACCCGTTAGAGTTGTGCAAACTAATTGTATATACTGATGTTTAGAGAGTATTTGCAATTTACTAGGATAAATTGAAAAAATGATGCAATAAATTGGAAATTAATTAAAAAATAGTGAAATTAATTATTAAAATATGATAAAAATTAAAGTAAAGTCACAATACATATAGAATTAATGCAAGAAACGAGTTGCAAATAAAAGAAATATTTTAAGAAAGGAAAAAAAAAATGACGAAAAAAAGGGTGCAACACGAGGACTTTCCAGGGGGTCACCCATCCTAGTACTACTCTCGCCCAAGCACGCTTAACTTCGGAGTTCTGATGGGATCCGGTGCATTAGTGCTGGTATGATCGCACCCGTTAGAGTTGTGCAAACTAATTGTATATACTGATGTTTAGAGAGTATTTGCAATTTACTAGGATAAATTGAAAAAATGATGCAATAAATTGGAAATTAATTAAAAAATAGTGAAATTAATTATTAAAATATGATAAAAATTAAAGTAAAGTCACAATACAAATAGAATTAATGCAAGAAACGAGTTGCAAATAAAAGAAATATTTTAAGAAAGGAAAAAAAAATGACGAAAAAAAGGGTGCAACACGAGGACTTCCCAGGGGGTCACCCATCCTAGTACTACTCTCGCCCAAGCACGCTTAACTTCGGAGTTCTGATGGGATCCGGTGCATTAGTGCTGGTATGATCGCACCCGTTAGAGTTGTGCAAACTAATTGTATATACTGATGTTTAGAGAGTATTTGCAATTTACTAGGATAAATTGAAAAAATGATGCAATAAATTGGAAATTAATTAAAAAATAGTGAAATTAATTATTAAAATATGATAAAAATTAAAGTAAAGTCACAATACATATAGAATTAATGCAAGAAACGAGTTGCAAATAAAAGAAATATTTTAAGAAAGGAAAAAAAAAATGACGAAAAAAGGGGTGCAACACGAAGACTTCCCAGGGGGTCACCCATCCTAGTACTACTCTCGTCCAAGCACGCTTAACTTCGGAGTTCTGATGGGATCCGGTGCATTAGTGCTGGTATGATCGCACCCGTTAGAGTTGTGCAAACTAATTGTATATACTGATGTTTAGAGAGTATTTGCAATTTACTAGGATAAATTGAAAAAATGATGCAATAAATTGGAAATTAATTAAAAAATAGTGAAATTAATTATTAAAATATGATAAAAATTAAAGTAAAGTCACAATACATATAGAATTAATGCAAGAAACGAGTTGCAAATAAAAGAAATATTTTAAGAAAGGAAAAAAAAAATGACGAAAAAAGGGGTGCAACACGAGAACTTCCCAGGGGGTCACCCATCCTAGTACTACTCTCGCCCAAGCACGCTTAACTTCGGAGTTCTGATGGGATCCGGTGCATTAGTGCTGGTATGATCGCACCCGTTAGAGTTGTGCAAACTAATTGTATATACTGATGTTTAGAGAGTATTTGCAATTTACTAGGATAAATTGAAAAAATGATGCAATAAATTGGAAATTAATTAAAAAATAGTGAAATTAATTATTAAAATATGATAAAAATTAAAGTAAAGTCACAATACATATAGAATTAATGCAAGAAACGAGTTGCAAATAAAAGAAATATTTTAAGAAAGGAAAAAAAAAATGACGAAAAAAAGGGTGCAACACGAGGACTTCCCAGGGGGTCACCCATCCTAGTACTACTCTCGCCCAAGCACGCTTAACTTCGGAGTTCTGATGGGATCCGGTGCATTAGTGCTGGTATGATCGCACCCGTTAGAGTTGTGCAAACTAATTGTATATACTGATGTTTAGAGAGTATTTGCAATTTACTAGGATAAATTGAAAAAATGATGCAATAAATTGGAAATTAATTAAAAAATAGTGAAATTAATTATTAAAATATGATAAAAATTAAAGTAAAGTCACAATACATATAGAATTAATGCAAGAAACGAGTTGCAAATAAAAGAAATATTTTAAGAAAGGAAAAAAAAATGACGAAAAAAGGGGTGCAACACGAAGACTTCCCAGGGGGTCACCCATCCTAGTACTACTCTCGTCCAAGCACGCTTAACTTCGGAGTTCTGATGGGATCCGGTGCATTAGTGCTGGTATGATCGCACCCGTTAGAGTTGTGCAAACTAATTGTATATACTGATGTTTAGAGAGTATTTGCAATTTACTAGGATAAATTGAAAAAATGATGCAATAAATTGGAAATTAATTAAAAAATAGTGAAATTAATTATTAAAATATGATAAAAATTAAAGTAAAGTCACAATACATATAGAATTAATGCAAGAAACGAGTTGCAAATAAAAGAAATATTTTAAGAAAGGAAAAAAAAATGACGAAAAAAGGGGTGCAACACGAGAACTTCCCAGGGGGTCACCCATCCTAGTACTACTCTCGCCCAAGCACGCTTAACTTCGGAGTTCTGATGGGATCCGGTGCATTAGTGCTGGTATGATCGCACCCGTTAGAGTTGTGCAAACTAATTGTATATACTGATGTTTAGAGAGTATTTGCAATTTACTAGGATAAATTGAAAAAATGATGCAATAAATTGGAAATTAATTAAAAAATAGTGAAATTAATTATTAAAATATGATAAAAATTAAAGTAAAGTCACAATACATATAGAATTAATGCAAGAAACGAGTTGCAAATAAAAGAAATATTTTAAGAAAGGAAAAAAAAAATGACGAAAAAAAGGGTGCAACACGAGGACTTCCCAGGGGGTCACCCATCCTAGTACTACTCTCGCCCAAGCACGCTTAACTTCGGAGTTCTGATGGGATCCGGTGCATTAGTGCTGGTATGATCGCACCCGTTAGAGTTGTGCAAACTAATTGTATATACTGATGTTTAGAGAGTATTTGCAATTTACTAGGATAAATTGAAAAAATGATGCAATAAATTGGAAATTAATTAAAAAATAGTGAAATTAATTATTAAAATATGATAAAAATTAAAGTAAAGTCACAATACATATAGAATTAATGCAAGAAACGAGTTGCAAATAAAAGAAATATTTTAAGAAAGGAAAAAAAAAATGACGAAAAAAAGGGTGCAACACGAGGACTTCCCAGGGGGTCACCCATCCTAGTACTACTCTCGCCCAAGCACGCTTAACTTCGGAGTTCTGATGGGATCCGGTGCATTAGTGCTGGTATGATCGCACCCGTTAGAGTTGTGCAAACTAATTGTATATACTGATGTTTAGAGAGTATTTGCAATTTACTAGGATAAATTGAAAAAATGATGCAATAAATTGGAAATTAATTAAAAAATAGTGAAATTAATTATTAAAATATGATAAAAATTAAAGTAAAGTCACAATACATATAGAATTAATGCAAGAAACGAGTTGCAAATAAAAGAAATATTTTAAGAAAGGAAAAAAAAATGACGAAAAAAGGGGTGCAACACGAAGACTTCCCAGGGGGTCACCCATCCTAGTACTACTCTCGTCCAAGCACGCTTAACTTCGGAGTTCTGATGGGATCCGGTGCATTAGTGCTGGTATGATCGCACCCGTTAGAGTTGTGCAAACTAATTGTATATACTGATGTTTAGAGAGTATTTGCAATTTACTAGGATAAATTGAAAAAATGATGCAATAAATTGGAAATTAATTAAAAAATAGTGAAATTAATTATTAAAATATGATAAAAATTAAAGTAAAGTCACAATACATATAGAATTAATGCAAGAAACGAGTTGCAAATAAAAGAAATATTTTAAGAAAGGAAAAAAAAAATGACGAAAAAAGGGGTGCAACACGAGAACTTCCCAGGGGGTCACCCATCCTAGTACTACTCTCGCCCAAGCACGCTTAACTTCGGAGTTCTGATGGGATCCGGTGCATTAGTGCTGGTATGATCGCACCCGTTAGAGTTGTGCAAACTAATTGTATATACTGATGTTTAGAGAGTATTTGCAATTTACTAGGATAAATTGAAAAAATGATGCAATAAATTGGAAATTAATTAAAAAATAGTGAAATTAATTATTAAAATATGATAAAAATTAAAGTAAAGTCACAATACATATAGAATTAATGCAAGAAACGAGTTGCAAATAAAAGAAATATTTTAAGAAAGGAAAAAAAAATGACGAAAAAAAGGGTGCAACACGAGGACTTCCCAGGGGGTCACCCATCCTAGTACTACTCTCGCCCAAGCACGCTTAACTTCGGAGTTCTGATGGGATCCGGTGCATTAGTGCTGGTATGATCGCACCCGTTAGAGTTGTGCAAACTAATTGTATATACTGATGTTTAGAGAGTATTTGCAATTTACTAGGATAAATTGAAAAAATGATGCAATAAATTGGAAATTAATTAAAAAATAGTGAAATTAATTATTAAAATATGATAAAAATTAAAGTAAAGTCACAATACATATAGAATTAATGCAAGAAACGAGTTGCAAATAAAAGAAATATTTTAAGAAAGGAAAAAAAAATGACGAAAAAAGGGGTGCAACACGAAGACTTCCCAGGGGGTCACCCATCCTAGTACTACTCTCGTCCAAGCACGCTTAACTTCGGAGTTCTAATGGGATCCGGTGCATTAGTGCTGGTATGATCGCACCCGTTAGAGTTGTGCAAACTAATTGTATATACTGATGTTTAGAGAGTATTTGCAATTTACTAGGATAAATTGAAAAAATGATGCAATAAATTGGAAATTAATTAAAAAATAGTGAAATTAATTATTAAAATATGATAAAAATTAAAGTAAAGTCACAATACATATAGAATTAATGCAAGAAACGAGTTGCAAATAAAAGAAATATTTTAAGAAAGGAAAAAAAAAATGACGAAAAAAGGGGTGCAACACGAGAACTTCCCAGGGGGTCACCCATCCTAGTACTACTCTCGCCCAAGCACGCTTAACTTCGGAGTTCTGATGGGATCCGGTGCATTAGTGCTGGTATGATCGCACCCGTTAGAGTTGTGCAAACTAATTGTATATACTGATGTTTAGAGAGTATTTGCAATTTACTAGGATAAATTGAAAAAATGATGCAATAAATTGGAAATTAATTAAAAAATAGTGAAATTAATTATTAAAATATGATAAAAATTAAAGTAAAGTCACAATACATATAGAATTAATGCAAGAAACGAGTTGCAAATAAAAGAAATATTTTAAGAAAGGAAAAAAAAAATGACGAAAAAAAGGGTGCAACACGAGGACTTCCCAGGGGGTCACCCATCCTAGTACTACTCTCGCCCAAGCACGCTTAACTTCGGAGTTCTGATGGGATCCGGTGCATTAGTGCTGGTATGATCGCACCCGTTAGAGTTGTGCAAACTAATTGTATATACTGATGTTTAGAGAGTATTTGCAATTTACTAGGATAAATTGAAAAAATGATGCAATAAATTGGAAATTAATTAAAAAATAGTGAAATTAATTATTAAAATATGATAAAAATTAAAGTAAAGTCACAATACATATAGAATTAATGCAAGAAACGAGTTGCAAATAAAAGAAATATTTTAAGAAAGGAAAAAAAAAATGACGAAAAAAGGGGTGCAACACGAAGACTTCCCAGGGGGTCACCCATCCTAGTACTACTCTCGTCCAAGCACGCTTAACTTCGGAGTTCTGATGGGATCCGGTGCATTAGTGCTGGTATGATCGCACCCGTTAGAGTTGTGCAAACTAATTGTATATACTGATGTTTAGAGAGTATTTGCAATTTACTAGGATAAATTGAAAAAATGATGCAATAAATTGGAAATTAATTAAAAAATAGTGAAATTAATTATTAAAATATGATAAAAATTAAAGTAAAGTCACAATACATATAGAATTAATGCAAGAAACGAGTTGCAAATAAAAGAAATATTTTAAGAAAGGAAAAAAAAATGACGAAAAAAGGGGTGCAACACGAGAACTTCCCAGGGGGTCACCCATCCTAGTACTACTCTCGCCCAAGCACGCTTAACTTCGGAGTTCTGATGGGATCCGGTGCATTAGTGCTGGTATGATCGCACCCGTTAGAGTTGTGCAAACTAATTGTATATACTGATGTTTAGAGAGTATTTGCAATTTACTAGGATAAATTGAAAAAATGATGCAATAAATTGGAAATTAATTAAAAAATAGTGAAATTAATTATTAAAATATGATAAAAATTAAAGTAAAGTCACAATACATATAGAATTAATGCAAGAAACGAGTTGCAAATAAAAGAAATATTTTAAGAAAGGAAAAAAAAAATGACGAAAAAAAGGGTGCAACACGAGGACTTCCCAGGGGGTCACCCATCCTAGTACTACTCTCGCCCAAAGCACGCTTAACTTCGGAGTTCTGATGGGATCCGGTGCATTAGTGCTGGTATGATCGCACCCGTTAGAGTTGTGCAAACTAATTGTATATACTGATGTTTAGAGAGTATTTGCAATTTACTAGGATAAATTGAAAAAATGATGCAATAAATTGGAAATTAATTAAAAAATAGTGAAATTAATTATTAAAATATGATAAAAATTAAAGTAAAGTCACAATACATATAGAATTAATGCAAGAAACGAGTTGCAAAATAAAGAAATATTTTAAGAAAGGAAAAAAAAATGACGAAAAAAAGGGGTGCAACACGAGGACTTCCCAGGGGGTCACCCATCCTAGTACTACTCTCGTCCAAGCACGCTTAACTTCGGAGTTCTGATGGGATCCGGTGCATTAGTGCTGGTATGATCGCACCCGTTAGAGTTGTGCAAACTAATTGTATATACTGATGTTTAGAGAGTATTTGCAATTTACTAGGATAAATTGAAAAAATGATGCAATAAATTGGAAATTAATTAAAAAATAGTGAAATTAATTATTAAAATATGATAAAAATTAAAGTAAAGTCACAATACATATAGAATTAATGCAAGAAACGAGTTGCAAATAAAAGAAATATTTTAAGAAAGGAAAAAAAAAATGACGAAAAAAGGGGTGCAACACGAGGGACTTCCCAGGGGGGTCACCCATCCTAGTACTACTCTCGCCCAAGCACGCTTAACTTCGGAGTTCTGATGGGATCCGGTGCATTAGTGCTGGTATGATCGCACCCGTTAGAGTTGTGCAAACTAATTGTATATACTGATGTTTAAGAGAGTATTTGCAATTTACTAGGATAAATTGAAAAAATGATGCAATAAATTGGAAATTAATTAAAAAATAGTGAAATTAATTATTAAAATATGATAAAAATTAAAGTAAAGTCACAATACATATAGAATTAATGCAAGAAACGAGTTGCAAATAAAAGAAATATTTTAAGAAAGGAAAAAAAAATGACGAAAAAAAGGGTGCAACACGAGGACTTCCCAGGGGGTCACCCATCCTAGTACTACTCTCGCCCAAGCACGCTTAACTTCGGAGTTCTGATGGGATCCGGTGCATTAGTGCTGGTATGATCGCACCCGTTAGAGTTGTGCAAAACTAATTGTATATACTGATGTTTAGAGAGTATTTGCAATTTACTAGGATAAATTGAAAAAATGATGCAATAAATTGGAAATTAATTAAAAAATAGTGAAATTAATTATTAAAATATGATAAAAATTAAAGTAAAGTCACAATACATATAGAATTAATGCAAGAAACGAGTTGCAAATAAAAGAAATATTTTAAGAAAGGAAAAAAAAAAATGACGAAAAAAGGGGTGCAACACGAGGACTTCCCAGGGGGTCACCCATCCTAGTACTACTCTCGCCCAAGCACGCTTAACTTCGGAGTTCTGATGGGATCCGGTGCATTAGTGCTGGTATGATCGCACCCGTTAGAGTTGTGCAAACTAATTGTATATACTGATGTTTAGAGAGTATTTGCAATTTACTAGGATAAATTGAAAAAAATGATGCAATAAATTGGAAATTAATTAAAAAATTGTGAAATTAATTATTAAAATATGATAAAAATTAAAGTAAAGTCACAATACATATAGAATTAATGCAAGAAACGAGTTGCAAATAAAAGAAATATTTTAAGAAAGGAAAAAAAAATGACGAAAAAGGGGTGCAACACGAGGACTTCCCAGGGGGTCACCCATCCTAGTACTACTCTCGCCCAAGCACGCTTAACTTCGGAGTTCTGATGGGATCCGGTGCATTAGTGCTGGTATGATCGCACCTGTTAGAGTTGTGCAAACTAATTGTATATACTGATGTTTAGAGAGTATTTGCAATTTACTAGGATAAATTGAAAAAATGATGCAATAAATTGGAAATTAATTAAAAAATAGTGAAATTAATTATTAAAATATGATAAAAATTAAAGTAAAGTCACAATACATATAGAATTAATGCAAGAAACGAGTTGCAAATAAAAGAAATATTTTAAGAAAGGAAAAAAAAAATGACGAAAAAAGGGGTGCAACACGAGGACTTCCCAGGGGGTCACCCATCCTAGTACTACTCTCGCCCAAGCACGCTTAACTTCGGAGTTCTGATGGGATCCGGTGCATTAGTGCTGGTATGATCGCACCCGTTAGAGTTGTGCAAACTAATTGTATATACTGATGTTTAGAGAGTATTTGCAATTTACTAGGATAAATTGAAAAAATGATGCAATAAATTGGAAATTAATTAAAAAATAGTGAAATTAATTATTAAAATATGATAAAAATTAAAGTAAAGTCACAATACATATAGAATTAATGCAAGAAACGAGTTGCAAATAAAAGAAATATTTTAAGAAAGGAAAAAAAAAATGACGAAAAAAAGGGTGCAACACGAGGACTTCCCAGGGGGTCACCCATCCTAGTACTACTCTCGCCCAAGCACGCTTAACTTCGGAGTTCTGATGGGATCCGGTGCATTAGTGCTGGTATGATCGCACCCGTTAGAGTTGTGCAAGCAAACTAATTGTATATTCTGATGTTTAGAGAGTATTTGCAATTTACTAGGATAAATTGAAAAAATGATGCAATAAATTGGAAATTAATTAAAAAATAGTGAAATTAATTATTAAAATATGATAAAAATTAAAGTAAAGTCACAATACATATAGAATTAATGCAAGAAACGAGTTGCAAATAAAAGAAATATTTTAAGAAAGGAAAAAAAAAATGACGAAAAAAGGGGTGCAACACGAGGACTTCCCAGGGGGTCACCCATCCTAGTACTACTCTCGCCCAAGCACGCTTAACTTCGGAGTTCTAATGGGATCCGGTGCATTAGTGCTGGTATGATCGCACCCGTTAGAGTTGTGCAAACTAATTGTATATACTGATGTTTAGAGAGTATTTGCAATTTACTAGGATAAATTGAAAAAATGATGCAATAAATTGGAAATTAATTAAAAAATAGTGAAATTAATTATTAAAATATGATAAAAATTAAAGTAAAGTCACAATACATATAGAATTAATGCAAGAAACGAGTTGCAAATAAATGAAATATTTTAAGAAAGAAAAAAAAAATGACGAAAAAGGGGTGCAACACGAGGACTTCCCAGGGGGTCACCCATCCTAGTACTACTCTCGCCCAAGCACGCTTAACTTCGGAGTTCTGATGGGATCCGGTGCATTAGTGCTGGTATGATCGCACCCGTTAGAGTTGTGCAAACTAATTGTATATACTGATGTTTAGAGAGTATTTGCAATTTACTAGGATAAATTGAAAAAATGATGCAATAAATTGGAAATTAATTAAAAAATAGTGAAATTAATTATTAAAATATGATAAAAATTAAAGTAAAGTCACAATACATATAGAATTAATGCAAGAAACGAGTTGCAAATAAAAGAAATATTTTAAGAAAGGAAAAAAAAAATGACGAAAAAAGGGGTGCAACACGAGGACTTCCCAGGGGGTCACCCATCCTAGTACTACTCTCGCCCAAGCACGCTTAACTTCGGAGTTCTGATGGGATCCGGTGCATTAGTGCTGGTATGATCGCACCCGTTAGAGTTGTGCAAACTAATTGTATATACTGATGTTTAGAGAGTATTTGCAATTTACTAGGATAAATTGAAAAAATGATGCAATAAATTGGAAATTAATTAAAAAATAGTGAAATTAATTATTAAAATATGATAAAAATTAAAGTAAAGTCACAATACATATAGAATTAATGCAAGAAACGAGTTGCAAATAAAAGAAATATTTTAAGAAAGGAAAAAAAAAATGACGAAAAAAGGGGTGCAACACGAAGACTTCCCAGGGGGTCACCTATCCTAGTACTACTCTCGCCCAAGCACGCTTAACTTCGGAGTTCTGATGGGATCCGGTGCATTAGTGCTGGTATGATCGCACCCGTTATAGTTGTGCAAACTAATTGTATATACTGATGTTTAGAGAGTATTTGCAATTTACTAGGATAAATTGAAAAAATGATGCAATAAATTGGAAATTAATTAAAAAATAGTGAAATTAATTATTAAAATATGATAAAAATTAAAGTAAAGTCACAATACATATAGAATTAATGCAAGAAACGAGTTGCAAATAAAAGAAATATTTTAAGAAAGGAAAAAAAAAATGACGAAAAAAGGGGTGCAACACGAGGACTTCCCAGGGGGTCACCCATCCTAGTACTACTCTCGCCCAAGCACGCTTAACTTCGGAGTTCTGATGGAATCCGGTGCATTAGTGCTGGTATGATCGCACCCGTTAGAGTTGTGCAAACTAATTATATATACTGATGTTTAGAGAGTATTTGCAATTTACTAGGATAAATTGAAAAAATGATGCAATAAATTGGAAATTAATTAAAAAATAGTGAAATTAATTATTAAAATATGATAAAAATTAAAGTAAAGTCACAATACATATAGAATTAATGCAAGAAACGAGTTGCAAATAAAAGAAATATTTTAAGAAAGGAAAAAAAAAATGACGAAAAAAGGGGTGCAACACGAGGACTTCCCAGGGGGTCACCCATCCTAGTACTACTCTCGCCCAAGCACGCTTAACTTCGGAGTTCTGATGGGATCCGGTGCATTAGTGCTGGTATGATCGCACCCGTTAGAGTTGTGCAAACTAATTGTATATACTGATGTTTAGAGAGTATTTGCAATTTACTAGGATAGATTGAAAAAATGATGCAATAAATTGGAAATTAATTAAAAAATAGTGAAATTAATTATTAAAATATGATAAAAATTAAAGTAAAGTCACAATACATATAGAATTAATGCAAGAAACGAGTTGCAAATAAAAGAAATATTTTAAGAAAGGAAAAAAAAATGACGAAAAAAGGGGTGCAACACGAGGACTTCCCAGGGGATCACCCATCCTAGTACTACTCTCGCCCAAGCACGCTTAACTTCGGAGTTCTGATGGGATCCGGTGCATTAGTGCTGGTATGATCGCACCCGTTAGAGTTGTGCAAACTAATTGTATATACTGATGTTTAGAGAGTATTTGCAATTTACTAGGATAGATTGAAAAAATGATGCAATAAATTGGAAATTAATTAAAAAATAGTGAAATTAATTATTAAAATATGATAAAAATTAAAGTAAAGTCACAATACATATAGAATTAATGCAAGAAACGAGTTGCAAATAAAAGAAATATTTTAAGAAAGGAAAAAAAAAATGACGAAAAAAGGGGTGCAACACGAGGACTTCCCAGGGGGTCACCCATCCTAGTACTACTCTCGCCCAAGCACGCTTAACTTCGGAGTTCTGATGGGATCCGGTGCATTAGTGCTGGTATGATCGCACCCATTAGAGTTGTGCAAACTAATTGTATATACTGATGTTTAGAGAGTATTTGTAATTTACTAGGATAAATTGAAAAAATGATGCAATAAATTGGAAATTAATTAAAAAATAGTGAAATTAATTATTAAAATATGATAAAAATTAAAGTAAAGTCACAATACATATAGAATTAATGCAAGAAACGAGTTGCAAATAAAAGAAATATTTTAAGAAAGGAAAAAAAAAAAGACGAAAAAAGGGGTGCAACACGAGGACTTCCCAGGGGGTCACCCATCCTAGTACTACTCTCGCCCAAGCACGCTTAACTTCGGAGTTCTGATGGGATCCGGTGCATTAGTGCTGGTATGATCGCACCCGTTAGAGTTGTGCAAACTAATTGTATATACTGATGTTTAGAGAGTATTTGCAATTTACTAGGATAAATTGAAAAAATGATGCAATAAATTGGAAATTAATTAAAAAACAGTGAAATTAATTATTAAAATATGATAAAAATTAAAGTAAAGTCACAATACATATAGAATTAATGCAAGAAACGAGTTGCAAATAAAAGAAATATTTTAAGAAAGGAAAAAAAAAATGACGAAAAAAGGGGTGCAACACGAGGACTTCCCAGGGGGTCACCCATCCTAGTACTACTCTCGCCCAAGCACGCTTAACTTCGGAGTTCTGATGGGATCCGATGCATTAGTGCTGGTATGATCGCACCCGTTAGAGTTGTGCAAACTAATTGTATATACTGATGTTTAGACAGTATTTGCAATTTACTAGGATAAATTGAAAAAATGATGCAATAAATTGGAAATTAATTAAAAAATAGTGAAATTAATTATTAAAATATGATAAAAATTAAAGTAAAGTCACAATACATATAGAATTAATGCAAGAAACGAGTTGCAAATAAAAGAAATATTTTAAGAAAGGAAAAAAAAATGACGAAAAAAGGGGTGCAACACGAGGACTTCGCAGGGGGTCACCCATCCTAGTACTACTCTCGCCCAAGCACGCTTAACTTCGGAGTTCTGATGGGATCCGGTGCATTAGTGCTGGTATGATCGCACCCGTTAGAGTTGTGCAAACTAATTGTATATACTGATGTTTAGAGAGTATTTGCAATTTACTAGGATAAATTGAAAAAATGATGCAATAAATTGGAAATTAATTAAAAAATAGTGAAATTAATTATTAAAATATGATAAAAATTAAAGTAAAGTCACAATACATATAGAATTAATGCAAGAAACGAGTTGCAAATAAAAGAAATATTTTAAGAAAGGAAAAAAAAAATGACGAAAAAAAGGGTGCAACACGAGGACTTCCCAGGGGGTCACCCATCCTAGTACTACTCTCGCCCAAGCACGCTTAACTTCGGAGTTCTGATGGGATCCGGTGCATTAGTGCTGGTATGATCGCACCCGTTAGAGTTGTGCAAACTAATTGTATATACTGATGTTTAGAGAGTATTTGCAATTTACTAGGATAAATTGAAAAAATGATGCAATAAATTGGAAATTAATTAAAAAATAGTGAAATTAATTATTAAAATATGATAAAAATTAAAGTAAAGTCACAATACATATAGAATTAATGCAAGAAACGAGTTGCAAATAAAAGAAATATTTTAAGAAAGGAAAAAAAAATGACGAAAAAAGGGGTGCAACACGAAGACTTCCCAGGGGGTCACCCATCCTAGTACTACTCTCGTCCAAGCACGCTTAACTTCGGAGTTCTGATGGGATCCGGTGCATTAGTGCTGGTATGATCGCACCCGTTAGAGTTGTGCAAACTAATTGTATATACTGATGTTTAGAGAGTATTTGCAATTTACTAGGATAAATTGAAAAAATGATGCAATAAATTGGAAATTAATTAAAAAATAGTGAAATTAATTATTAAAATATGATAAAAATTAAAGTAAAGTCACAATACATATAGAATTAATGCAAGAAACGAGTTGCAAATAAAAGAAATATTTTAAGAAAGGAAAAAAAAATGACGAAAAAAGGGGTGCAACACGAGGACTTCCCAGGGGGTCACCCATCCTAGTACTACTCTCGTCCAAGCACGCTTAACTTCGGAGTTCTGATGGGATCCGGTGCATTAGTGCTGGTATGATCGCACCCGTTAGAGTTGTGCAAACTAATTGTATATACTGATGTTTAGAGAGTATTTGCAATTTACTAGGATAAATTGAAAAAATGATGCAATAAATTGGAAATTAATTAAAAAATAGTGAAATTAATTATTAAAATATGATAAAAATTAAAGTAAAGTCACAATACATATAGAATTAATGCAAGAAACGAGTTGCAAATAAAAGAAATATTTTAAGAAAGGAAAAAAAAAATGACGAAAAAAGGGGTGCAACACGAGGACTTCCCAGGGGGTCACCCATCCTAGTACTACTCTCGTCCAAGCACGCTTAACTTCGGAGTTCTGATGGGATCCGGTGCATTAGTGCTGGTATGATCGCACCCGTTAGAGTTGTGCAAACTAATTGTATATACTGATGTTTAGAGAGTATTTGCAATTTACTAGGATAAATTGAAAAAATGATGCAATAAATTGGAAATTAATTAAAAAATAGTGAAATTAATTATTAAAATATGATAAAAATTAAAGTAAAGTCACAATACATATAGAATTAATGCAAGAAACGAGTTGCAAATAAAAGAAATATTTTAAGAAAGGAAAAAAAAAATGACGAAAAAAGGGGTGCAACACGAGGACTTCCCAGGGGGTCACCCATCCTAGTACTACTCTCGCCCAAGCACGCTTAACTTCGGAGTTCTGATGGGATCCGGTGCATTAGTGCTGGTATGATCGCACCCGTTAGAGTTGTGCAAACTAATTGTATATACTGATGTTTAGAGAGTATTTGCAATTTACTAGGATAAATTGAAAAAATGATGCAATAAATTGGAAATTAATTAAAAAATAGTGAAATTAATTATTAAAATATGATAAAAATTAAAGTAAAGTCACAATACATATAGAATTAATGCAAGAAACGAGTTGCAAATAAAAGAAATATTTTAAGAAAGGAAAAAAAAATGACGAAAAAAAGGGTGCAACACGAGGACTTCCCAGGGGGTCACCCATCCTAGTACTACTCTCGCCCAAGCACGCTTAACTTCGGAGTTCTGATGGGATCCGGTGCATTAGTGCTGGTATGATCGCACCCGTTAGAGTTGTGCAAACTAATTGTATATACTGATGTTTAGAGAGTATTTGCAATTTACTAGGATAAATTGAAAAAATGATGCAATAAATTGGAAATTAATTAAAAAATAGTGAAATTAATTATTAAAATATGATAAAAATTAAAGTAAAGTCACAATACATATAGAATTAATGCAAGAAACGAGTTGCAAATAAAAGAAATATTTTAAGAAAGGAAAAAAAAAATGACGAAAAAAGGGGTGCAACACGAGGACTTCCCAGGGGGTCACCCATCCTAGTACTACTCTCGCCCAAGCACGCTTAACTTCGGAGTTCTGATGGGATCCGGTGCATTAGTGCTGGTATGATCGCACCCGTTAGAGTTGTGCAAACTAATTGTATATACTGATGTTTAGAGAGTATTTGCAATTTACTAGGATAAATTGAAAAAATGATGCAATAAATTGGAAATTAATTAAAAAATTGTGAAATTAATTATTAAAATATGATAAAAATTAAAGTAAAGTCACAATACATATAGAATTAATGCAAGAAACGAGTTGCAAATAAAAGAAATATTTTAAGAAAGGAAAAAAAAATGACGAAAAAGGGGTGCAACACGAGGACTTCCCAGGGGGTCACCCATCCTAGTACTACTCTCGCCCAAGCACGCTTAACTTCGGAGTTCTGATGGGATCCGGTGCATTAGTGCTGGTATGATCGCACCTGTTAGAGTTGTGCAAACTAATTGTATATACTGATGTTTAGAGAGTATTTGCAATTTACTAGGATAAATTGAAAAAATGATGCAATAAATTGGAAATTAATTAAAAAATAGTGAAATTAATTATTAAAATATGATAAAAATTAAAGTAAAGTCACAATACATATAGAATTAATGCAAGAAACGAGTTGCAAATAAAAGAAATATTTTAAGAAAGGAAAAAAAAAATGACGAAAAAAGGGGTGCAACACGAGGACTTCCCAGGGGGTCACCCATCCTAGTACTACTCTCGCCCAAGCACGCTTAACTTCGGAGTTCTGATGGGATCCGGTGCATTAGTGCTGGTATGATCGCACCCGTTAGAGTTGTGCAAACTAATTGTATATACTGATGTTTAGAGAGTATTTGCAATTTACTAGGATAAATTGAAAAAATGATGCAATAAATTGGAAATTAATTAAAAAATAGTGAAATTAATTATTAAAATATGATAAAAATTAAAGTAAAGTCACAATACATATAGAATTAATGCAAGAAACGAGTTGCAAATAAAAGAAATATTTTAAGAAAGGAAAAAAAAATGACGAAAAAAAGGGTGCAACACGAGGACTTCCCAGGGGGTCACCCATCCTAGTACTACTCTCGCCCAAGCACGCTTAACTTCGGAGTTCTGATGGGATCCGGTGCATTAGTGCTGGTATGATCGCACCCGTTAGAGTTGTGCAAACTAATTGTATATTCTGATGTTTAGAGAGTATTTGCAATTTACTAGGATAAATTGAAAAAATGATGCAATAAATTGGAAATTAATTAAAAAATAGTGAAATTAATTATTAAAATATGATAAAAATTAAAGTAAAGTCACAATACATATAGAATTAATGCAAGAAACGAGTTGCAAATAAAAGAAATATTTTAAGAAAGGAAAAAAAAATGACGAAAAAAGGGGTGCAACACGAGGACTTCCCAGGGGGTCACCCATCCTAGTACTACTCTCGCCCAAGCACGCTTAACTTCGGAGTTCTAATGGGATCCGGTGCATTAGTGCTGGTATGATCGCACCCGTTAGAGTTGTGCAAACTAATTGTATATACTGATGTTTAGAGAGTATTTGCAATTTACTAGGATAAATTGAAAAAATGATGCAATAAATTGGAAATTAATTAAAAAATAGTGAAATTAATTATTAAAATATGATAAAAATTAAAGTAAAGTCACAATACATATAGAATTAATGCAAGAAACGAGTTGCAAATAAAAGAAATATTTTAAGAAAGGAAAAAAAAAATGACGAAAAAAGGGGTGCAACACGAGGACTTCCCAGGGGGTCACCCATCCTAGTACTACTCTCGCCCAAGCACGCTTAACTTCGGAGTTCTGATGGGATCCGGTGCATTAGTGCTGGTATGATCGCACCCGTTAGAGTTGTGCAAACTAATTGTATATACTGATGTTTAGAGAGTATTTGCAATTTACTAGGATAAATTGAAAAAATGATGCAATAAATTGGAAATTAATTAAAAAATTGTGAAATTAATTATTAAAATATGATAAAAATTAAAGTAAAGTCACAATACATATAGAATTAATGCAAGAAACGAGTTGCAAATAAAAGAAATATTTTAAGAAAGGAAAAAAAAATGACGAAAAAGGGGTGCAACACGAGGACTTCCCAGGGGGTCACCCATCCTAGTACTACTCTCGCCCAAGCACGCTTAACTTCGGAGTTCTGATGGGATCCGGTGCATTAGTGCTGGTATGATCGCACCTGTTAGAGTTGTGCAAACTAATTGTATATACTGATGTTTAGAGAGTATTTGCAATTTACTAGGATAAATTGAAAAAATGATGCAATAAATTGGAAATTAATTAAAAAATAGTGAAATTAATTATTAAAATATGATAAAAATTAAAGTAAAGTCACAATACATATAGAATTAATGCAAGAAACGAGTTGCAAATAAAAGAAATATTTTAAGAAAGGAAAAAAAAAATGACGAAAAAAGGGGTGCAACACGAGGACTTCCCAGGGGGTCACCCATCCTAGTACTACTCTCGCCCAAGCACGCTTAACTTCGGAGTTCTGATGGGATCCGGTGCATTAGTGCTGGTATGATCGCACCCGTTAGAGTTGTGCAAACTAATTGTATATACTGATGTTTAGAGAGTATTTGCAATTTACTAGGATAAATTGAAAAAATGATGCAATAAATTGGAAATTAATTAAAAAATAGTGAAATTAATTATTAAAATATGATAAAAATTAAAGTAAAGTCACAATACATATAGAATTAATGCAAGAAACGAGTTGCAAATAAAAGAAATATTTTAAGAAAGGAAAAAAAAAATGACGAAAAAAAGGGTGCAACACGAGGACTTCCCAGGGGGTCACCCATCCTAGTACTACTCTCGCCCAAGCACGCTTAACTTCGGAGTTCTGATGGGATCCGGTGCATTAGTGCTGGTATGATCGCACCCGTTAGAGTTGTGCAAACTAATTGTATATTCTGATGTTTAGAGAGTATTTGCAATTTACTAGGATAAATTGAAAAAATGATGCAATAAATTGGAAATTAATTAAAAAATAGTGAAATTAATTATTAAAATATGATAAAAATTAAAGTAAAGTCACAATACATATAGAATTAATGCAAGAAACGAGTTGCAAATAAAAGAAATATTTTAAGAAAGGAAAAAAAAATGACGAAAAAAGGGGTGCAACACGAGGACTTCCCAGGGGGTCACCCATCCTAGTACTACTCTCGCCCAAGCACGCTTAACTTCGGAGTTCTAATGGGATCCGGTGCATTAGTGCTGGTATGATCGCACCCGTTAGAGTTGTGCAAACTAATTGTATATACTGATGTTTAGAGAGTATTTGCAATTTACTAGGATAAATTGAAAAAATGATGCAATAAATTGGAAATTAATTAAAAAATAGTGAAATTAATTATTAAAATATGATAAAAATTAAAGTAAAGTCACAATACATATAGAATTAATGCAAGAAACGAGTTGCAAATAAATGAAATATTTTAAGAAAGAAAAAAAAAATGACGAAAAAGGGGTGCAACACGAGGACTTCCCAGGGGGTCACCCATCCTAGTACTACTCTCGCCCAAGCACGCTTAACTTCGGAGTTCTGATGGGATCCGGTGCATTAGTGCTGGTATGATCGCACCCGTTAGAGTTGTGCAAACTAATTGTATATACTGATGTTTAGAGAGTATTTGCAATTTACTAGGATAAATTGAAAAAATGATGCAATAAATTGGAAATTAATTAAAAAATAGTGAAATTAATTATTAAAATATGATAAAAATTAAAGTAAAGTCACAATACATATAGAATTAATGCAAGAAACGAGTTGCAAATAAAAGAAATATTTTAAGAAAGGAAAAAAAAAATGACGAAAAAAGGGGTGCAACACGAGGACTTCCCAGGGGGTCACCCATCCTAGTACTACTCTCGCCCAAGCACGCTTAACTTCGGAGTTCTGATGGGATCCGGTGCATTAGTGCTGGTATGATCGCACCCGTTAGAGTTGTGCAAACTAATTGTATATACTGATGTTTAGAGAGTATTTGCAATTTACTAGGATAAATTGAAAAAATGATGCAATAAATTGGAAATTAATTAAAAAATAGTGAAATTAATTATTAAAATATGATAAAAATTAAAGTAAAGTCACAATACATATAGAATTAATGCAAGAAACGAGTTGCAAATAAAAGAAATATTTTAAGAAAGGAAAAAAAAAATGACGAAAAAAGGGGTGCAACACGAAGACTTCCCAGGGGGTCACCTATCCTAGTACTACTCTCGCCCAAGCACGCTTAACTTCGGAGTTCTGATGGGATCCGGTGCATTAGTGCTGGTATGATCGCACCCGTTATAGTTGTGCAAACTAATTGTATATACTGATGTTTAGAGAGTATTTGCAATTTACTAGGATAAATTGAAAAAATGATGCAATAAATTGGAAATTAATTAAAAAATAGTGAAATTAATTATTAAAATATGATAAAAATTAAAGTAAAGTCACAATACATATAGAATTAATGCAAGAAACGAGTTGCAAATAAAAGAAATATTTTAAGAAAGGAAAAAAAAAATGACGAAAAAAGGGGTGCAACACGAGGACTTCCCAGGGGGTCACCCATCCTAGTACTACTCTCGCCCAAGCACGCTTAACTTCGGAGTTCTGATGGAATCCGGTGCATTAGTGCTGGTATGATCGCACCCGTTAGAGTTGTGCAAACTAATTATATATACTGATGTTTAGAGAGTATTTGCAATTTACTAGGATAAATTGAAAAAATGATGCAATAAATTGGAAATTAATTAAAAAATAGTGAAATTAATTATTAAAATATGATAAAAATTAAAGTAAAGTCACAATACATATAGAATTAATGCAAGAAACGAGTTGCAAATAAAAGAAATATTTTAAGAAAGGAAAAAAAAAATGACGAAAAAAGGGGTGCAACACGAGGACTTCCCAGGGGGTCACCCATCCTAGTACTACTCTCGCCCAAGCACGCTTAACTTCGGAGTTCTGATGGGATCCGGTGCATTAGTGCTGGTATGATCGCACCCGTTAGAGTTGTGCAAACTAATTGTATATACTGATGTTTAGAGAGTATTTGCAATTTACTAGGATAGATTGAAAAAATGATGCAATAAATTGGAAATTAATTAAAAAATAGTGAAATTAATTATTAAAATATGATAAAAATTAAAGTAAAGTCACAATACATATAGAATTAATGCAAGAAACGAGTTGCAAATAAAAGAAATATTTTAAGAAAGGAAAAAAAAATGACGAAAAAAGGGGTGCAACACGAGGACTTCCCAGGGGATCACCCATCCTAGTACTACTCTCGCCCAAGCACGCTTAACTTCGGAGTTCTGATGGGATCCGGTGCATTAGTGCTGGTATGATCGCACCCGTTAGAGTTGTGCAAACTAATTGTATATACTGATGTTTAGAGAGTATTTGCAATTTACTAGGATAGATTGAAAAAATGATGCAATAAATTGGAAATTAATTAAAAAATAGTGAAATTAATTATTAAAATATGATAAAAATTAAAGTAAAGTCACAATACATATAGAATTAATGCAAGAAACGAGTTGCAAATAAAAGAAATATTTTAAGAAAGGAAAAAAAAAATGACGAAAAAAGGGGTGCAACACGAGGACTTCCCAGGGGGTCACCCATCCTAGTACTACTCTCGCCCAAGCACGCTTAACTTCGGAGTTCTGATGGGATCCGGTGCATTAGTGCTGGTATGATCGCACCCATTAGAGTTGTGCAAACTAATTGTATATACTGATGTTTAGAGAGTATTTGTAATTTACTAGGATAAATTGAAAAAATGATGCAATAAATTGGAAATTAATTAAAAAATAGTGAAATTAATTATTAAAATATGATAAAAATTAAAGTAAAGTCACAATACATATAGAATTAATGCAAGAAACGAGTTGCAAATAAAAGAAATATTTTAAGAAAGGAAAAAAAAAAGACGAAAAAAGGGGTGCAACACGAGGACTTCCCAGGGGGTCACCCATCCTAGTACTACTCTCGCCCAAGCACGCTTAACTTCGGAGTTCTGATGGGATCCGGTGCATTAGTGCTGGTATGATCGCACCCGTTAGAGTTGTGCAAACTAATTGTATATACTGATGTTTAGAGAGTATTTGCAATTTACTAGGATAAATTGAAAAAATGATGCAATAAATTGGAAATTAATTAAAAAACAGTGAAATTAATTATTAAAATATGATAAAAATTAAAGTAAAGTCACAATACATATAGAATTAATGCAAGAAACGAGTTGCAAATAAAAGAAATATTTTAAGAAAGGAAAAAAAAAATGACGAAAAAAGGGGTGCAACACGAGGACTTCCCAGGGGGTCACCCATCCTAGTACTACTCTCGCCCAAGCACGCTTAACTTCGGAGTTCTGATGGGATCCGATGCATTAGTGCTGGTATGATCGCACCCGTTAGAGTTGTGCAAACTAATTGTATATACTGATGTTTAGACAGTATTTGCAATTTACTAGGATAAATTGAAAAAATGATGCAATAAATTGGAAATTAATTAAAAAATAGTGAAATTAATTATTAAAATATGATAAAAATTAAAGTAAAGTCACAATACATATAGAATTAATGCAAGAAACGAGTTGCAAATAAAAGAAATATTTTAAGAAAGGAAAAAAAAAATGACGAAAAAAGGGGTGCAACACGAGGACTTCGCAGGGGGTCACCCATCCTAGTACTACTCTCGCCCAAGCACGCTTAACTTCGGAGTTCTGATGGGATCCGGTGCATTAGTGCTGGTATGATCGCACCCGTTAGAGTTGTGCAAACTAATTGTATATACTGATGTTTAGAGAGTATTTGCAATTTACTAGGATAAATTGAAAAAATGATGCAATAAATTGGAAATTAATTAAAAAATAGTGAAATTAATTATTAAAATATGATAAAAATTAAAGTAAAGTCACAATACATATAGAATTAATGCAAGAAACGAGTTGCAAATAAAAGAAATATTTTAAGAAAGGAAAAAAAAAATGACGAAAAAAGGGGTGCAACACGAGGACTTCCCAGGGGGTCACCCATCCTAGTACTACTCTCGCCCAAGCACGCTTAACTTCGGAGTTCTGATGGGATCCGGTGCATTAGTGCTGGTATGATCGCACCCGTTAGAGTTGTGCAAACTAATTGTATATACTGATGTTTAGAGAGTATTTGCAATTTACTAGGATAAATTGAAAAAATGATGCAATAAATTGGAAATTAATTAAAAAATAGTGAAATTAATTATTAAAATATGATAAAAATTAAAATAAAGTCACAATACATATAGAATTAATGCAAGAAACGAGTTGCAAATAAAAGAAATATTTTAAGAAAGGAAAAAAAAATGACGAAAAAAGGGGTGCAACACGAGGACTTCCCAGGGGGTCACCCATCCTAGTACTACTCTCGCCCAAGCACGCTTAACTTCGGAGTTCTAATGGGATCCGGTGCATTAGTGCTGGTATGATCGCACCCGTTAGAGTTGTGCAAACTAATTGTATATACTGATGTTTAGAGAGTATTTGCAATTTACTAGGATAAATTGAAAAAATGATGCAATAAATTGGAAATTAATTAAAAAATAGTGAAATTAATTATTAAAATATGATAAAAATTAAAGTAAAGTCACAATACATATAGAATTAATGCAAGAAACGAGTTGCAAATAAAAGAAATATTTTAAGAAAGGAAAAAAAAAATGACGAAAAAAGGGGTGCAACACGAGGACTTCCCAGGGGGTCACCCATCCTAGTACTACTCTCGCCCAAGCACGCTTAACTTCGGAGTTCTGATGGGATCCGGTGCATTAGTGCTGGTATGATCGCACCCGTTAGAGTTGTGCAAACTAATTGTATATACTGATGTTTAGAGAGTATTTGCAATTTACTAGGATAAATTGAAAAAATGATGCAATAAATTGGAAATTAATTAAAAAATAGTGAAATTAATTATTAAAATATGATAAAAATTAAAATAAAGTCACAATACATATAGAATTAATGCAAGAAACGAGTTGCAAATAAAAGAAATATTTTAAGAAAGGAAAAAAAAAATGACGAAAAAAGGGGTGCAACACGAGGACTTCCCAGGGGGTCACCCATCCTAGTACTACTCTCGCCCAAGCACGCTTAACTTCGGAGTTCTAATGGGATCCGGTGCATTAGTGCTGGTATGATCGCACCCGTTAGAGTTGTGCAAACTAATTGTATATACTGATGTTTAGAGAGTATTTGCAATTTACTAGGATAAATTGAAAAAATGATGCAATAAATTGGAAATTAATTAAAAAATAGTGAAATTAATTATTCAAATATGATAAAAATTAAAGTAAAGTCACAATACATATAGAATTAATGCAAGAAACGAGTTGCAAATAAAAGAAATATTTTAAGAAAGGAAAAAAAAAATGACGAAAAAAGGGGTGCAACACGAGGACTTCCCAGGGGGTCACCCATCCTAGTACTACTCTCGCCCAAGCACGCTTAACTTCGGAGTTCTGATGGGATCCGGTGCATTAGTGCTGGTATGATCGCACCCGTTAGAGTTGTGCAAACTAATTGTATATACTGATGTTTAGAGAGTATTTGCAATTTACTAGGATAAATTGAAAAAATGATGCAATAAATTGGAAATTAATTAAAAAATAGTGAAATTAATTATTAAAATATGATAAAAATTAAAGTAAAGTCACAATACATATAGAATTAATGCAAGAAACGAGTTGCAAATAAAAGAAATATTTTAAGAAAGGAAAAAAAAAATGACGAAAAAAGGGGTGCAACACGAGGACTTCCCAGGGGGTCACCCATCCTAGTACTACTCTCGCCCAAGCACGCTTAACTTCGGAGTTCTGATGGGATCCGGTGCATTAGTGCTGGTATGATCGCACCCGTTAGAGTTGTGCAAACTAATTGTATATACTGATGTTTAGAGAGTATTTGCAATTTACTAGGATAAATTGAAAAAATGATGCAATAAATTGGAAATTAATTAAAAAATAGTGAAATTAATTATTAAAATATGATAAAAATTAAAGTAAAGTCACAATACATATAGAATTAATGCAAGAAACGAGTTGCAAATAAAAGAAATATTTTAAGAAAGGAAAAAAAATGACGAAAAAAGGAGTGCAACACGAGGACTTCCCAGGGGGTCACCCATCCTAGTACTACTCTCGCCCAAGCACGCTTAACTTCGGAGTTCTGATGGGATCCGGTGCATTAGTGCTGGTATGATCGCACCCGTTAGAGTTGTGCAAGCTAATTGTATATACTGATGTTTAGAGAGTATTTGCAATTTACTAGGATAAATTGAAAAAATGATGCAATAAATTGGAAATTAATTAAAAAATAGTGAAATTAATTATTAAAATATGATAAAAATTAAAGTAAAGTCACAATACATATAGAATTAATGCAAGAAACGAGTTGCAAATAAAAGAAATATTTTAAGAAAGGAAAAAAAAAATGACGAAAAAAGGGGTGCAACACGAGGACTTCCCAGGGGGTCACCCATCCTAGTACTACTCTCGCCCAAGCACGCTTAACTTCGGAGTTCTGATGGGATCCGGTGCATTAGTGCTGGTATGATCGCACCCATTATAGTTGTCCAAACTAATTGTATATACTGATGTTTAGAGAGTATTTGCAATTTACTAGGATAAATTGAAAAAATGATGCAATAAATTGGAAATTAATTAAAAAATAGTGAAATTAATTATTAAAATATGATAAAAATTAAAGTAAAGTCACAATACATATAGAATTAATGCAAGAAACGAGTTGCAAATAAAAGAAATATTTTAAGAAAGGAAAAAAAAATGACGAAAAAAGGGGGGCAACACGAGGACTTCCCAGGGGGTCACCCATCCTAGTACTACTCTCGCCCAAGCACGCTTAACTTCGGAGTTCTGATGGAATCCGGTGAATTAGTGCTGGTATGATCGCACCCGTTAGAGTTGTGCAAACTAATTGTATATACTGATGTTTAGAGAGTATTTGCAATTTACTAGGATAAATTGAAAAAATGATGCAATAAATTGGAAATTAATTAAAAAATAGTGAAATTAATTAAAAAATAGTGAAATTAATTATTAAAATATGATAAAAATTAAAGTAAAGTCACAATACATATAGAATTAATGCAAGAAACGAGTTGCAAATAAAAGAAATATTTTAAGAAAGGAAAAAAAAAATGACGAAAAAAGGGGTGCAACACGAGGACTTCCCAGGGGGTCACCCATCCTAGTACTACTCTCGCCCAAGCACGCTTAACTTCGGAGTTCTGATGGGATCCGGTGCATTAGTGCTGGTATGATCGCACCCGTTAGAGTTGTGCAAACTAATTGTATATACTGATGTTTAGAGAGTATTTGCAATTTACTAGGATAAATTGAAAAAATGATGCAATAAATTGGAAATTAATTAAAAAATAGTGAAATTAATTATTAAAATATGATAAAAATTAAAGTAAAGTCACAATACATATAGAATTAATGCAAGAAACGAGTTGCAAATAAAAGAAATATTTTAAGAAAGGAAAAAAAAATGACGAAAAAAGGGGTGCAACACGAGGACTTCCCAGGGGGTCACCCATCCTAGTACTACTCTCGTCCAAGCACGCTTAACTTCGGAGTTCTGATGGGATCCGGTGCATTAGTGCTGGTATGATCGCACCCGTTAGAGTTGTGCAAACTAATTGTATATACTGATGTTTAGAGAGTATTTGCAATTTACTAGGATAAATTGAAAAAATGATGCAATAAATTGGAAATTAATTAAAAAATAGTGAAATTAATTATTAAAATATGATAAAAATTAAAGTAAAGTCACAATACATATAGAATTAATGCAAGAAACGAGTTGCAAATAAAAGAAATATTTTAAGAAAGGAAAAAAAAATGACGAAAAAAGGGGTGCAACACGAGGACTTCCCAGGGGGTCACCCATCCTAGTACTACTCTCGCCCAAGCACGCTTAACTTCGGAGTTCTGATGGGATCCGGTGCATTAGTGCTGGTATGATCGCACCCGTTAGAGTTGTGCAAACTAATTGTATATACTGATGTTTAGAGAGTATTTGCAATTTACTAGGATAAATTGAAAAAATGATGCAATAAATTGGAAATTAATTAAAAAATAGTGAAATTAATTATTAAAATATGATAAAAATTAAAGTAAAGTCACAATACATATAGAATTAATGCAAGAAACGAGTTGCAAATAAAAGAAATATTTTAAGAAAGGAAAAAAAAATGACGAAAAAAGGGGTGCAACACGAGGACTTCCCAGGGGGTCACCCATCCTAGTACTACTCTCGCCCAAGCACGCTTAACTTCGGAGTTCTGATGGGATCCGGTGCATTAGTGCTGGTATGATCGCACCCGTTAGAGTTGTGCAAACTAATTGTATATACTGATGTTTAGAGAGTATTTGCAATTTACTAGGATAAATTGAAAAAATGATGCAATAAATTGGAAATTAATTAAAAAATAGTGAAATTAATTATTAAAATATGATAAAAATTAAAGTAAAGTCACAATACATATAGAATTAATGCAAGAAACGAGTTGCAAATAAAAGAAATATTTTAAGAAAGGAAAAAAAAAATGACGAAAAAAGGGGTGCAACACGAGGACTTCCCAGGGGGTCACCCATCCTAGTACTACTCTCGCCCAAGCACGCTTAACTTCGGAGTTCTGATGGGATCCGGTGCATTAGTGCTGGTATGATCGCACCCGTTAGAGTTGTGCAAACTAATTGTATATACTGATGTTTAGAGAGTATTTGCAATTTACTAGGATAAATTGAAAAAATGATGCAATAAATTGGAAATTAATTAAAAAATAGTGAAATTAATTATTAAAATATGATAAAAATTAAAGTAAAGTCACAATACATATAGAATTAATGCAAGAAACGAGTTGCAAATAAAAGAAATATTTTAAGAAAGGAAAAAAAAAATGACGAAAAAAGGGGTGCAACACGAGGACTTCCCAGGGGGTCACCCATCCTAGTACTACTCTCGCCCAAGCACGCTTAACTTCGGAGTTCTGATGGGATCCGGTGCATTAGTGCTGGTATGATCGCACCCGTTAGAGTTGTGCAAACTAATTGTATATACTGATGTTTAGAGAGTATTTGCAATTTACTAGGATAAATTGAAAAAATGATGCAATAAATTGGAAATTAATTAAAAAATAGTGAAATTAATTATTAAAATATGATAAAAATTAAAGTAAAGTCACAATACATATAGAATTAATGCAAGAAACGAGTTGCAAATAAAAGAAATATTTTAAGAAAGGAAAAAAAAATGACGAAAAAAGGGGTGCAACACGAGGACTTCCCAGGGGGTCACCCATCCTAGTACTACTCTCGTCCAAGCACGCTTAACTTCGGAGTTCTGATGGGATCCGGTGCATTAGTGCTGGTATGATCGCACCCGTTAGAGTTGTGCAAACTAATTGTATATACTGATGTTTAGAGAGTATTTGCAATTTACTAGGATAAATTGAAAAAATGATGCAATAAATTGGAAATTAATTAAAAAATAGTGAAATTAATTATTAAAATATGATAAAAATTAAAGTAAAGTCACAATACATATAGAATTAATGCAAGAAACGAGTTGCAAATAAAAGAAATATTTTAAGAAAGGAAAAAAAAATGACGAAAAAAGGGGTGCAACACGAGGACTTCCCAGGGGGTCACCCATCCTAGTACTACTCTCGCCCAAGCACGCTTAACTTCGGAGTTCTGATGGGATCCGGTGCATTAGTGCTGGTATGATCGCACCCGTTAGAGTTGTGCAAACTAATTGTATATACTGATGTTTAGAGAGTATTTGCAATTTACTAGGATAAATTGAAAAAATGATGCAATAAATTGGAAATTAATTAAAAAATAGTGAAATTAATTATTAAAATATGATAAAAATTAAAGTAAAGTCACAATACATATAGAATTAATGCAAGAAACGAGTTGCAAATAAAAGAAATATTTTAAGAAAGGAAAAAAAAAATGACGAAAAAAGGGGTGCAACACGAGGACTTCCCAGGGGGTCACCCATCCTAGTACTACTCTCGCCCAAGCACGCTTAACTTCGGAGTTCTGATGGGATCCGGTGCATTAGTGCTGGTATGATCGCACCCGTTAGAGTTGTGCAAACTAATTGTATATACTGATGTTTAGAGAGTATTTGCAATTTACTAGGATAAATTGAAAAAATGATGCAATAAATTGGAAATTAATTAAAAAATAGTGAAATTAATTATTAAAATATGATAAAAATTAAAGTAAAGTCACAATACATATAGAATTAATGCAAGAAACGAGTTGCAAATAAAAGAAATATTTTAAGAAAGGAAAAAAAAAATGACGAAAAAAGGGGTGCAACACGAGGACTTCCCAGGGGGTCACCCATCCTAGTACTACTCTCGCCCAAGCACGCTTAACTTCGGAGTTCTGATGGGATCCGGTGCATTAGTGCTGGTATGATCGCACCCGTTAGAGTTGTGCAAACTAATTGTATATACTGATGTTTAGAGAGTATTTGCAATTTACTAGGATAAATTGAAAAAATGATGCAATAAATTGGAAATTAATTAAAAAATAGTGAAATTAATTATTAAAATATGATAAAAATTAAAGTAAAGTCACAATACATATAAAATTAATGCAAGAAACGAGTTGCAAATAAAAGAAATATTTTAAGAAAGGAAAAAAAAAATGACGAAAAAAGGGGTGCAACACGAGGACTTCCCAGGGGGTCACCCATCCTAGTACTACTCTCGCCCAAGCACGCTTAACTTCGGAGTTCTGATGGGATCCGGTGCATTAGTGCTGGTATGATCGCACCCGTTAGAGTTGTGCAAACTAATTGTATATACTGATGTTTAGAGAGTATTTACAATTTACTAGGATAAATTGAAAAAATGATGCAATAAATTGGAAATTAATTAAAAAATAGTGAAATTAATTATTAAAATATGATAAAAATTAAAGTAAAGTCACAATACATATAGAATTAATGCAAGAAACGAGTTGCAAATAAAAGAAATATTTTAAGAAAGGAAAAAAAAATGACGAAAAAAGGGGTGCAACACGAGGACTTCCCAGGGGGTCACCCATCCTAGTACTACTCTCGCCCAAGCACGCTTAACTTCGGAGTTCTGATGGGATCCGGTGCATTAGTGCTGGTATGATCGCACCCGTTAGAGTTGTGCAAACTAATTGTATATACTGATGTTTAGAGAGTATTTGCAATTTACTAGGATAAATTGAAAAAATGATGCAATAAATTGGAAATTAATTAAAAAATAGTGAAATTAATTATTAAAATATGATAAAAATTAAAGTAAAGTCACAATACATATAGAATTAATGCAAGAAACGAGTTGCAAATAAAAGAAATATTTTAAGAAAGGAAAAAAAAATGACGAAAAAAGGGGTGCAACACGAGGACTTCCCAGGGGGTCACCCATCCTAGTACTACTCTCGCCCAAGCACGCTTAACTTCGGAGTTCTGATGGGATCCGGTGCATTAGTGCTGGTATGATCGCACCCGTTAGAGTTGTGCAAACTAATTGTATATACTGATGTTTAGAGAGTATTTGCAATTTACTAGGATAAATTGAAAAAATGATGCAATAAATTGGAAATTAATTAAAAAATAGTGAAATTAATTATTAAAATATGATAAAAATTAAAGTAAAGTCACAATACATATAGAATTAATGCAAGAAACGAGTTGCAAATAAAAGAAATATTTTAAGAAAGGAAAAAAAAATGACGAAAAAAGGGGTGCAACACGAGGACTTCCCAGGGGGTCACCCATCCTAGTACTACTCTCGCCCAAGCACGCTTAACTTCGGAGTTCTGATGGGATCCGGTGCATTAGTGCTGGTATGATCGCACCCGTTAGAGTTGTGCAAACTAATTGTATATACTGATGTTTAGAGAGTATTTGCAATTTACTAGGATAAATTGAAAAAATGATGCAATAAATTGGAAATTAATTAAAAAATAGTGAAATTAATTATTAAAATATGATAAAAATTAAAGTAAAGTCACAATACATATAGAATTAATGCAAGAAACGAGTTGCAAATAAAAGAAATATTTTAAGAAAGGAAAAAAAAATGACGAAAAAAGGGGTGCAACACGAGGACTTCCCAGGGGGTCACCCATCCTAGTACTACTCTCGCCCAAGCACGCTTAACTTCGGAGTTCTGATGGGATCCGGTGCATTAGTGCTGGTATGATCGCACCTGTTAGAGTTGTGCAAACTAATTGTATATACTGATGTTTAGAGAGTATTTGCAATTTACTAGGATAAATTGAAAAAATGATGCAATAAATTGGAAATTAATTAAAAAATAGTGAAATTAATTATTAAAATATGATAAAAATTAAAGTAAAGTCACAATACATATAGAATTAATGCAAGAAACGAGTTGCAAATAAAAGAAATATTTTAAGAAAGGAAAAAAAAATGACGAAAAAAGGGGTGCAACACGAGGACTTCCCAGGGGGTCACCCATCCTAGTACTACTCTCGCCCAAGCACGTTTAACTTCGGAGTTCTGATGGGATCCGGTGCATTAGTGCTGGTATGATCGCACCCGTTAGAGTTGTGCAAACTAATTGTATATACTGATGTTTAGAGAGTATTTGCAATTTACTAGGATAAATTGAAAAAATGATGCAATAAATTGGAAATTAATTAAAAAATAGTGAAATTAATTATTAAAATATGATAAAAATTAAAGTAAAGTCACAATACATATAGAATTAATGCAAGAAACGAGTTGCAAATAAAAGAAATATTTTAAGAAAGGAAAAAAAAAATGACGAAAAAAGGGGAGCAACACGAGGACTTCCCAGGGGGTCACCCATCCTAGTACTACTCTCGCCCAAGCACGCTTAACTTCGGAGTTCTGATGGGATCCGGTGCATTAGTGCTGGTATGATCGCACCCGTTAGAGTTGTGCAAACTAATTGTATATACTGATGTTTAGAGAGTATTTGCAATTTACTAGGATAAATTGAAAAAATGATGCAATAAATTGGAAATTAATTAAAAAATAGTGAAATTAATTATTAAAATATGATAAAAATTAAAGTAAAGTCACAATACATATAGAATTAATGCAAGAAACGAGTTGCAAATAAAAGAAATATTTTAAGAAAGGAAAAAAAAAATGACGAAAAAAGGGGTGCAACACGAGGACTTCCCAGGGGGTCACCCATCCTAGTACTACTCTCGCCCAAGCACGCTTAACTTCGGAGTTCTGATGGGATCCGGTGCATTAGTGCTGGTATGATCGCACCCGTTAGAGTTGTGCAAACTAATTGTATATACTGATGTTTAGAGAGTATTTGCAATTTACTAGGATAAATTGAAAAAATGATGCAATAAATTGGAAATTAATTAAAAAATAGTGAAATTAATTATTAAAATATGATAAAAATTAAAGTAAAGTCCCAATACATATAGAATTAATGCAAGAAACGAGTTGCAAATAAATGAAATATTTTAAGAAAGGAAAAAAAAATGACGAAAAAAGGGGTGCAACACGAGGACTTCCCAGGGGGTCACCCATCCTAGTAGGGCTGTCAATGGATCGGAAATCCGATCCGATCCGATCCGATCCGAAGGCTAATGGAGTGGATATGGATCACTAGAAAATAAATCCGATCCGTTAAAAATCCGATCCGGTAACGATCCGATCCGATTAGTATCGGATATGGATTTAACATGATCCGATCCGATTATTTTATATATATTATATATATATATATATATATATATATAATTTATATATTATATATAATATGTTATATATTAAATATATCATATATTTTTACCAATTAAGTCAAAATAGTTCTCTTTTACTTGTATAAACTGGACCTCTCTTTTATTTATAAAATTGACACAAAAGACAATGAAATGTAAGGCACATAAACTAGCTTCAGATTTGTTGATGAACGATTACAAACTTACAATGGTTGTTTGACAAGCAATCGTATTTAAGATAGTTGGACATTCAAATTCTGTGTTTTAGTTCTCGGATTGTAATTAGGTTTTAATTTATTGTGTAATCTGTAAATTAATGTTGATGTTAAATTTGCATTTCAACTCTGTGAAATATTTAGTGATGTTTGAATTTGAATTTGAGTAAAATATGTTTTTTAAAATATTAACGGATCGGAGCTCCGATCCGTTAACCGTGATCCTAACGGATCCGGATATGGATCGGGCTATAAAAAATCCGGTTGTGATCCGATCCGAATCCGAATCCGGTAAAATTAAATGGATCAGGATATGGATCAAGACCGATCCGATCCAGATCCGATCCATTGACAGCCCTACATCCTAGTACTACTCTCGCCCAAGCACGCTTAACTTCGGAGTTCTGATGGGATCCGGTGCATTAGTGCTGGTATGATCGCACCCGTTAGAGTTGTGCAAACTAATTGTATATACTGATGTTTAGAGAGTATTTGCAATTTACTAGGATAAATTGAAAAAATGATGCAATAAATTGGAAATTAATTAAAAAATAGTGAAATTAATTATTAAAATATGATAAAAATTAAAGTAAAGTCACAATACATATAGAATTAATGCAAGAAACGAGTTGCAAATAAAAGAAATATTTTAAGAAAGGAAAAAAAAAATGACGAAAAAAGGGGTGCAACACGAGGACTTCCCAGGGGGTCACCCATCCTAGTACTACTCTCGCCCAAGCACGCTTAACTTCGGAGTTCTGATGGGATCCGGTGCATTAGTGCTGGTATGATCGCACCCGTTAGAGTTGTGCAAACTAATTGTATATACTGATGTTTAGAGAGTATTTGCAATTTACTAGGATAAATTGAAAAAATGATGCAATAAATTGGAAATTAATTAAAAAATAGTGAAATTAATTATTAAAATATGATAAAAATTAAAGTAAAGTCACAATACATATAGAATTAATGCAAGAAACGAGTTGCAAATAAAAGAAATATTTTAAGAAAGGAAAAAAAAAATGACGAAAAAAGGGGTGCAACACGAGGACTTCCCAGGGGGTCACCCATCCTAGTACTACTCTCGCCCAAGCACGCTTAACTTCGGAGTTCTGATGGGATCCGGTGCATTAGTGCTGGTATGATCGCACCCGTTAGAGTTGTGCAAACTAATTGTATATACTGATGTTTAGAAAGTATTTGCAATTTACTAGGATAAATTGAAAAAATGATGCAATAAATTGGAAATTAATTAAAAAATAGTGAAATTAATTATTAAAATATGATAAAAATTAAAGTAAAGTCACAATACATATAGAATTAATGCAAGAAACGAGTTGCAAATAAAAGAAATATTTTAAGAAAGGAAAAAAAAATGACGAAAAAAGGGGTGCAACACGAGGACTTCCCAGGGGGTCACCCATCCTAGTACTACTCTCGCCCAAGCACGCTTAACTTCGGAGTTCTGATGGGATCCGGTGCATTAGTGCTGGTATGATCGCACCCGTTAGAGTTGTGCAAACTAATTGTATATACTGATGTTTAGAGAGTATTTGCAATTTACTAGGATAAATTGAAAAAATGATGCAATAAATTGGAAATTAATTAAAAAATAGTGAAATTAATTATTAAAATATGATAAAAATTAAAGTAAAGTCACAATACATATAGAATTAATGCAAGAAACGAGTTGCAAATAAAAGCAATATTTTAAGAAAGGAAAAAAAAAATGACGAAAAAAGGGGTGCAACACGAGGACTTCCCAGTGGGTCACCCATCCTAGTACTACTCTCGCCCAAGCACGCTTAACTTCGGAGTTCTGATGGGATCCGGTGCATTAGTGCTGGTATGATCGCACCCGTTAGAGTTGTGCAAACTAATTGTATATACTGATGTTTAGAGAGTATTTGCAATTTACTAGGATAAATTGAAAAAATGATGCAATAAATTGGAAATTAATTAAAAAATAGTGAAATTAATTATTAAAATATGATAAAAATTAAAGTAAAGTCACAATACATATAGAATTAATGCAAGAAACGAGTTGCAAATAAAAGAAATATTTTAAGAAAGGAAAAAAAAAATGACGAAAAAAGGGGTGCAACACGAGGACTTCCCAGGGGGTCACCCATCCTAGTACTACTCTCGCCCAAGCACGCTTAACTTCGGAGTTCTGATGGGATCCGGTGCATTAGTGCTGGTATGATCGCACCCGTTAGAGTTGTGCAAACTAATTGTATATACTGATGTTTAGAGAGTATTTGCAATTTACTAGGATAAATTGAAAAAATGATGCAATAAATTGGAAATTAATTAAAAAATAGTGAAATTAATTATTAAAATATGATAAAAATTAAAGTAAAGTCACAATACATATAGAATTAATGCAAGAAACGAGTTGCAAATAAAAGAAATATTTTAAGAAAGGAAAAAAAAAATGACGAAAAAAGGGGTGCAACACGAGGACTTCCCAGTGGGTCACCCATCCTAGTACTACTCTCGCCCAAGCACGCTTAACTTCGGAGTTCTGATGGGATCCGGTGCATTAGTGTTGGTATGATCGCACCCGTTAGAGTTGTGCAAACTAATTGTATATACTGATGTTTAGAGAGTATTTGCAATTTACTAGGATAAATTGAAAAAATGATGCAATAAATTGGAAATTAATTAAAAAATAGTGAAATTAATTATTAAAATATGATAAAAATTAAAGTAAAGTCACAATACATATAGAATTAATGCAAGAAACGAGTTGCAAATAAAAGAAATATTTTAAGAAAGGAAAAAAAAATGACGAAAAAAGGGGTGCAACACGAGGACTTCCCAGGGGGTCACCCATCCTAGTACTACTCTCGCCCAAGCACGCTTAACTTCGGAGTTCTGATGGGATCCGGTGCATTAGTGCTGGTATGATCGCACCCGTTAGAGTTGTGCAAACTAATTGTATATACTGATGTTTAGAGAGTATTTGCAATTTACTAGGATAAATTGAAAAAATGATGCAATAAATTGGAAATTAATTAAAAAATAGTGAAATTAATTATTAAAATATGATAAAAATTAAAGTAAAGTCACAATACATATAGAATTAATGCAAGAAACGAGTTGCAAATAAAAGAAATATTTTAAGAAAGGAAAAAAAATGACGAAAAAAGGGGTGCAACACGAGGACTTCCCAGGGGGTCACCCATCCTAGTACTACTCTCGCCCAAGCACGCTTAACTTCGGAGTTCTGATGGGATCCGGTGCATTAGTGCTGGTATGATCGCACCCGTTAGAGTTGTGCAAACTAATTGTATATACTGATGTTTAGAGAGTATTTGCAATTTACTAGGATAAATTGAAAAAATGATGCAATAAATTGGAAATTAATTAAAAAATAGTGAAATTAATTATTAAAATATGATAAAAATTAAAGTAAAGTCACAATACATATAGAATTAATGCAAGAAACGAGTTGCAAATAAAAGAAATATTTTAAGAAAGGAAAAAAAAAATGACGAAAAAAGGGGTGCAACACGAGGACTTCCCAGGGGGTCACCCATCCTAGTACTACTCTCACCCAAGCACGCTTAACTTCGGAGTTCTGATGGGATCCGGTGCATTAGTGCTGGTATGATCGCACCCGTTAGAGTTGTGCAAACTAATTGTATATACTGATGTTTAGAGAGTATTTGCAATTTACTAGGATAAATTGAAAAAATGATGCAATAAATTGGAAATTAATTAAAAAATAGTGAAATTAATTATTAAAATATGATAAAAATTAAAGTAAAGTCACAATACATATAGAATTAATGCAAGAAACGAGTTGCAAATAAAAGAAATATTTTAAGAAAGGAAAAAAAAATGACGAAAAAAGGGGTGCAACACGAGGACTTCCCAGGGGGTCAACCATCCTAGTTCTACTCTCGCCCAAGCACGCTTAACTTCGGAGTTCTGATGGGATCCGGTGCATTAGTGCTGGTATGATCGCACCCGTTAGAGTTGTGCAAACTAATTGTATATACTGATGTTTAGAGAGTATTTGCAATTTACTAGGATAAATTGAAAAAATGATGCAATAAATTGGAAATTAATTAAAAAATAGTGAAATTAATTATTAAAATATGATAAAAATTAAAGTAAAGTCACAATACATATAGAATTAATGCAAGAAACGAGTTGCAAATAAAAGAAATATTTTAAGAAAGGAAAAAAAAATGACGAAAAAAGGGGTGCAACACGAGGACTTCCCAGGGGGTCACCCATCCTAGTACTACTCTCGCCCAAGCACGCTTAACTTCGGAGTTCTGATGGGATCCGGTGCATTAGTGCTGGTATGATCGCACCCGTTAGAGTTGTGCAAACTAATTGTATATACTGATGTTTAGAGAGTATTTGCAATTTACTAGGATAAATTGAAAAAATGATGCAATAAATTGGAAATTAATTAAAAAATAGTGAAATTAATTATTAAAATATGATAAAAATTAAAGTAAAGTCACAATACATATAGAATTAATGCAAGAAACGAGTTGCAAATAAAAGAAATATTTTAAGAAAGGAAAAAAAAAATGACGAAAAAAGGGGTGCAACACGAGGACTTCCCAGGGGGTCACCCATCCTAGTACTACTCTCGCCCAAGCACGCTTAACTTCGGAGTTCTGATGGGATCCGGTGCATTAGTGCTGGTATGATCGCACCGGTTAGAGTTGTGCAAACTAATTGTATATACTGATGTTTAGAGAGTATTTGCAATTTACTAGGATAAATTGAAAAAATGATGCAATAAATTGGAAATTAATTAAAAAATAGTGAAATTAATTATTAAAATATGATAAAAATTAAAGTAAAGTCACAATACATATAGAATTAATGCAAGAAACGAGTTGCAAATAAAAGAAATATTTTAAGAAAGGAAAAAAAAAATGACGAAAAAAGGGGTGCAACACGAGGACTTCCCAGGGGGTCACCCATCCTAGTACTACTCTCGCCCAAGCACGCTTAACTTCGGAGTTCTGATGGGATCCGGTGCATTAGTGCTGGTATGATCGCACCCGTTAGAGTTGTGCAAACTAATTGTATATACTGATGTTTAGAGAGTATTTGCAATTTACTAGGATAAATTGAAAAAATGATGCAATAAATTGGAAATTAATTAAAAAATAGTGAAATTAATTATTAAAATATGATAAAAATTAAAGTAAAGTCACAATACATATAGAATTAATGCAAGAAACGAGTTGCAAATAAATGAAATATTTTAAGAAAGGAAAAAAAAATGACGAAAAAGGGGGTGCAACACGAGGACTTCCCAGGGGGTCACCCATCCTAGTACTACTCTCGCCCAAGCACGCTTAACTTCGGAGTTCTGATGGGATCCGGTGCATTAGTGCTGGTATGATCGCACCCGTTAGAGTTGTGCAAACTAATTGTATATACTGATGTTTAGAGAGTATTTGCAATTTACTAGGATAAATTGAAAAAATGATGCAATAAATTGGAAATTAATTAAAAAATAGTGAAATTAATTATTAAAATATGATAAAAATTAAAGTAAAGTCACAATACATATAGAATTAATGCAAGAAACGAGTTGCAAATAAAAGAAATATTTTAAGAAAGGAAAAAAAAATGACGAAAAAAGGGGTGCAACACGAGGACTTCCCAGGGGGTCACCCATCCTAGTACTACTCTCGCCCAAGCACGCTTAACTTCGGAGTTCTGATGGGATCCGGTGCATTAGTGCTGGTATGATCGCACCCGTTAGAGTTGTGCAAACTAATTGTATATACTGATGTTTAGAGAGTATTTGCAATTTACTAGGATAAATTGAAAAAATGATGCAATAAATTGGAAATTAATTAAAAAATAGTGAAATTAATTATTAAAATATGATAAAAATTAAAGTAAAGTCACAATACATATAGAATTAATGCAAGAAACGAGTTGCAAATAAAAGAAATATTTTAAGAAAGGAAAAAAAAAATGACGAAAAAAGGGGTGCAACACGAGGACTTCCCAGGGGGTCACCCATCCTAGTACTACTCTCGCCCAAGCACGCTTAACTTCGGAGTTCTGATGGGATCCGGTGCATTAGTGCTGGTATGATCGCACCCGTTAGAGTTGTGCAAACTAATTGTATATACTGATGTTTAGAAAGTATTTGCAATTTACTAGGATAAATTGAAAAAATGATGCAATAAATTGGAAATTAATTAAAAAATAGTGAAATTAATTATTAAAATATGATAAAAATTAAAGTAAAGTCACAATACATATAGAATTAATGCAAGAAACGAGTTGCAAATAAAAGAAATATTTTAAGAAAGGAAAAAAAAATGACGAAAAAAGGGGTGCAACACGAGGACTTCCCAGGGGGTCACCCATCCTAGTACTACTCTCGCCCAAGCACGCTTAACTTCGGAGTTCTGATGGGATCCGGTGCATTAGTGCTGGTATGATCGCACCCGTTAGAGTTGTGCAAACTAATTGTATATACTGATGTTTAGAGAGTATTTGCAATTTACTAGGATAAATTGAAAAAATGATGCAATAAATTGGAAATTAATTAAAAAATAGTGAAATTAATTATTAAAATATGATAAAAATTAAAGTAAAGTCACAATACATATAGAATTAATGCAAGAAACGAGTTGCAAATAAAAGAAATATTTTAAGAAAGGAAAAAAAAAATGACGAAAAAAGGGGTGCAACACGAGGACTTCCCAGTGGGTCACCCATCCTAGTACTACTCTCGCCCAAGCACGCTTAACTTCGGAGTTCTGATGGGATCCGGTGCATTAGTGCTGGTATGATCGCACCCGTTAGAGTTGTGCAAACTAATTGTATATACTGATGTTTAGAGAGTATTTGCAATTTACTAGGATAAATTGAAAAAATGATGCAATAAATTGGAAATTAATTAAAAAATAGTGAAATTAATTATTAAAATATGATAAAAATTAAAGTAAAGTCACAATACATATAGAATTAATGCAAGAAACGAGTTGCAAATAAAAGAAATATTTTAAGAAAGGAAAAAAAAAATGACGAAAAAAGGGGTGCAACACGAGGACTTCCCAGGGGGTCACCCATCCTAGTACTACTCTCGCCCAAGCACGCTTAACTTCGGAGTTCTGATGGGATCCGGTGCATTAGTGCTGGTATGATCGCACCCGTTAGAGTTGTGCAAACTAATTGTATATACTGATGTTTAGAGAGTATTTGCAATTTACTAGGATAAATTGAAAAAATGATGCAATAAATTGGAAATTAATTAAAAAATAGTGAAATTAATTATTAAAATATGATAAAAATTAAAGTAAAGTCACAATACATATAGAATTAATGCAAGAAACGAGTTGCAAATAAAAGAAATATTTTAAGAAAGGAAAAAAAAATGACGAAAAAAGGGGTGCAACACGAGGACTTCCCAGTGGGTCACCCATCCTAGTACTACTCTCGCCCAAGCACGCTTAACTTCGGAGTTCTGATGGGATCCGGTGCATTAGTGTTGGTATGATCGCACCCGTTAGAGTTGTGCAAACTAATTGTATATACTGATGTTTAGAGAGTATTTGCAATTTACTAGGATAAATTGAAAAAATGATGCAATAAATTGGAAATTAATTAAAAAATAGTGAAATTAATTATTAAAATATGATAAAAATTAAAGTAAAGTCACAATACATATAGAATTAATGCAAGAAACGAGTTGCAAATAAAAGAAATATTTTAAGAAAGGAAAAAAAAATGACGAAAAAAGGGGTGCAACACGAGGACTTCCCAGGGGGTCACCCATCCTAGTACTACTCTCGCCCAAGCACGCTTAACTTCGGAGTTCTGATGGGATCCGGTGCATTAGTGCTGGTATGATCGCACCCGTTAGAGTTGTGCAAACTAATTGTATATACTGATGTTTAGAGAGTATTTGCAATTTACTAGGATAAATTGAAAAAATGATGCAATAAATTGGAAATTAATTAAAAAATAGTGAAATTAATTATTAAAATATGATAAAAATTAAAGTAAAGTCACAATACATATAGAATTAATGCAAGAAACGAGTTGCAAATAAAAGAAATATTTTAAGAAAGGAAAAAAAAATGACGAAAAAAGGGGTGCAACACGAGGACTTCCCAGGGGGTCACCCATCCTAGTACTACTCTCGCCCAAGCACGCTTAACTTCGGAGTTCTGATGGGATCCGGTGCATTAGTGCTGGTATGATCGCACCCGTTAGAGTTGTGCAAACTAATTGTATATACTGATGTTTAGAGAGTATTTGCAATTTACTAGGATAAATTGAAAAAATGATGCAATAAATTGGAAATTAATTAAAAAATAGTGAAATTAATTATTAAAATATGATAAAAATTAAAGTAAAGTCACAATACATATAGAATTAATGCAAGAAACGAGTTGCAAATAAAAGAAATATTTTAAGAAAGGAAAAAAAAAATGACGAAAAAAGGGGTGCAACACGAGGACTTCCCAGGGGGTCACCCATCCTAGTACTACTCTCGCCCAAGCACGCTTAACTTCGGAGTTCTGATGGGATCCGGTGCATTAGTGCTGGTATGATCGCACCCGTTAGAGTTGTGCAAACTAATTGTATATACTGATGTTTAGAGAGTATTTGCAATTTACTAGGATAAATTGAAAAAATGATGCAATAAATTGGAAATTAATTAAAAAATAGTGAAATTAATTATTAAAATATGATAAAAATTAAAGTAAAGTCACAATACATATAGAATTAATGCAAGAAACGAGTTGCAAATAAAAGAAATATTTTAAGAAAGGAAAAAAAAATGACGAAAAAAGGGGTGCAACACGAGGACTTCCCAGGGGGTCAACCATCCTAGTTCTACTCTCGCCCAAGCACGCTTAACTTCGGAGTTCTGATGGGATCCGGTGCATTAGTGCTGGTATGATCGCACCCGTTAGAGTTGTGCAAACTAATTGTATATACTGATGTTTAGAGAGTATTTGCAATTTACTAGGATAAATTGAAAAAATGATGCAATAAATTGGAAATTAATTAAAAAATAGTGAAATTAATTATTAAAATATGATAAAAATTAAAGTAAAGTCACAATACATATAGAATTAATGCAAGAAACGAGTTGCAAATAAAAGAAATATTTTAAGAAAGGAAAAAAAAATGACGAAAAAAGGGGTGCAACACGAGGACTTCCCAGGGGGTCACCCATCCTAGTACTACTCTCGCCCAAGCACGCTTAACTTCGGAGTTCTGATGGGATCCGGTGCATTAGTGCTGGTATGATCGCACCCGTTAGAGTTGTGCAAACTAATTGTATATACTGATGTTTAGAGAGTATTTGCAATTTACTAGGATAAATTGAAAAAATGATGCAATAAATTGGAAATTAATTAAAAAATAGTGAAATTAATTATTAAAATATGATAAAAATTAAAGTAAAGTCACAATACATATAGAATTAATGCAAGAAACGAGTTGCAAATAAAAGAAATATTTTAAGAAAGGAAAAAAAAAATGACGAAAAAAGGGGTGCAACACGAGGACTTCCCAGGGGGTCACCCATCCTAGTACTACTCTCGCCCAAGCACGCTTAACTTCGGAGTTCTGATGGGATCCGGTGCATTAGTGCTGGTATGATCGCACCCGTTAGAGTTGTGCAAACTAATTGTATATACTGATGTTTAGAGAGTATTTGCAATTTACTAGGATAAATTGAAAAAATGATGCAATAAATTGGAAATTAATTAAAAAATAGTGAAATTAATTATTAAAATATGATAAAAATTAAAGTAAAGTCACAATACATATAGAATTAATGCAAGAAACGAGTTGCAAATAAAAGAAATATTTTAAGAAAGGAAAAAAAAAAATGACGAAAAAAGGGGTGCAACACGAGGACTTCCCAGGGGGTCACCCATCCTAGTACTACTCTCGCCCAAGCACGCTTAACTTCGGAGTTCTGATGGGATCCGGTGCATTAGTGCTGGTATGATCGCACCCGTTAGAGTTGTGCAAACTAATTGTATATACTGATGTTTAGAGAGTATTTGCAATTTACTAGGATAAATTGAAAAAATGATGCAATAAATTGGAAATTAATTAAAAAATAGTGAAATTAATTATTAAAATATGATAAAAATTAAAGTAAAGTCACAATACATATAGAATTAATGCAAGAAACGAGTTGCAAATAAATGAAATATTTTAAGAAAGGAAAAAAAAATGACGAAAAAGGGGGTGCAACACGAGGACTTCCCAGGGGGTCACCCATCCTAGTACTACTCTCGTCCAAGCACGCTTAACTTCGGAGTTCTGATGAGATCCGGTGCATTAGTGCTGGTATGATCGCACCCGTTATAGTTGTGCAAACTAATTGTATATACTGATGTTTAGAGAGTATTTGCAATTTACTAGGATAAATTGAAAAAATGATGCAATAAATTGGAAATTAATTAAAAAATAGTGAAATTAATTATTAAAATATGATAAAAATTAAAGTAAAGTCACAATACATATAGAATTAATGCAAGAAACGAGTTGCAAATAAAAGAAATATTTTAAGAAAGGAAAAAAAAATGACGAAAAAAGGGGTGCAACACGAGGACTTCCCAGGGGGTCACCCATCCTAGTACTACTCTCGCCCAAGCACGCTTAACTTCAGAGTTCTGATGGGATCCGGTGCATTAGTGCTGGTATGATCGCACCCGTTAGAGTTGTGCAAACTAATTGTATATACTGATGTTTAGAGAGTATTTGCAATTTACTAGGATAAATTGAAAAAATGATGCAATAAATTGGAAATTAATTAAAAAATAGTGAAATTAATTATTAAAATATGATAAAAATTAAAGTAAAGTCACAATACATATAGAATTAATGCAAGAAACGAGTTGCAAATAAAAGAAATATTTTAAGAAAGGAAAAAAAAAATGACGAAAAAAGGGGTGCAACACGAGGACTTCCCAGGGGGTCACCCATCCTAGTACTACTCTCGCCCAAGCACGCTTAACTTCGGAGTTCTGATGGGATCCGGTGCATTAGTGCTGGTATGATCGCACCCGTTAGAGTTGTGCAAACTAATTGTATATACTGATGTTTAGAGAGTATTTGCAATTTACTAGGATAAATTGAAAAAATGATGCAATAAATTGGAAATTAATTAAAAAATAGTGAAATTAATTATTAAAATATGATAAAAATTAAAGTAAAGTCACAATACATATAGAATTAATGCAAGAAACGAGTTGCAAATAAAAGAAATATTTTAAGAAAGGAAAAAAAAAATGACGAAAAAAGGGGTGCAACACGAGGACTTCCCAGGGGGTCACCCATCCTAGTACTACTCTCGCCCAAGCACGCTTAACTTCGGAGTTCTGATGGGATCCGGTGCATTAGTGCTGGTATGATCGCACCCGTTAGAGTTGTGCAAACTAATTGTATATACTGATGTTTAGAGAGTATTTGCAATTTACTAGGATAAATTGAAAAAATGATGCAATAAATTGGAAATTAATTAAAAAATAGTGAAATTAATTATTAAAATATGATAAAAATTAAAGTAAAGTCACAATACATATAGAATTAATGCAAGAAACGAGTTGCAAATAAATGAAATATTTTAAGAAAGGAAAAAAAAAATGACGAAAAAAGGGGTGCAACACGAGGACTTCCCAGGGGTCACCCATAGGGCTGTCAATGGATCGGAAATCCGATCCGATCCGATCCGATCCGAAGGCTAATGGAGTGGATATGGATCACTAGAAAATAAATCCGATCCGTTAAAAATCCGATCCGGTAACGATCCGATCCGATTAGTATCGGATATGGATTTAACATGATCCGATCCGATTATTTTATATATATTATATATATATATATATATATATATAATTTATATATTATATATAATAGGTTATATATTAAATATATCATATATTTTTACCAATTAAGTCAAAATAGTTCTCTTTTACTTGTATAAACTGGACCTCTCTTTTATTTATAAAATTGACACAAAAGACAATGAAATGTAAGGCACATAAACTAGCTTCAGATTTGTTGATGAACGATTACAAACTTACAATGGTTGTTTGACAAGCAATCGTATTTAAGATAGTTGGACATTCAAATTCTGTGTTTTAGTTCTCGGATTGTAATTAGGTTTTAATTTATTGTGTAATCTGTAAATTAATGTTGATGTTAAATTTGCATTTCAACTCTGTGAAATATTTAGTGATGTTTGAATTTGAATTTGAGTAAAATATGTTTTTTAAAATATTAACGGATCGGAGCTCCGATCCGTTAACCGTGATCCTAACGGATCCGGATATGGATCGGGCTATAAAAAATCCGGTTGTGATCCGATCCGAATCCGAATCCGGTAAAATTAAATGGATCAGGATATGGATCAAGACCGATCCGATCCAGATCCGATCCATTGACAGCCTTACATCCTAGTACTACTCTCGCCCAAGCACGCTTAACTTCGGAGTTCTGATGGGATCCGGTGCATTAGTGCTGGTATGATCGCACCCGTTAGAGTTGTGCAAACTAATTGTATATACTGATGTTTAGAGAGTATTTGCAATTTACTAGGATAAATTGAAAAAATGATGCAATAAATTGGAAATTAATTAAAAAATAGTGAAATTAATTATTAAAATATGATAAAAATTAAAGTAAAGTCACAATACATATAGAATTAATGCAAGAAACGAGTTGCAAATAAAAGAAATATTTTAAGAAAGGAAAAAAAAAATGACGAAAAAAGGGGTGCAACACGAGGACTTCCCAGGGGGTCACCCATCCTAGTACTACTCTCGCCCAAGCACGCTTAACTTCGGAGTTCTGATGGGATCCGGTGCATTAGTGCTGGTATGATCGCACCCGTTAGAGTTGTGCAAACTAATTCTATATACTGATGTTTAGAGAGTATTTGCAATTTACTAGGATAAATTGAAAAAATGATGCAATAAATTGGAAATTAATTAAAAAATAGTGAAATTAATTATTAAAATATGATAAAAATTAAAGTAAAGTCACAATACATATAGAATTAATGCAAGAAACGAGTTGCAAATAAAAGAAATATTTTAAGAAAGGAAAAAAAAAATGACGAAAAAAGGGGTGCAACACGAGGACTTCCCAGGGGATCACCCATCCTAGTACTACTCTCGCCCAAGCACGCTTAACTTCGGAGTTCTGATGGGATCCGGTGCATTAGTGCTGGTATGATCGCACCCGTTAGAGTTGTGCAAACTAATTGTATATACTGATGTTTAGAGAGTATTTGCAATTTACTAGGATAAATTGAAAAAATGATGCAATAAATTGGAAATTAATTAAAAATAGTGAAATTAATTATTAAAATATGATAAAAATTAAAGTAAAGTCACAATACATATAGAATTAATGCAAGAAACGAGTTGCAAATAAAAGAAATATTTTAAGAAAGGAAAAAAAAATGACGAAAAAAGGGGTGCAACACGAGGACTTCCCAGGGGGTCACCCATCCTAGTACTACTCTCGCCCAAGCACGCTTAACTTCGGAGTTCTGATGGGATCCGGTGCATTAGTGCTGGTATGATCGCACCCGTTAGAGTTGTGCAAACTAATTGTATATACTGATGTTTAGAGAGTATTTGCAATTTACTAGGATAAATTGAAAAAATGATGCAATAAATTGGAAATTAATTAAAAAATAGTGAAATTAATTATTAAAATATGATAAAAATTAAAGTAAAGTCACAATACATATAGAATTAATGCAAGAAACGAGTTGCAAATAAAAGAAATATTTTAAGAAAGGAAAAAAAAAATGACGAAAAAAGGGGTGCAACACGAGGACTTCCCAGGGGGTCACCCATCCTAGTACTACTCTCGCCCAAGCACGCTTAACTTCGGAGTTCTGATGGGATCCGGTGCATTAGTGCTGGTATGATCGCACCCGTTAGAGTTGTGCAAACTAATTGTATATACTGATGTTTAGAGAGTATTTGCAATTTACTAGGATAAATTGAAAAAATGATGCAATAAATTGGAAATTAATTAAAAAATAGTGAAATTAATTATTAAAATATGATAAAAATTAAAGTAAAGTCACAATACATATAGAATTAATGCAAGAAACGAGTTGCAAATAAAAGAAATATTTTAAGAAAGGAAAAAAAAATGACGAAAAAAGGGGTGCAACACGAGGACTTCCCAGGGGGTCACCCATCCTAATACTACTCTCGCCCAAGCACGCTTAACTTCGGAGTTCTGATGGGATCCGGTGCATTAGTGCTGGTATGATCGCACCCGTTAGAGTTGTGCAAACTAATTGTATATACTGATGTTTAGAGAGTATTTGCAATTTACTAGGATAAATTGAAAAAATGATGCAATAAATTGGAAATTAATTAAAAAATAGTGAAATTAATTATTAAAATATGATAAAAATTAAAGTAAAGTCACAATACATATAGAATTAATGCAAGAAACGAGTTGCAAATAAAAGAAATATTTTAAGAAAGGAAAAAAAAAATGACGAAAAAAGGGGTGCAACACGAGGACTTCCCAGGGGGTCACCCATCCTAGTACTACTCTCGCCCAAGCACGCTTAACTTCGGAGTTCTGATGGGATCCGGTGCATTAGTGCTGGTATGATCGCACCCGTTAGAGTTGTGCAAACTAATTGTATATACTGATGTTTAGAGAGTATTTGCAATTTACTAGGATAAATTGAAAAAATGATGCAATAAATTGGAAATTAATTAAAAAATAGTGAAATTAATTATTAAAATATGATAAAAATTAAAGTAAAGTCACAATACATATAGAATTAATGCAAGAAACGAGTTGCAAATAAAAGAAATATTTTAAGAAAGGAAAAAAAAAATGACGAAAAAAGGGGTGCAACACGAGGACTTCCCAGGGGGTCACCCATCCTAGTACTACTCTCGCCCAAGCACGCTTCACTTCGGAGTTCTGATGGGATCCGGTGCATTAGTGCTGGTATGATCGCACCCGTTAGAGTTGTGCAAACTAATTGTATATACTGATGTTTAGAGAGTATTTGCAATTTACTAGGATAAATTGAAAAAATGATGCAATAAATTGGAAATTAATTAAAAAATAGTGAAATTAATTATTAAAATATGATAAAAATTAAAGTAAAGTCACAATACATATAGAATTAATGCAAGAAACGAGTTGCAAATAAAAGAAATATTTTAAGAAAGGAAAAAAAAATGACGAGAAAAGGGGTGCAACACGAGGACTTCCCAGGGGGTCACCCATCCTAGTACTACTCTCGCCCAAGCACGCTTAACTTCGGAGTTCTGATGGGATCCGGTGCATTAGTGCTGGTATGATCGCACCCGTTAGAGTTGTGCAAACTAATTGTATATATTGATGTTTAGAGAGTATTTGCAATTTACTAGGATAAATTGAAAAAAATGATGCAATAAATTGGAAATTAATTAAAAAATAGTGAAATTAATTATTAAAATATGATAAAAATTAAAGTAAAGTCACAATACATATAGAATTAATGCAAGAAACGAGTTGCAAATAAAAGAAATATTTTAAGAAAGGAAAAAAAAATGACGAAAAAAGGGGTGCAACACGAGGACTTCCCAGGGGGTCACCCATCCTAGTACTACTCTCGCCCAAGCACGCTTAACTTCGAAGTTCTGATGGGATCCGGTGCATTAGTGCTGGTATGATCGCACCCGTTAGAGTTGTGCAAACTAATTATATATACTGATGTTTAGAGAGTATTTGCAATTTACTAGGATAAATTGAAAAAATGATGCAATAAATTGGAAATTAATTAAAAAATAGTGAAATTAATTATTAAAATATGATAAAAATTAAAGTAAAGTCACAATACATATAGAATTAATGCAAGAAACGAGTTGCAAATAAAAGAAATATTTTAAGAAAGGAAAAAAAAAATGACGAAAAAAGAGGTGCAACACGAGGACTTCCCAGGGGGTCACCCATCCTAGTACTACTCTCGCCCAAGCACGCTTAACTTCGGAGTTCTGATGGGATCCGGTGCATTAGTGCTGGTATGATCGCACCCGTTAGAGTTGTGCAAACTAATTGTATATACTGATGTTTAGAGAGTATTTGCAATTTACTAGGATAAATTGAAAAAATGATGCAATAAATTGGAAATTAATTAAAAAATAGTGAAATTAATTATTAAAATATGATAAAAATTAAAGTAAAGTCACAATACATATAGAATTAATGCAAGAAACGAGTTGCAAATAAAAGAAATATTTTAAGAAAGGAAAAAAAAAATGACGAAAAAAGGGGTGCAACACGAGGACTTCCCAGGGGGTCACCCATCCTAGTACTACTCTCGCCCAAGCACGCTTAACTTCGAAGTTCTGATGGGATCCGGTGCATTAGTGCTGGTATGATCGCACCCGTTAGAGTTGTGCAAACTAATTGTATATACTGATGTTTAGAGAGTATTTGCAATTTACTAGGATAAATTGAAAAAATGATGCAATAAATTGGAAATTAATTAAAAAATAGTGAAATTAATTATTAAAATATGATAAAAATTAAAGTAATGTCACAATACATATAGAATTAATGCAAGAAACGAGTTGCAAATAAAAGAAATATTTTAAGAAAGGAAAAAAAAATGACGAAAAAAGGGGTGCAACACGAGGACTTCCCAGGGGGTCACCCATCCTAGTACTACTCTCGCCCAAGCACGCTTAACTTCGGAGTTCTGATGGGATCCGGTGCATTAGTGCTGGTATGATCGCACCCGTTAGAGTTGTGCAAACTAATTGTATATACTGATGTTTAGAGAGTATTTGCAATTTACTAGGATAAATTGAAAAAATGATGCAATAAATTGGAAATTAATTAAAAAATAGTGAAATTAATTATTAAAATATGATAAAAATTAAAGTAAAGTCACAATACATATAGAATTAATGCAAGAAACGAGTTGCAAATAAAAGAAATATTTTAAGAAAGGAAAAAAAAATGACGAAAAAAGGGGTGCAACACGAGGACTTCCCAGGGGGTCACCCATCCTAGTACTACTCTCGCCCAAGCACGCTTAACTTCGGAGTTCTGATGGGATCCGGTGCATTAGTGCTGGTATGATCGCACCCGTTAGAGTTGTGCAAACTAATTGTATATACTGATGTTTAGAGAGTATTTGCAATTTACTAGGATAAATTGAAAAAATGATGCAATAAATTGGAAATTAATTAAAAAATAGTGAAATTAATTATTAAAATATGATAAAAATTAAAGTAAAGTCACAATACATATAGAATTAATGCAAGAAACGAGTTGCAAATAAAAGAAATATTTTAAGAAAGGAAAAAAAAAATGACGAAAAAAGGGGTGCAACACGAGGACTTCCCAGGGGGTCACCCATCCTAGTACTACTCTCGCCCAAGCACGCTTAACTTCGGAGTTCTGATGGGATCCGGTGCATTAGTGCTGGTATGATCGCACCCGTTAGAGTTGTGCAAACTAATTGTATATACTGATGTTTAGAGAGTATTTGCAATTTACTAGGATAAATTGAAAAAATGATGCAATAAATTGGAAATTAATTAAAAAATAGTGAAATTAATTATTAAAATATGATAAAAATTAAAGTAAAGTCACAATACATATAGAATTAATGCAAGAAACGAGTTGCAAATAAAAGAAATATTTTAAGAAAGGAAAAAAAAATGACGAAAAAAGGGGTGCAACACGAGGACTTCCCAGGGGGTCACCCATCCTAGTACTACTCTCGCCCAAGCACGCTTAACTTCGGAGTTCTGATGGGATCCGGTGCATTAGTGCTGGTATGATCGCACCCGTTAGAGTTGTGCAAACTAATTGTATATACTGATGTTTAGAGAGTATTTGCAATTTACTAGGATAAATTGAAAAAATGATGCAATAAATTGGAAATTAATTAAAAAATAGTGAAATTAATTATTAAAATATGATAAAAATTAAAGTAAAGTCACAATACATATAGAATTAATGCAAGAAACGAGTTGCAAATAAAAGAAATATTTTAAGAAAGGAAAAAAAAAATGACGAAAAAAGGGGTGCAACACGAGGACTTCCCAGGGGGTCACCCATCCTAGTACTACTCTCGCCCAAGCACGCTTAACTTCGGAGTTCTGATGGGATCCGGTGCATTAGTGCTGGTATGATCGCACCCGTTAGAGTTGTGCAAACTAATTGTATATACTGATGTTTAGAGAGTATTTGCAATTTACTAGGATAAATTGAAAAAATGATGCAATAAATTGGAAATTAATTAAAAAATAGTGAAATTAATTATTAAAATATGATAAAAATTAAAGTAAAGTCACAATACATATAGAATTAATGCAAGAAACGAGTTGCAAATAAAAGAAATATTTTAAGAAAGGAAAAAAAAATGACGAAAAAAGGGGTGCAACACGAGGACTTCCCAGGGGGTCACCCATCCTAGTACTACTCTCGCCCAAGCACGCTTAACTTCGGAGTTCTGATGGGATCCGGTGCATTAGTGCTGGTATGATCGCACCCGTTAGAGTTGTGCAAACTAATTATATATACTGATGTTTAGAGACTATTTGCAATTTACTAGGATAAATTGAAAAAATGATGCAATAAATTGGAAATTAATTAAAAAATAGTGAAATTAATTATTAAAATATGATAAAAATTAAAGTAAAGTCACAATACATATAGAATTAATGCAAGAAACGAGTTGCAAATAAAAGAAATATTTTAAGAAAGGAAAAAAAAAATGACGAAAAAAGGGGTGCAACACGAGGACTTCCCAGGGGGTCACCCATCCTAGTACTACTCTCGCCCAAGCACGCTTAACTTCGGAGTTCTGATGGGATCCGGTGCATTAGTGCTGGTATGATCGCACCCGTTAGAGTTGTGCAAACTAATTGTATATACTGATGTTTAGAGAGTATTTGCAATTTACTAGGATAAATTGAAAAAATGATGCAATAAATTGGAAATTAATTAAAAAATAGTGAAATTAATTATTAAAATATGATAAAAATTAAAGTAAAGTCACAATACATATAGAATTAATGCAAGAAACGAGTTGCAAATAAAAGAAATATTTTAAGAAAGGAAAAAAAAAATGACGAAAAAAGGGGTGCAACACGAGGACTTCCCAGGGGGTCACCCATCCTAGTACTACTCTCGCCCAAGCACGCTTAACTTCGGAGTTCTGATGGGATCCGGTGCATTAGTGCTGGTATGATCGCACCCATTAGAGTTGTGCAAACTAATTGTATATACTGATGTTTAGAGAGTATTTGCAATTTACTAGGATAAATTGAAAAAATGATGCAATAAATTGGAAATTAATTAAAAAATAGTGAAATTAATTATTAAAATATGATAAAAATTAAAGTAAAGTCACAATACATATAGAATTAATGCAAGAAACGAGTTGCAAATAAAAGAAATATTTTAAGAAAGGAAAAAAAAATGACGAAAAAAGGGGTGCAACACGAGGACTTCCCAGGGGGTCACCCATCCTAGTACTACTCTCGCCCAAGCACGCTTAACTTCGGAGTTCTGATGGAATCCGGTGCATTAGTGCTGGTATGATCGCACCCGTTAGAGTTGTGCAAACTAATTGTATATACTGATGTTTAGAGAGTATTTGCAATTTACTAGGATAAATTGAAAAAATGATGCAATAAATTGGAAATTAATTAAAAAATAGTGAAATTAATTATTAAAATATGATAAAAATTAAAGTAAAGTCACAATACATATAGAATTAATGCAAGAAACGAGTTGCAAATAAAATAAATATTTTAAGAAAGGAAAAAAAAAATGACGAAAAAAGGGGTGCAACACGAGGACTTCCCAGGGGGTCACCCATCCTAGTACTACTCTCGCCCAAGCACGCTTAACTTCGGAGTTCTGATGGGATCCGATGCATTAGTGCTGGTATGATCGCACCCGTTAGAGTTGTGCAAACTAATTGTATATACTGATGTTTAGAGAGTATTTGCAATTTACTAGGATAAATTGAAAAAATGATGCAATAAATTGGAAATTAATTAAAAAATAGTGAAATTAATTATTAAAATATGATAAAAATTAAAGTAAAGTCACAATACATATAGAATTAATGCAAGAAACGAGTTGCAAATAAAAGAAATATTTTAAGAAAGGAAAAAAAAAATGACGAAAAAAGGGGTGCAACACGAGGACTTCCCAGGGGGTCACCCATCCTAGTACTACTCTCGCCCAAGCACGCTTAACTTCGGAGTTCTGATGGGATCCGGTGCATTAGTGCTGGTATGATCGCACCCGTTAGAGTTGTGCAAACTAATTGTATATACTGATGTTTAGAGAGTATTTGCAATTTACTAGGATAAATTGAAAAAATGATGCAATAAATTGGAAATTAATTAAAAAATAGTGAAATTAATTATGAAAATATGATAAAAATTAAAGTAAAGTCACAATACATATAGAATTAATGCAAGAAACGAGTTGCAAATAAAAGAAATATTTTAAGAAAGGAAAAAAAAAATGACGAAAAAAGGGGTGCAACACGAGGACTTCCCAGGGGGTCACCCATCCTAGTACTACTCTCGCCCAAGCACGCTTAACTTCGGAGTTCTGATGGGATCCGGTGCATTAGTGCTGGTATGATCGCACCCGTTAGAGTTGTGCAAACTAATTGTATATACTCATGTTTAGAGAGTATTTGCAATTTACTAGGATAAATTGAAAAAATGATGCACTAAATTGGAAATTAATTAAAAAATAGTGAAATTAATTATTAAAATATGATAAAAATTAAAGTAAAGTCACAATACATATAGAATTAATGCAAGAAACGAGTTGCAAATAAAAGAAATATTTTAAGAAAGGAAAAAAAAATGACGAAAAAAGGGGTGCAACACGAGGACTTCCCAGGGGGTCACCCATCCTAGTACTACTCTCGCCCAAGCACGCTTAACTTCGGAGTTCTGATGGGATCCGGTGCATTAGTGCTGGTATGATCGCACCCGTTAGAGTTGTGCAAACTAATTGTATATACTGATGTTTAGAGAGTATTTGCAATTTACTAGGATAAATTGAAAAAATGATGCAATAAATTGGAAATTAATTAAAAAATAGTGAAATTAATTATTAAAATATGATAAAAATTAAAGTAAAGTCACAATACATATAGAATTAATGCAAGAAACGAGTTGCAAATAAAAGAAATATTTTAAGAAAGGAAAAAAAAAATGACGAAAAAAGGGGTGCAACACGAGGACTTCCCAGGGGGTCACCCATCCTAGTACTACTCTCGCCCAAGCACGCTTAACTTCGGAGTTCTGATGGGATCCGGTGCATTAGTGCTGGTATGATCGCACCCGTTAGAGTTGTGCAAACTAATTGTATATACTGATGTTTAGAGAGTATTTGCAATTTACTAGGATAAATTGAAAAAATGATGCAATAAATTGGAAATTAATTAAAAATTAGTGAAATTAATTATTAAAATATGATAAAAATTAAAGTAAAGTCACAATACATATAGAATTAATGCAAGAAACGAGTTGCAAATAAAAGAAATATTTTAAGAAAGGAAAAAAAAAATGACGAAAAAAGGGGTGCAACACGAGGACTTCCCAGGGGGTCACCCATCCTAGTACTACTCTCGCCCAAGCACGCTTAACTTCGGAGTTCTGATGGGATCCGGTGCATTAGTGCTGGTATGATCGCACCCGTTAGAGTTGTGCAAACTAATTGTATATACTGATGTTTAGAGAGTATTTGCAATTTACTAGGATAAATTGAAAAAATGATGCAATAAATTGGAAATTAATTAAAAAATAGTGAAATTAATTATTAAAATATGATAAAAATTAAAGTAAAGTCACAATACATATAGAATTAATGCAAGAAACGAGTTGCAAATAAAAGAAATATTTTAAGAAAGGAAAAAAAAAATGACGAAAAAAGGGGTGCAACACGAGGACTTCCCAGGGGGTCACCCATCCTAGTACTACTCTCGCCCAAGCACGCTTAACTTCGGAGTTCTGATGGGATCCGGTGCATTAGTGCTGGTATGATCGCACCCGTTAGAGTTGTGCAAACTAATTATATATACTGATGTTTAGAGAGTATTTGCAATTTACTAGGATAAATTGAAAAAATGATGCAATAAATTGGAAATTAATTAAAAAATAGTGAAATTAATTATTAAAATATGATAAAAATTAAAGTAAAGTCACAATACATATAGAATTAATGCAAGAAACGAGTTGCAAATAAAAGAAATATTTTAAGAAAGGAAAAAAAAAATGACGAAAAAAGGGGTGCAACACGAGGACTTCCCAGGGGATCACCCATCCTAGTACTACTCTCGCCCAAGCACGCTTAACTTCGGAGTTCTGATGGGATCCGGTGCATTAGTGCTGGTATGATCGCACCCGTTAGAGTTGTGCAAACTAATTGTATATACTGATGTTTAGAGAGTATTTGCAATTTACTAGGATAAATTGAAAAAATGATGCAATAAATTGGAAATTAATTAAAAAATAGTGAAATTAATTATTAAAATATGATAAAAATTAAAGTAAAGTCACAATACATATAGAATTAATGCAAGAAACGAGTTGCAAATAAAAGAAATATTTTAAGAAAGGAAAAAAAAAATGACGAAAAAAGGGGTGCAACACGAGGACTTCCCAGGGGGTCACCCATCCTAGTACTACTCTCGCCCAAGCACGCTTAACTTCGGAGTTCTGATGGGATCCGGTGCATTAGTGCTCGTATGATCGCACCCGTTAGAGTTGTGCAAACTAATTGTATATACTGATGTTTAGAGAGTATTTGCAATTTACTAGGATAAATTGAAAAAATGATGCAATAAATTGGAAATTAATTAAAAAATAGTGAAATTAATTATTAAAATATGATAAAACTTAAAGTAAAGTCACAATACATATAGAATTAATGCAAGAAACGAGTTGCAAATAAAAGAAATATTTTAAGAAAGGAAAAAAAAAATGACGAAAAAAGGGGTGCAACACGAGGACTTCCCAGGGGGTCACCCATCCTAGTACTACTCTCGCCCAAGCACGCTTAACTTCGGAGTTCTGATGGGATCCGGTGCATTAGTGCTGGTATGATCGCACCCGTTAGAGTTGTGCAAACTAATTGTATATACTGATGTTTAGAGAGTATTTGCAATTTACTAGGATAAATTGAAAAAATGATGCAATAAATTGGAAATTAATTAAAAAATAGTGAAATTAATTATTAAAATATGATAAAAATTAAAGTAAAGTCACAATACATATAGAATTAATGCAAGAAACGAGTTGCAAATAAAAGAAATATTTTAAGAAAGAAAAAAAAAATGACGAAAAAAGGGGTGCAACACGAGGACTTCCCAGGGGGTCACCCATCCTAGTACTACTCTCGCCCAAGCACGCTTAACTTCGGAGTTCTGATGGGATCCGGTGCATTAGTGCTGGTATGATCGCACCCGTTAGAGTTGTGCAAACTAATTGTATATACTGATGTTTAGAGAGTATTTGCAATTTACTAGGATAAATTGAAAAAAAGATGCAATAAATTGGAAATTAATTAAAAATAGTGAAATTAATTATTAAAATATGATAAAAATTAAAGTAAAATCACAATACATATAGAATTAATGCAAGAAACGAGTTGCAAAAAAAAAAATATTTTAAGAAAGGAAAAAAAAAATGACGAAAAAAGGGGTGCAACACGAGGACTTCCCAAGGGGTCACCCATCCTAGTACTACTCTCGCCCAAGCACGCTTAACTTCGGAGTTCTGATGGGATCCGGTGCATTAGTGCTGGTATGATCGCACCCGTTAGAGTTGTGCAAACTAATTGTATATACTGATGTTTAGAGAGTATTTGCAATTTACTAGGATAAATTGAAAAAATGATGCAATAAATTGAAAATTAATTAAAAAATAGTGAAATTAATTATTAAAATATGATAAAAATTAAAGTAAAGTCACAATACATATAGAATTAATGCAAGAAACGAGTTGCAAATAAAAGAAATATTTTAAGAAAGGAAAAAAAAATGACGAAAAAAGTGGTGCAACACGAGGACTTCCCAGGGGGTCACCCATCCTAGTACTACTCTCGCCCAAGCACGCTTAACTTCGGAGTTCTGATGGGATCCGGTGCATTAGTGCTGGTATGATCGCACCCGTTAGAGTTGTGCAAACTAATTGTATATAGTGATGTTTAGAGAGTATTTGCAATTTACTAGGATAAATTGAAAAAATGATGCAATAAATTGGAAATTAATTAAAAAATAGTGAAATTAATTATTAAAATATGATAAAATTTAAAGTAAAGTCACAATACATATAGAATTAATGCAAGAAACGAGTTGCAAATAAAAGAAATATTTTAAGAAAGGAAAAAAAAATGACGAAAAAAGGGGTGCAACACAAGGACTTCCCAGGGGGTCACCCATCCTAGTACTACTCTCGCCCAAGCACGCTTAACTTCGGAGTTCTGATGGGATCCGGTGCATTAGTGCTGGTATGATCGCAACCGTTAGAGTTGTGCAAACTAATTGTATATACTGATGTTTAGAGAGTATTTGCAATTTACTAGGATAAATTGAAAAAATGATGCAATAAATTGGAAATTAATTAAAAAATAGTGAAATTAATTATTAAAATATGATAAAAATTAAAGTAAAGTCACAATACATATAGAATTAATGCAAGAAACGAGTTGCAAATAAAAGAAATATTTTAAGAAAGGAAAAAAAAAATGACGAAAAAAGGGGTGCAACACGAGGACTTCCCAGGGGGTCACCCATCCTAGTACTACTCTCGCCCAAGCACGCTTAACTTCGGAGTTCTGATGGGATCCGGTGCATTAGTGCTGGTATGATCGCACCGGTTAGAGTTGTGCAAACTAATTATATATACTGATGTTTAGAGAGTATTTGCAATTTACTAGGATAAATTGAAAAAATGATGCAATAAATTGGAAATTAATTAAAAAATAGTGAAATTAATTATTAAAATATGATAAAAATTAAAGTAAAGTCACAATACATATAGAATTAATGCAAGAAACGAGTTGCAAATAAAAGAAATATTTTAAGAAAGGAAAAAAAAAATGACGAAAAAAGGGGTGCAACACGAGGACTTCCCAGGGGGTCACCCATCCTATTACTACTCTCGCCCAAGCACGCTTAACTTCGGAGTTCTGATGGGATCCGGTGCATTAGTGCTGGTATGATCGCACCCGTTAGAGTTGTGCAAACTAATTGTATATACTGATGTTTAGAGAGTATTTGCAATTTACTAGGATAAATTGAAAAAATGATGCAATAAATTGGAAATTAATTAAAAAATAGTGAAATTAATTATTAAAATATGATAAAAATTAAAGTAAAGTCACAATACATATAGAATTAATGCAAGAAACGAGTTGCAAATAAAAGAAATATTTTAAGAAAGGAAAAAAAAATGACGAAAAAAGGGGTGCAACACGAGGACTTCCCAGGGGGTCACCCATCCTAGTACTACTCTCGCCCAAGCACGCTTAACTTCGGAGTTCTGATGGGATCCGGTGCATTAGTGCTCGTATGATCGCACCCGTTAGAGTTGTGCAAACTAATTGTATATACTGATGTTTAGAGAGTATTTGCAATTTACTAGGATAAATTGAAAAAATGATGCAATAAATTGGAAATTAATTAAAAAATAGTGAAATTAATTATTAAAATATGATAAAAATTAAAGTAAAGTCACAATACATATAGAATTAATGCAAGAAACGAGTTGCAAATAAAAGAAATATTTTAAGAAAGGAAAAAAAAAATGACGAAAAAAGGGGTGCAACACGAGGACTTCCCAGGGGGTCACCCATCCTAGTACTACTCTCGCCCAAGCACGCTTAACTTCGGAGTTCTGATGGGATCCGGTGCATTAGTGCTGGTATGATCGCACCCGTTAGAGTTGTGCAAACTAATTGTATATACTGATGTTTAGAGAGTATTTGCAATTTACTAGGATAAATTGAAAAAATGATGCAATAAATTGGAAATTAATTAAAAAATAGTGAAATTAATTATTAAAATATGATAAAAATTAAAGTAAAGTCACAATACATATAGAATTAATGCAAGAAACGAGTTGCAAATAAAAGAAATATTTTAAGAAAGGAAAAAAAAATGACGAAAAAAGGGGTGCAACACGAGGACTTCCCAGGGGGTCACCCATCCAAGTACTACTCTCGCCCAAGCACGCTTAACTTCGGAGTTCTGATGGGATCCGGTGCATTAGTGCTGGTATGATCGCACCCGTTAGAGTTGTGCAAACTAATTGTATATACTGATGTTTAGAGAGTATTTGCAATTTACTAGGATAAATTGAAAAAATGATGCAATAAATTGGAAATTAATTAAAAAATAGTGAAATTAATTATTAAAATATGATAAAAATTAAAGTAAAGTCACAATACATATAGAATTAATGCAAGAAACGAGTTGCAAATAAAAGAAATATTTTAAGAAAGGAAAAAAAAAATGACGAAAAAAGGGGTGCAACACGAGGACTTCCCAGGGGGTCACCCATCCTAGTACTACTCTCGCCCAAGCACGCTTAACTTCGGAGTTCTGATGGGATCCGGTGCATTAGTGCTGGTATGATCGCACCCGTTAGAGTTGTGCAAACTAATTGTATATACTGATGTTTAGAGAGTATTTGCAATTTACTAGGATAAATTGAAAAAATGATGCAATAAATTGGAAATTAATTAAAAAATAGTGAAATTAATTATTAAAATATGATAAAAATTAAAGTAAAGTCACAATACATATAGAATTAATGCAAGAAACGAGTTGCAAATAAAAGAAATATTTTAAGAAAGGAAAAAAAAATGACGAAAAAAGGGGTGCAACACGAGGACTTCCCAGGGGGTCACCCATCCTAGTACTACTCTCGCCCAAGCACGCTTAACTTCGGAGTTCTGATGGGATCTGGTGCATTAGTGCTGGTATGATCGCACCCGTTAGAGTTGTGCAAACTAATTGTATATACTGATGTTTAGAGAGTATTTGCAATTTACTAGGATAAATTGAAAAAATTATGCAATAAATTGGAAATTAATTAAAAAATAGTGAAATTAATTATTAAAATATGATAAAAATTAAAGTAAAGTCACAATACATATAGAATTAATGCAAGAAACGAGTTGCAAATAAAAGAAATATTTTAAGAAAGGAAAAAAAAATGACGAAAAAAGGGGTGCAACACGAGGACTTCCCAGGGGGTCACCCATCCAAGTACTACTCTCGCCCAAGCACGCTTAACTTCGGAGTTCTGATGGGATCCGGTGCATTAGTGCTGGTATGATCGCACCCGTTAGAGTTGTGCAAACTAATTGTATATACTGATGTTTAGAGAGTATTTGCAATTTACTAGGATAAATTGAAAAAATGATGCAATAAATTGGAAATTAATTAAAAAATAGTGAAATTAATTATTAAAATATGATAAAAATTAAAGTAAAGTCACAATACATATAGAATTAATGCAAGAAACGAGTTGCAAATAAAAGAAATATTTTAAGAAAGGAAAAAAAAAAATGACGAAAAAAGGGGTGCAACACGAGGACTTCCCAGGGGGTCACCCATCCTAGTACTACTCTCGCCCAAGCACGCTTAACTTCGGAGTTCTGATGGGATCCGGTGCATTAGTGCTGGTCTGATCGCACCCGTTAGAGTTGTGCAAACTAATTGTATATACTGATGTTTAGAGAGTATTTGCAATTTACTAGGATAAATTGAAAAAATGATGCAATAAATTGGAAATTAATTAAAAAATAGTGAAATTAATTATTAAAATATGATAAAAATTAAAGTAAAGTCACAATACATATAGAATTAATGCAAGAAACGAGTTGCAAATAAAAGAAATATTTTAAGAAAGGAAAAAAAAATGACGAAAAAAGGGGTGCAACACGAGGACTTCCCAGGGGGTCACCCATCCTAGTACTACTCTCGCCCAAGCACGCTTAACTTCAGAGTTCTGATGGGATCCGGTGCATTAGTGCTGGTATGATCGCACCCGTTAGAGTTGTGCAAACTAATTGTATATACTGATGTTTAGAGAGTATTTGCAATTTACTAGGATAAATTGAAAAAATGATGCAATAAATTGGAAATTAATTAAAAAATAGTGAAATTAATTATTAAAATATGATAAAAATTAAAGTAAAGTCACAATACATATAGAATTAATGCAAGAAACGAGTTGCAAATAAAAGAAATATTTTAAGAAAGGAAAAAAAAAATTACGAAAAAAGGGGTGCAACACGAGGACTTCCCAGGGGGTCACCCATCCTAGTACTACTCTCACCCAAGCACGCTTAACTTCGGAGTTCTGATGGGATCCGGTGCATTAGTGCTGGTATGATCGCACCCGTTAGAGTTGTGCAAACTAATTGTATATACTGATGTTTAGAGAGTATTTGCAATTTACTAGGATAAATTGAAAAAATGATGCAATAAATTGGAAATTAATTAAAAAATAGTGAAATTAATTATTAAAATATGATAAAAATTAAAGTAAAGTCACAATACATATAGAATTAATGCAAGAAACGAGTTGCAAATAAAAGAAATATTTTAAGAAAGGAAAAAAAAATGACGAAAAAAGGGGTGCAACACGAGGACTTCCCGGGGGTCACCCATCCTAGTACTACTCTCGCCCAAGCACGCTTAACTTCGGAGTTCTGATGGGATCCGGTGCATTAGTGCTGGTATGATCGCACCCGTTAGAGTTGTGCAAACTAATTGTATATACTGATGTTTAGAGAGTATTTGCAATTTACTAGGATAAATTGAAAAAATGATGCAATAAATTGGAAATTAATTAAAAAATAGTGAAATTAATTATTAAAATATGATAAAAATTAAAGTAAAGTCACAATACATATAGAATTAATGCAAGAAACGAGTTGCAAATAAAAGAAATATTTTAAGAAAGGAAAAAAAAATGACGAAAAAAGGGGTGCAACACGAGGACTTCCCAGGGGGTCACCCATCCTAGTACTACTCTCGCCCAAGCACGCTTAACTTCTGAGTTCTGATGGGATCCGGTGCATTAGTGCTGGTATGATCGCACCCGTTAGAGTTGTGCAAACTAATTGTATATACTGATGTTTAGAGAGTATTTGCAATTTACTAGGATAAATTGAAAAAATGATGCAATAAATTGGAAATTAATTAAAAAATAGTGAAATTAATTATTAAAATATGATAAAAATTAAAGTAAAGTCACAATACATATAGAATTAATGCAAGAAACGAGTTGCAAATAAAAGAAATATTTTAAGAAAGGAAAAAAAAAATGACGAAAAAAGGGGTGCAACACGAGGACTTCCCAGGGGGTCACCCATCCTAGTACTACTCTCGCCCAAGCACGCTTAACTTCGGAGTTCTGATGGGATCCGGTGCATTAGTGCTGGTATGATCGCACCCGTTAGAGTTGTGCAAACTAATTGTATATACTGATGTTTAGAGAGTATTTGCAATTTACTAGGATAAATTGAAAAAATGATGCAATAAATTGGAAATTAATTAAAAAATAGTGAAATTAATTATTAAAATATGATAAAAATTAAAGTAAAGTCACAATACATATAGAATTAATGCAAGAAACGAGTTGCAAATAAAAGAAATATTTTAAGAAAGGAAAAAAAAATGACGAAAAAAGGGGTGCAACACGAGAACTTCCCAGGGGGTCACCCATCCTAGTACTACTCTCGCCCAAGCACGCTTAACTTCGGAGTTCTGATGGGATCCGGTGCATTAGTGCTGGTATGATCGCACCCGTTAGAGTTGTGCAAACTAATTGTATATACTGATGTTTAGAGAGTATTTGCAATTTACTAGGATAAATTGAAAAAATGATGCAACAAATTGGAAATTAATTAAAAAATAGTGAAATTAATTATTAAAATATGATAAAAATTAAAGTAAAGTCACAATACATATAGAATTAATGCAAGAAACGAGTTGCAAATAAAAGAAATATTTTAAGAAAGGAAAAAAAAAATGACGAAAAAAGGGGTGCAACACGAGGACTTCCCAGGGGGTCACCCATCCTAGTACTACTCTCGCCCAAGCACGCTTAACTTCGGAGTTCTGATGGGATCCGGTGCATTAGTGCTGGTATGATCGCACCCGTTAGAGTTGTGCAAACTAATTGTATATACTGATGTTTAGAGAGTATTTGCAATTTACTAGGATAAATTGAAAAAATGATGCAATAAATTGGAAATTAATTAAAAAATAGTGAAATTAATTATTAAAATATGATAAAAATTAAAGTAAAGTCACAATACATATAGAATTAATGCAAGAAACGAGTTGCAAATAAAAGAAATATTTTAAGAAAGGAAAAAAAAAATTACGAAAAAAGGGGTGCAACACGAGGACTTCCCAGGGGGTCACCCATCCTAGTACTACTCTCGCCCAAGCACGCTTAACTTCGGAGTTCTGATGGGATCCGGTGCATTAGTGCTGGTAAGATCGCACCCGTTAGAGTTGTGCAAACTAATTGTATATACTGATGTTTAGAGAGTATTTGCAATTTACTAGGATAAATTGAAAAAATGATGCAATAAATTGGAAATTAATTAAAAAATAGTGAAATTAATTATTAAAATATGATAAAAATTAAAGTAAAGTCACAATACATATAGAATTAATGCAAGAAACGAGTTGCAAATAAAAGAAATATTTTAAGAAAGGAAAAAAAAATGACGAAAAAAGGGGTGCAACACGAGAACTTCCCAGGGGGCCACCCATCCTAGTACTACTCTCGCCCAAGCACGCTTAACTTCGGAGTTCTGATGGGATCCGGTGCATTAGTGCTGGTATGATCGCACCCGTTAGAGTTGTGCAAACTAATTGTATATACTGATGTTTGGAGAGTATTTGCAATTTACTAGGATAAATTGAAAAAATGATGCAATAAATTGGAAATTAATTAAAAAATAGTGAAATTAATTATTAAAATATGATAAAAATTAAAGTAAAGTCACAATACATATAGAATTAATGCAAGAAACGAGTTGCAAATAAAAGAAATATTTTAAGAAAGGAAAAAAAATGACGAAAAAAGGGGTGCAACTCGAGGACTTCCCAGGGGGTACTACTCTCGCCCAAGCACGCTTAACTTCGGAGTTCTGATGGGATCCGGTGCATTAGTGCTGGTATGATCGCACCCGTTAGAGTTGTGCAAACTAATTGTATATACTGATGTTTAGAGAGTATTTGCAATTTACTAGGATAAATTGAAAAAATGATGCAACAAATTGGAAATTAATTAAAAAATAGTGAAATTAATTATTAAAATATGATAAAAATTAAAGTAAAGTCACAATACATATAGAATTAATGCAAGAAACGAGTTGCAAATAAAAGAAATATTTTAAGAAAGGAAAAAAAAAATGACGAAAAAAAGGGTACAACACGAGGACTTCCCAGGGGGTCACCCATCCTAGTACTACTCTCGCCCAAGCACGCTTAACTTCGGAGTTCTGATGGGATCCGGTGCATTAGTGCTGGTATGATCGCACCCGTTAGAGTTGTGCAAACTAATTGTATATACTGATGTTTAGAGAGTATTTGCAATTTACTAGGATAAATTGAAAAAATGATGCAATAAATTGGAAATTAATTAAAAAATAGTGAAATTAATTATTAAAATATGATAAAAATTAAAGTAAAGTCACAATACATATAGAATTAATGCAAGAAACGAGTTGCAAATAAAAGAAATATTTTAAGAAAGGAAAAAAAAAATGACGAAAAAAGGGGTGCAACACGAGGACTTCCCAGGGGGTCACCCATCCTAGTACTACTCTCGCCCAAGCACGCTTAACTTCGGAGTTCTGATGGGATCCGGTGCATTAGTGCTGGTATGATCGCACCCGTTAGAGTTGTGCAAACTAATTGTATATACTGATGTTTAGAGAGTATTTGCAATTTACTAGGATAAATTGAAAAAATGATGCAATAAATTGGAAATTAATTAAAAAATAGTGAAATGAATTATTAAAATATGATAAAAATTAAAGTAAAGTCACAATACATATAGAATTAATGCAAGAAACGAGTTGCAAATAAAAGAAATATTTTAAGAAAGGAAAAAAAAATGACGAAAAAAGGGGTGCAACACGAGAACTTCCCAGGGGGTCACCCATCCTAGTACTACTCTCGCCCAAGCACGCTTAACTTCGGAGTTCTGATGGGATCCGGTGCATTAGTGCTGGTATGATCGCACCCGTTAGAGTTGTGCAAACTAATTGTATATACTGATGTTTAGAGAGTATTTGCAATTTACTAGGATAAATTGAAAAAATGATGCAACAAATTGGAAATTAATTAAAAAATAGTGAAATTAATTATTAAAATATGATAAAAATTAAAGTAAAGTCACAATACATATAGAATTAATGCAAGAAACGAGTTGCAAATAAAAGAAATATTTTAAGAAAGGAAAAAAAAAATGACGAAAAAAGGGGTGCAACACGAGGACTTCCCAGGGGGTCACCCATCCTAGTACTACTCTCGCCCAAGCACGCTTAACTTCGGAGTTCTGATGGGATCCGGTGCATTAGTGCTGGTATGATCGCACCCGTTAGAGTTGTGCAAACTAATTGTATATACTGATGTTTAGAGAGTATTTGCAATTTACTAGGATAAATTGAAAAAATGATGCAATAAATTGGAAATTAATTAAAAAATAGTGAAATTAATTATTAAAATATGATAAAAATTAAAGTAAAGTCACAATACATATAGAATTAATGCAAGAAACGAGTTGCAAATAAAAGAAATATTTTAAGAAAGGAAAAAAAAAATTACGAAAAAAGGGGTGCAACACGAGGACTTCCCAGGGGGTCACCCATCCTAGTACTACTCTCGCCCAAGCACGCTTAACTTCGGAGTTCTGATGGGATCCGGTGCATTAGTGCTGGTAAGAATGCCCCCGTTAGAGTTGTGCAAACTAATTGTATATACTGATGTTTAGAGAGTATTTGCAATTTACTAGGATAAATTGAAAAAATGATGCAATAAATTGGAAATTAATTAAAAAATAGTGAAATTAATTATTAAAATATGATAAAAATTAAAGTAAAGTCACAATACATATAGAATTAATGCAAGAAACGAGTTGCAAATAAAAGAAATATTTTAAGAAAGGAAAAAAAAATGACGAAAAAAGGGGTGCAACACGAGAACTTCCCAGGGGGTCACCCATCCTAGTACTACTCTCGCCCAAGCACGCTTAACTTCGGAGTTCTGATGGGATCCGGTGCATTAGTGCTGGTATGATCGCACCCGTTAGAGTTGTGCAAACTAATTGTATATACTGATGTTTGGAGAGTATTTGCAATTTACTAGGATAAATTGAAAAAATGATGCAATAAATTGGAAATTAATTAAAAAATAGTGAAATTAATTATTAAAATATGATAAAAATTAAAGTAAAGTCACAATACATATAGAATTAATGCAAGAAACGAGTTGCAAATAAAAGAAATATTTTAAGAAAGGAAAAAAAAATGACGAAAAAAGGGGTGCAACTCGAGGACTTCCCAGGGGGTACTACTCTCGCCCAAGCACGCTTAACTTCGGAGTTCTGATGGGATCCGGTGCATTAGTGCTGGTATGATCGCACCCGTTAGAGTTGTGCAAACTAATTGTATATACTGATGTTTAGAGAGTATTTGCAATTTACTAGGATAAATTGAAAAAATGATGCAATAAATTGGAAATTAATTAAAAAATAGTGAAATTAATTATTAAAATATGATAAAAATTAAAGTAAAGTCACAATACATATAGAATTAATGCAAGAAACGAGTTGCAAATAAAAGAAATATTTTAAGAAAGGAAAAAAAAAATGACGAAAAAAGGGGTGCAACACGAGGACTTCCCAGGGGGTCACCCATCCTAGTACTACTCTCGCCCAAGCACGCTTAACTTCGGAGTTCTGATGGGATCCGGTGCATTAGTGCTGGTATGATCGCACCCGTTAGAGTTGTGCAAACTAATTGTATATACTGATGTTTAGAGAGTATTTGCAATTTACTAGGATAAATTGAAAAAATGATGCAATAAATTGGAAATTAATTAAAAAATAGTGAAATTAATTATTAAAATATGATAAAAATTAAAGTAAAGTCACAATACATATAGAATTAATGCAAGAAACGAGTTGCAAATAAAAGAAATATTTTAAGAAAGGAAAAAAAAATGACGAAAAAAGGGGTGCAACACGAGGACTTCCCAGGGGGTCACCCATCCTAGTACTACTCTCGCCCAAGCATGCTTAACTTCGGAGTTCTGATGGGATCCGGTGCATTAGTGCTGGTATGATCGCACCCGTTAGAGTTGTGCAAACTAATTGTATATACTGATGTTTAGAGAGTATTTGCAATTTACTAGGATAAATTGAAAAAATGATGCAATAAATTGGAAATTAATTAAAAAATAGTGAAATTAATTATTAAAATATGATAAAAATTAAAGTAAAGTCACAATACATATAGAATTAATGCAAGAAACGAGTTGCAAATAAAAGAAATATTTTAAGAAAGGAAAAAAAAATGACGAAAAAAGGGGTGCAACACGAGGACTTCCCAGGGGGTCACCCATCCTAGTACTACTCTCGCCCAAGCACGCTTAACTTCGGAGTTCTGATGGGATCCGGTGCATTAGTGCTGGTATGATCGCACCCGTTAGAGTTGTGCAAACTAATTGTATATACTGATGTTTAGAGAGTATTTGCAATTTACTAGGATAAATTGAAAAAATGATGCAATAAATTGGAAATTAATTAAAAAATAGTGAAATTAATTATTAAAATATGATAAAAATTAAAGTAAAGTCACAATACATATAGAATTAATGCAAGAAACGAGTTGCAAATAAAAGAAATATTTTAAGAAAGGAAAAAAAAATGACGAAAAAAGGGGTGCAACACGAGAACTTCCCAGGGGGTCACCCATCCTAGTACTGCTCTCGCCCAAGCACGCTTAACTTCGGAGTTCTGATGGGATCCGGTGCATTAGTGCTGGTATGATCGCACCCGTTAGAGTTGTGCAAACTAATTGTATATACTGATGTTTAGAGAGTATTTGCAATTTACTAGGATAAATTGAAAAAATGATGCAACAAATTGGAAATTAATTAAAAAATAGTGAAATTAATTATTAAAATATGATAAAAATTAAAGTAAAGTCACAATACATATAGAATTAATGCAAGAAACGAGTTGCAAATAAAAGAAATATTTTAAGAAAGGAAAAAAAAAATGACGAAAAAAGGGGTGCAACACGAGGACTTCCCAGGGGGTCACCCATCCTAGTACTACTCTCGCCCAAGCACGCTTAACTTCGGAGTTCTGATGGGATCCGGTGCATTAGTGCTGGTATGATCGCACCCGTTAGAGTTGTGCAAACTAATTGTATATACTGATGTTTAGAGAGTATTTGCAATTTACTAGGATAAATTGAAAAAATGATGCAATAAATTGGAAATTAATTAAAAAATAGTGAAATTAATTATTAAAATATGATAAAAATTAAAGTAAAGTCACAATACATATAGAATTAATGCAAGAAACGAGTTTCAAATAAAAGAAATATTTTAAGAAAGGAAAAAAAAAATGACGAAAAAAGGGGTGCAACACGAGAACTTCCCAGGGGGTCACCCATCCTAGTACTACTCTCACCCAAGCACGCTTAACTTCGGAGTTCTGATGGGATCCGGTGCATTAGTGCTGGTATGATCGCACCCGTTAGAGTTGTGCAAACTAATTGTATATACTGATGTTTAGAGAGTATTTGCAATTTACTAGGATAAATTGAAAAAATGATGCAATAAATTGGAAATTAATTAAAAAATAGTGAAATTAATTATTAAAATATGATAAAAATTAAAGTAAAGTCACAATACATATAGAATTAATGCAAGAAACGAGTTGCAAATAAAAGAAATATTTTAAGAAAGGAAAAAAAAATGACGAAAAAAGGGGTGCAACTCGAGGACTTCCCAGGGGGTACTACTCTCGCCCAAGCACGCTTAACTTCGGAGTTCTGATGGGATCCGGTGCATTAGTGCTGGTATGATCGCACCCGTTAGAGTTGTGCAAACTAATTGTATATACTGATGTTTAGAGAGTATTTGCAATTTACTAGGATAAATTGAAAAAATGATGCAATAAATTGGAAATTAATTAAAAAATAGTGAAATTAATTATTAAAATATGATAAAAATTAAAGTAAAGTCACAATACATATAGAATTAATGCAAGAAACGAGTTGCAAATAAAAGAAATATTTTAAGAAAGGAAAAAAAAAATGACGAAAAAAGGGGTGCAACATGAGGACTTCCCAGGGGGTCACCCATCCTAGTACTACTCTCGCCCAAACACGCTTAACTTCGGAGTTCTGATGGGATCGTTGCATTAGTGCTGGTATGATCGCACCCGTTAGAGTTGTGCAAACTAATTGTATATACTGATGTTTAGAGAGTATTTGCAATTTACTAGGATAAATTGAAAAAATGATGCAATAAATTGGAAATTAATTAAAAAATAGTGAAATTAATTATTAAAATATGATAAAAATTAAAGTAAAGTCACAATACATATAGAATTAATGCAAGAAACGAGTTGCAAATAAAAGAAATATTTTAAGAAAGGAAAAAAAAATGACGAAAAAAGGGGTGCAACACGAGGACTTCCCAGGGGGTCACCCATCCTAGTACTACTCTCGCCCAAGCACGCTTAACTTCGGAGTTCGGATGGGATCCGGTGCATTAGTGCTGGTATGATCGCACCCGTTAGAGTTGTGCAAACTAATTGTATATACTGATGTTTAGAGAGTATTTGCAATTTACTAGGATAAATTGAAAAAATGATGCAATAAATTGGAAATTAATTAAAAAATAGTGAAATTAATTATTAAAATATGATCAAAATTAAAGTAAAGTCACAATACATATAGAATTAATGCAAGAAACGAGTTGCAAATAAAAGAAATATTTTAAGAAAGGAAAAAAAAAATGACGAAAAAAAGGGTGCAACACGAGGACTTCCCAGGGGGTCACCCATCCTAGTACTACTCTCGCCCAAGCACGCTTAACTTCGGAGTTCTGATGGGATCCGGTGCATTAGTGCTGGTATGATCGCACCCGTTAGAGTTGTGCAAACTAATTGTATATACTGATGTTTAGAGAGTATTTGCAATTTACTAGGAAAAATTGAAAAAATGATGCAATAAATTGGAAATTAATTAAAAAATAGTGAAATTAATTATTAAAATATGATAAAAATTAAAGTAAAGTCACAATACATATAGAATTAATGCAAGAAACGAGTTGCAAATAAAAGAAATATTTTAAGAAAGGAAAAAAAAATGACGAAAAAAGGGGTGCAACACGAGGACTTCCCAGGGGGTCACCCATCCTAGTACTACTCTCGCCCAAGCACGCTTAACTTCGGAGTTCTGATGGGATCCGGTGCATTAGTGCTGGTATGATCGCACCCGTTAGAGTTGTACAAACTAATTGTATATACTGATGTTTAGAGAGTATTTGCAATTTACTAGAATAAATTGAAAAAATGATGCAATAAATTGGAAATTAATTAAAAAATAGTGAAATTAATTATTAGAATATGATAAAAATTAAAGTAAAGTCACAATACATATAGAATTAATGCAAGAAACGAGTTGCAAATAAAAGAAATATTTTAAGAAAGGAAAAAAAAATGACGAAAAAAGGGGTGCAACACGAAGACTTCCCAGGGGGTCACCCATCCTAGTACTACTCTCGCCCAAGCACGCTTAACTTCGGAGTTCTGATGGGATCCGGTGCATTAGTGCTGGTATGATCGCACCCGTTAGAGTTGTGCAAACTAATTGTATATACTGATGTTTAGAGAGTATTTGCAATTTACTAGGATAAATTGAAAAAATGATGCAATAAATTGGAAATTAATTAAAAAATAGTGAAATTAATTATTAAAATATGATAAAAATTAAAGTAAAGTCACAATACATATAGAATTAATGCAAGAAACGAGTTGCAAATAAAAGAAATATTTTAAGAAAGGAAAACAAAATGACGAAAAAACGGGTGCAACACGAGGACTTCCCAGGGGGTCACCCATCCTAGTACTACTCTCGCCCAAGCACGCTTCAGTTCGGAGTTCTGATGGGATCCGGTGCATTAGTGCTGGTATGATCGCACCCGTTAGAGTTGTGCAAACTAATTGTATATACTGATGTTTAGAGAGTATTTGCAATTTACTAGGATAAATTGAAAAAATGATGCAATAAATTGGAAATTAATTAAAAAATAGTGAAATTAATTATTAAAATATGATAAAAATTAAAGTAAAGTCACAATACATATAGAATTAATGCAAGAAACGAGTTGCAAATAAAAGAAATATTTTAAGAAAGGAAAAAAAAATGACGAAAAAAGGGGTGCAACACGAGGACTTCCCAGGGGGTCACCCATCCTAGTACTACTCTCGCCCAAGCACGCTTAACTTCGGAGTTCTGATGGGATCCGGTGCATTAGTGCTGGTATGATTGCACCCGTTAGAGTTGTGCAAACTAATTGTATATACTGATGTTTAGAGAGTATTTGCAATTTACTAGGATAAATTGAAAAAATGATGCAATAAATTGGAAATTAATTAAAAAATAGTGAAATTAATTATTAAAATATGATAAAAATTAAAGTAAAGTCACAATACATATAGAATTAATGCAAGAAACGAGTTGCAAATAAAAGAAATATTTTAAGAAAGGAAAAAAAATGACGAAAAAAGGGATGCAACACGAGGACTTCCCAGGGGGTCACCCATCCTAGTACTACTCTCGCCCAAGCACGCTTAACTTCGGAGTTCTGATGGGATCCGGTGCATTAGTGCTGATATGATCGCACCCGTTAGAGTTGTGCAAACTAATTGTATATACTGATGTTTTGAGAATATTTGCAATTTACTAGGATAAATTGAAAAAATGATGCAATAAATTGGAAATTAATTAAAAAATAGTGAAATTAATTATTAAAATATGATAAAAATTAAAGAAAAGTCACAATACATATAGAATTAATGCAAGAAACGAGTTGCAAATAAAAGAAATATTTTAAGAAAGGAAAAAAAAAATGACGAAAAAAGGGGTGCAACACGAGGACTTCCCAGGGGGTCACCCATCCTAGTACTACTCTCGCCCAAACACGCTTAACTTCGGAGTTCTGATGGGATCCGGTGCATTAGTGCTGGTATGATCGCACCCGTTAGAGTTGTGCAAACTAATTGTATATACTGATGTTTAGAGAGTATTTGCAATTTACTAGGATAAATTGAAAAAATGATGCAATAAATTGGAAATTAATTAAAAAATAGTGAAATTAATTATTAAAATATGATAAAAATTAAAGTAAAGTCACAATACATATAGAATTAATGCAAGAAACGAGTTGCAAATAAAAGAAATATTTTAAGAAAGGAAAAAAAAAATGACGAAAAAAGGGGTGCAACACGAGGACTTCCCAAGGGGTCACCCATCCTAGTACTACTCTCGCCCAAGCACGCTTAACTTCGGAGTTCTGATGGGATCCGGTGCATTAGTGCTGGTATGATCGCACCCGTTAGAGTTGTGCAAACTAATTGTATATACTGATGTTTAGAGAGTATTTGCAATTTACTAGGATAAATTGAAAAAATGATGCAATAAATTGGAAATTAATTAAAAAATAGTGAAATTAATTATTAAAATATGATAAAAATTAAAGTAAAGTCACAATACATATAGAATTAATGCAAGAAACGAGTTGCAAATAAAAGAAATATTTTAAGAAAGGAAAAAAAAATGACGAAAAAAGCGGTGCAACACGAGAACTTCCCAGGGGGTCACCCATCCTAGTACTACTCTCGCCCAAGCACGCTTAACTTCGGAGTTCTGATGGGATCCGGTGCATTAGTGCTGGTATGATCGCACCCGTTAGAGTTGTGCAAACTAATTGTATATACTGATGTTTAGAGAGTATTTGCAATTTACTAGGATAAATTGAAAAAATGATGCAATAAATTGGAAATTAATTAAAAAATAGTGAAATTAATTATTAAAATATGATAAAAATTAAAGTAAAGTCACAATACATATAGAATTAATGCAAGAAACGAGTTGCAAATAAAAGAAATATTTTAAGAAAGGAAAAAAAATGACGAAAAAAGGGGTGCAACACGAGGACTTCCCAGGGGGTCACCCATCCTAGTACTACTCTCGCCCAAGCACGCTTAACTTCGGAGTTCTGATGGGATCCGGTGCATTAGTGCTGTTATGATCGCACCCGTTAGAGTTGTGCAAATTAATTGTATATACTGATGTTTAGAGAGTATTTGCAATTTACTAGGATAAATTGAAAAAATGATGCAATAAATTGGAAATTAATTAAAAAATAGTGAAATTAATTATTAAAATATGATAAAAATTAAAGTAAAGTCACAATACATATAGAATTAATGCAAGAAACGAGTTGCAAATAAAAGAAATATTTTAAGAAAGGAAAAAAAAATGACGAAAAAAGGGGTGCAACACGAGCACTTCCCAGGGGGTCACCCATCCTAGTACTACTCTCGCCCAAGCACGCTTAACTTCGGAGTTCTGATGGGATCCGGTGCATTAGTGCTGGTATGATCGCACCCGTTAGAGTTGTGCAAACTAATTGTATATACTGATGTTTAGAGAGTATTTGCAATTTACTAGGATAAATTGAAAAAATGATGCAATAAATTGGAAATTAATTAAAAAATAGTGAAATTAATTATTAAAATATGATAAAAATTAAAGTAAAGTCACAATACATATAGAATTAATGCAAGAAACGAGTTGCAAATAAAAGAAATATTTTAAGAAAGGAAAAAAAAATGACGAAAAAAGGGGTGCAACACGAGGACTTCCCAGGGGGTCACCCATCCTAGTACTACTCTCGCCCAAGCACGCTTCACTTCGGAGTTCTGATGGGATCCGGTGCATTAGTGCTGGTATGATCGCACCCGTTAGAGTTGTGCAAACTAATTGTATATACTGATGTTTAGAGAGTATTTGCAATTTACTAGGATAAATTGAAAAAATGATGCAATAAATTGGAAATTAATTAAAAAATAGTGAAATTAATTATTAAAATATGATAAAAATTAAAGTAAAGTCACAATACATATAGAATTAATGCAAGAAACGAGTTGCAAATAAAAGAAATATTTTAAGAAAGGAAAAAAAAAATGACGAAAAAAGGGGTGCAACCCGAGGACTTCCCAGGGGGTCACCCATCCTAGTACTACTCTCGCCCAAGCACGCTTAACTTCGGAGTTCTGATGGGATCCGGTGCATTAGTGCTGGTATGATCGCACCCGTTAGAGTTGTGCAAACTAATTGTATATACTGATGTTTAGAGAGTATTTGCAATTTACTAGGATAAATTGAAAAAATGATGCAATAAATTGGAAATTAATTAAAAAATAGTGAAATTAATTATTAAAATATGATAAAAATTAAAGTAAAGTCACAATACATATAGAATTAATGCAAGAAACGAGTTGCAAATAAAAGAAATATTTAAAGAAAGGAAAAAAAAAAATGACGAAAAAAGGGGTGCAACACGAGGACTTCCCAGGGGGTCACCCAACCTAGTACTACTCTCGCCCAAGCACGCTTAACTTCGGAGTTCTGATGGGATCCGGTGCATTAGTGCTGGTATGATCGCACCCGTTAGAGTTGTGCAAACTAATTGTATATACTGATGTTTAGAGAGTATTTGCAATTTACTAGGATAAATTGAAAAAATGATGCAATAAATTGGAAATTAATTAAAAAATAGTGAAATTAATTATTAAAATATGATAAAAATTAAAGTAAAGTCACAATACATATAGAATTAATGCAAGAAACGAGTTGCAAATAAAAGAAATATTTTAAGAAAGAAAAAAAAAATGACGAAAAAAGGGGTGCAACACGAGGACTTCCCAGGGGGTCACCCATCCTAGTACTACTCTCGCCCAAGCACGCTTAACTTCGGAGTTCTGATGGGATCCGGTGCATTAGTGCTGGTATGATCGCACCCGTTAGAGTTGTGCAAACTAATTGTATATACTGATGTTTAGAGAGTATTTGCAATTTACTAGGATAAATTGAAAAAATGATGCAATAAATTGGAAATTAATTAAAAAATAGTGAAATTAATTATTAAAATATGATAAAAATTAAAGTAAAGTCACAATACATATAGAATTAATGCAAGAAACGAGTTGCAAATAAAAGAAATATTTTAAGAAAGGAAAAAAAAAATGACGAAAAAAGGGGTGCAACACGAGGACTTCCCAGGGGGTCACCCATCCTAGTACTACTCTCGCCCAAGCACGCTTAACTTCGGAGTTCTGATGGGATCCGGTGCATTAGTGCTGGTATGATCGCACCCGTTAGAGTTGTGCAAACTAATTGTATATACTGATGTTTAGAGAGTATTTGCAATTTACTAGGATAAATTGAAAAAATGATGCAATAAATTGGAAATTAATTAAAAAATAGTGAAATTAATTATTAAAATATGATAAAAATTAAAGTAAAGTCACAATACATATAGAATTAATGCAAGAAACGAGTTGCAAATAAAAGAAATATTTTAAGAAAGGAAAAAAAAAATTACGAAAAAAGGGGTGCAACACGAGGACTTCCCAGGGGGTCACCCATCCTAGTACTACTCTCGCCCAAGCACGCTTAACTTCGGAGTTCTGATGGGATCCGGTGCATTAGTGCTGGTATGATCGCACCCGTTAGAGTTGTGCAAACTAATTGTATATACTGATGTTTAGAGAGTATTTGCAATTTACTAGGATAAATTGAAAAAATGATGCAATAAATTGGAAATTAATTAAAAAATAGTGAAATTAATTATTAAAATATGATAAAAATTAAAGTAAAGTCACAATACATATAGAATTAATGCAAGAAACGAGTTGCAAATAAAAGAAATATTTTAAGAAAGGAAAAAAAAATGACGAAAAAAGGGGTGCAACACGAGGACTTCCCAGGGGGTCACCCATCCTAGTACTACTCTCGCCCAAGCACGCTTCACTTCGGAGTTCTGATGGGATCCGGTGCATTAGTGCTGGTATGATCGCACCCGTTAGAGTTGTGCAAACTAATTGTATATACTGATGTTTAGAGAGTATTTGCAATTTACTAGGATAAATTGAAAAAATGATGCAATAAATTGGAAATTAATTAAAAAATAGTGAAATTAATTATTAAAATATGATAAAAATTAAAGTAAAGTCACAATACATATAGAATTAATGCAAGAAACGAGTTGCAAATAAAAGAAATATTTTAAGAAAGGAAAAAAAAAATGACGAAAAAAGGGGTGCAACCCGAGGACTTCCCAGGGGGTCACCCATCCTAGTACTACTCTCGCCCAAGCACGCTTAACTTCGGAGTTCTGATGGGATCCGGTGCATTAGTGCTGGTATGATCGCACCCGTTAGAGTTGTGCAAACTAATTGTATATACTGATGTTTAGAGAGTATTTGCAATTTACTAGGATAAATTGAAAAAATGATGCAATAAATTGGAAATTAATTAAAAAATAGTGAAATTAATTATTAAAATATGATAAAAATTAAAGTAAAGTCACAATACATATAGAATTAATGCAAGAAACGAGTTGCAAATAAAAGAAATATTTAAAGAAAGGAAAAAAAAAATGACGAAAAAAGGGGTGCAACACGAGGACTTCCCAGGGGGTCACCCAACCTAGTACTACTCTCGCCCAAGCACGCTTAACTTCGGAGTTCTGATGGGATCCGGTGCATTAGTGCTGGTATGATCGCACCCGTTAGAGTTGTGCAAACTAATTGTATATACTGATGTTTAGAGAGTATTTGCAATTTACTAGGATAAATTGAAAAAATGATGCAATAAATTGGAAATTAATTAAAAAATAGTGAAATTAATTATTAAAATATGATAAAAATTAAAGTAAAGTCACAATACATATAGAATTAATGCAAGAAACGAGTTGCAAATAAAAGAAATATTTTAAGAAAGAAAAAAAAAATGACGAAAAAAGGGGTGCAACACGAGGACTTCCCAGGGGGTCACCCATCCTAGTACTACTCTCGCCCAAGCACGCTTAACTTCGGAGTTCTGATGGGATCCGGTGCATTAGTGCTGGTATGATCGCACCCGTTAGAGTTGTGCAAACTAATTGTATATACTGATGTTTAGAGAGTATTTGCAATTTACTAGGATAAATTGAAAAAATGATGCAATAAATTGGAAATTAATTAAAAAATAGTGAAATTAATTATTAAAATATGATAAAAATTAAAGTAAAGTCACAATACATATAGAATTAATGCAAGAAACGAGTTGCAAATAAAAGAAATATTTTAAGAAAGGAAAAAAAAAATGACGAAAAAAGGGGTGCAACACGAGGACTTCCCAGGGGGTCACCCATCCTAGTACTACTCTCGCCCAAGCACGCTTAACTTCGGAGTTCTGATGGGATCCGGTGCATTAGTGCTGGTATGATCGCACCCGTTAGAGTTGTGCAAACTAATTGTATATACTGATGTTTAGAGAGTATTTGCAATTTACTAGGATAAATTGAAAAAATGATGCAATAAATTGGAAATTAATTAAAAAATAGTGAAATTAATTATTAAAATATGATAAAAATTAAAGTAAAGTCACAATACATATAGAATTAATGCAAGAAACGAGTTGCAAATAAAAGAAATATTTTAAGAAAGGAAAAAAAAAATGACGAAAAAAGGGGTGCAACACGAGGACTTCCCAGAGGGTCACCCATCCTAGTACTACTCTCGCCCAAGCACGCTTAACTTCGGAGTTCTGATGGGATCCGGTGCATTAGTGCTGGTATGATCGCACCCGTTAGAGTTGTGCAAACTAATTGTATATACTGATGTTTAGAGAGTATTTGCAATTTACTAGGATAAATTGAAAAAATGATGCAATAAATTGGAAATTAATTAAAAAATAGTGAAATTAATTATTAAAATATGATAAAAATTAAAGTAAAGTCACAATACATATAGAATTAATGCAAGAAACGAGTTGCAAATAAAAGAAATATTTTAAGAAAGGAAAAAAAAAATGACGAAAAAAGGGGTGCAACACGAGGACTTCCCAGGGGGTCACCCATCCTAGTACTACTCTCGCCCAAGCACGCTTAACTTCGGAGTTCTGATGGGATCCGGTGCATTAGTGCTGGTATGATCGCACCCGTTAGAGTTGTGCAAACTAATTGTATATACTGATGTTTAGAGAGTATTTGCAATTTACTAGGATAAATTGAAAAAATGATGCAATAAATTGGAAATTAATTAAAAAATAGTGAAATTAATTATTAAAATATGATAAAAATTAAAGTAAAGTCACAATACATATAGAATTAATGCAAGAAACGAGTTGCAAATAAAAGAAATATTTTAAGAAAGGAAAAAAAATGACGAAAAAAAGGGTGCAACACGAGGACTTCCCAGGGGGTCACCCATCCTAGTACTACTCTCGCCCAAGCACGCTTAACTTCGGAGTTCTGATGGGATCCGGTGCATTAGTGCTGGTATGATCGCACCCGTTAGAGTTGTGCAAACTAATTGTATATATACTGATGTTTAGAGAGTATTTGCAATTTACTAGGATAAATTGAAAAAATGATGCAATAAATTGGAAATTAATTAAAAAATAGTGAAATTAATTATTAAAATATGATAAAAATTAAAGTAAAGTCACAATACATATAGAATTAATGCAAGAAACGAGTTGCAAATAAAAGAAATATTTTAAGAAAGGAAAAAAAAAAATGACGAAAAAAGGGGTGCAACACGAGGACTTCCCAGGGGGTCACCCATCCTAGTACTACTCTCGCCCAAGCACGCTTAACTTCGGAGTTCTGATGGGATCCGGTGCATTAGTGCTGGTATGATCGCACCCGTTAGAGTTGTGCAAACTAATTGTATATACTGATGTTTAGAGAGTATTTGCAATTTACTAGGATAAATTGAAAAAATGATGCAATAAATTGGAAATTAATTAAAAAATAGTGAAATTAATTATTAAAATATGATAAAAATTAAAGTAAAGTCACAATACATATAGAATTAATGCAAGAAACGAGTTGCAAATAAAAGAAATATTTTAAGAAAGGAAAAAAAAAATGACGAAAAAAGGGGTGCAACACGAGGACTTCCCGGAGTTCTGATGGGATCCGGTGCATTAGTGCTGGTATGATCGCACCCGTTAGAGTTGTGCAAACTAATTGTATATACTGATGTTTAGAGAGTATTTGCAATTTACTAGGATAAATTGAAAAAATGATGCAATAAATTGGAAATTAATTAAAAAATAGTGAAATTAATTATTAAAATATGATAAAAATTAAAGTAAAGTCACAATACATATAGAATTAATGCAAGAAACGAGTTGCAAATAAAAGAAATATTTTAAGAAAGGAAAAAAAAAATGACGAAAAAAGGGGTGCAACACGAGGACTTCCCAGGGGGTCACCCATCCTAGTACTACTCTCGCCCAATCACGCTTAACTTCGGAGTTCTGATGGGATCCGGTGCATTAGTGCTGGTATGATCGCACCCGTTAGAGTTGTGCAAACTAATTGTATATACTGATGTTTAGAGAGTATTTGCAATTTACTAGGATAAATTGAAAAAATGATGCAATAAATTGGAAATTAATTAAAAAATAGTGAAATTAATTATTAAAATATGATAAAAATTAAAGTAAAGTCACAATACATATAGAATTAATGCAAGAAACGAGTTGCAAATAAAAGAAATATTTTAAGAAAGGAAAAAAAAATGACGAAAAAAGGGGTGCAACACGAGGACTTCCCAGGGGGTCACCCATCCTAGTACTACTCTCGCCCAAGCACGCTTAACTTCGGAGTTCTGATGGGATCCGGTGCATTAGTGCTGGTATGATCGCACCCGTTAGAGTTGTGCAAACTAATTGTATATACTGATGTTTAGAGATTATTTGCAATTTACTAGGATAAATTGAAAAAATGATGCAATAAATTGGAAATTAATTAAAAAATAGTGAAATTAATTATTAAAATATGATAAAAATTAAAGTAAAGTCACAATACATATAGAATTAAAGCAAGAAACGAGTTGCAAATAAAAGAAATATTTTAAGAAAGGAAAAAAAATGACGAAAAAAGGGGTGCAACACGAGGACTTCCCAGGGGGTCACCCATCCTAGTACTACTCTCGCCCAAGCACGCTTAACTTCGGAGTTCTGATGGGATCCGGTGCATTAGTGCTGGTATGATCGCACCCGTTAGAGTTGTGCAAACTAATTGTATATACTGATGTTTAGAGAGTATTTGCAATTTACTAGGATAAATTGAAAAAATGATGCAATAAATTGGAAATTAATTAAAAAATAGTGAAATTAATTATTAAAATATGATAAAAATTAAAGTAAAGTCACAATACATATAGAATTAATGCAAGAAACGAGTTGCAAATAAAAGAAATATTTTAAGAAAGGAAAAAAAAAATGACGAAAAAACGGGTGCAACACGAGGACTTCCCAGGGGGTCACCCATCCTAGTACTACTCTCGCCCAAGCACGCTTAACTTCGGAGTTCTGATGGGATCCGGTGCATTAGTGCTGGTATGATCGCACCCGTTAGAGTTGTGCAAACTAATTGTATATACTGATGTTTAGAGAGTATTTGCAATTTACTAGGATAAATTGAAAAAATGATGCAATAAATTGGAAATTAATTAAAAAATAGTGAAATTAATTATTAAAATATGATAAAAATTAAAGTAAAGTCACAATACATATAGAGTTAATGCAAGAAACGAGTTGCAAATAAAAGAAATATTTTAAGAAAGGAAAAAAAAAATGACGAAAAAAGGGGTGCAACACGAGGACTTCCCAGGGGGTCACCCATCCTAGTACTACTCTCGCCCAAGCACGCTTAACTTCGGAGTTCTGATGGGATCCGGTGCATTAGTGCTGGTATGATCGCACCCGTTAGAGTTGTGCAAACTAATTGTATATACTGATGTTTAGAGAGTATTTGCAATTTACTAGGATAAATTGAAAAAATGATGCAATAAATTGGAAATTAATTAAAAAATAGTGAAATTAATTATTAAAATATGATAAAAATTAAAGTAAAGTCACAATACATATAGAATTAATGCAAGAAACGAGTTGCAAATAAAAGAAATATTTTAAGAAAGGAAAAAAAAAATGACGAAAAAAGGGGTGCAACACGAGGACTTCCCAGGGGGTCACCCATCCTAGTACTACTCTCGCCCAAGCACGCTTAACTTCGGAGTTCTGATGGGATCCGGTGCATTAGTGCTGGTATGATCGCACCCGTTAGAGTTGTGCAAACTAATTGTATATACTGATGTTTAGAGAGTATTTGCAATTTACTAGGATAAATTGAAAAAATGATGCAATAAATTGGAAATTAATTAAAAAATAGTGAAATTAATTATTAAAATATGATAAAAATTAAAGTAAAGTCACAATACATATAAAATTAATGCAAGAAACGAGTTGCAAATAAAAGAAATATTTTAAGAAAGGAAAAAAAAAATGACGAAAAAAGGGGTGCAACACGAGGACTTCCCAGGGGGTCACCCATCCTAGTACTACTCTCGCCCAAGCACGCTTAACTTCGGAGTTCTGATGGGATCCGGTGCATTAGTGCTGGTATGATCGCACCCGTTAGAGTTGTGCAAACTAATTGTATATACTGATGTTTAGAGAGTATTTGCAATTTACTAGGATAAATTGAAAAAATGATGCAATAAATTGGAAATTAATTAAAAAATAGTGAAATTAATTATTAAAATATGATAAAAATTAAAGTAAAGTCACAATACATATAGAATTAATGCAAGAAACGAGTTGCAAATAAAAGAAATATTTTAAGAAAGGAAAAAAAAATGACGAAAAAAGGGGTGCAACACGAGGACTTCCCAGGGGGTCACCCATCCTAGTACTACTCTCGCCCAAGCACGCTTAACTTCGGAGTTCTGATGGGATCCGGTGCATTAGTGCTGGTATGATCGCACCCGTTAGAGTTGTGCAAACTAATTGTATATACTGATGTTTAGAGAGTATTTGCAATTTACTAGGATAAATTGAAAAAATGATGCAATAAATTGGAAATTAATTAAAAAATAGTGAAATTAATTATTAAAATATGATAAAAATTAAAGTAAAGTCACAATACATATAGAATTAATGCAAGAAACGAGTTGCAAATAAAAGAAATATTTTAAGAAAGGAAAAAAAAAATGACGAAAAAAGGGGTGCAACACGAGGACTTCCCAGGGGGTCACCCATCCTAGTACTACTCTCGCCCAAGCACGCTTAACTTCGGAGTTCTGATGGGATCCGGTGCATTAGTGCTGGTATGATCGCACCCGTTAGAGTTGTGCAAACTAATTGTATATACTGATGTTTAGAGAGTATTTGCAATTTACTAGGATAAATTGAAAAAATGATGCAATAAATTGGAAATTAATTAAAAAATAGTGAAATTAATTATTAAAATATGATAAAAATTAAAGTAAAGTCACAATACATATAGAATTAATGCAAGAAACGAGTTGCAAATAAAAGAAATATTTTAAGAAAGGAAAAAAAAAAATGACGAAAAAAGGGGTGCAACACGAGGACTTCCCAGGGGGTCACCCATCCTAGTACTACTCTCGCCCAAGCACGCTTAACTTCGGAGTTCTGATGGGATCCGGTGCATTAGTGCTGGTATGATCGCACCCGTTAGAGTTGTGCAAACTAATTGTATATACTGATGTTTAGAGAGTATTTGCAATTTACTAGGATAAATTGAAAAAATGATGCAATAAATTGGAAATTAATTAAAAAATAGTGAAATTAATTATTAAAATATGATAAAAATTAAAGTAAAGTCACAATACATATAGAATTAATGCAAGAAACGAGTTGCAAATAAAAGAAATATTTTAAGAAAGGAAAAAAAAAATGACGAAAAAAGGGGTGCAACACGAGGACTTCCCAGGGGGTCACCCATCCTAGTACTACTCTCGCCCAAGCACGCTTAACTTCGGAGTTCTGATGGGATCCGGTGCATTAGTGCTGGTATGATCGCACCCGTTAGAGTTGTGCAAACTAATTGTATATACTGATGTTTAGAGAGTATTTGCAATTTACTAGGATAAATTGAAAAAATGATGCAATAAATTGGAAATTAATTAAAAAATAGTGAAATTAATTATTAAAATATGATAAAAATTAAAGTAAAGTCACAATACATATAGAATTAATGCAAGAAACGAGTTGCAAATAAAAGAAATATTTTAAGAAAGGAAAAAAAAAATGACGAAAAAAGGGGTGCAACACGAGGACTTCCCGGAGTTCTGATGGGATCCGGTGCATTAGTGCTGGTATGATCGCACCCGTTAGAGTTGTGCAAACTAATTGTATATACTGATGTTTAGAGAGTATTTGCAATTTACTAGGATAAATTGAAAAAATGATGCAATAAATTGGAAATTAATTAAAAAATAGTGAAATTAATTATTAAAATATGATAAAAATTAAAGTAAAGTCACAATACATATAGAATTAATGCAAGAAACGAGTTGCAAATAAAAGAAATATTTTAAGAAAGGAAAAAAAAAATGACGAAAAAAGGGGTGCAACACGAGGACTTCCCAGGGGGTCACCCATCCTAGTACTACTCTCGCCCAAGCATGCTTAACTTCGGAGTTCTGATGGGATCCGGTGCATTAGTGCTGGTATGATCGCACCCGTTAGAGTTGTGCAAACTAATTGTATATACTGATGTTTAGAGAGTATTTGCAATTTACTAGGATAAATTGAAAAAATGATGCAATAAATTGGAAATTAATTAAAAAATAGTGAAATTAATTATTAAAATATGATAAAAATTAAAGTAAAGTCACAATACATATAGAATTAATGCAAGAAACGAGTTGCAAATAAAAGAAATATTTTAAGAAAGGAAAAAAAAATGACGAAAAAAGGGGTGCAACACGAGGACTTCCCAGGGGGTCACCCATCCTAGTACTACTCTCGCCCAAGCACGCTTAACTTCGGAGTTCTGATGGGATCCGGTGCATTAGTGCTGGTATGATCGCACCCGTTAGAGTTGTGCAAACTAATTGTATATACTGATGTTTAGAGAGTATTTGCAATTTACTAGGATAAATTGAAAAAATGATGCAATAAATTGGAAATTAATTAAAAAATAGTGAAATTAATTATTAAAATATGATAAAAATTAAAGTAAAGTCACAATACATATAGAATTAAAGCAAGAAACGAGTTGCAAATAAAAGAAATATTTTAAGAAAGGAAAAAAAAATGACGAAAAAAGGGGTGCAACACGAGGACTTCCCAGGGGGTCACCCATCCTAGTACTACTCTCGCCCAAGCACGCTTAACTTCGGAGTTCTGATGGGATCCGGTGCATTAGTGCTGGTATGATCACACCCGTTAGAGTTGTGCAAACTAATTGTATATACTGATGTTTAGAGAGTATTTGCAATTTACTAGGATAAATTGAAAAAATGATGCAATAAATTGGAAATTAATTAAAAAATAGTGAAATTAATTATTAAAATATGATAAAAATTAAAGTAAAGTCACAATACATATAGAATTAATGCAAGAAACGAGTTGCAAATAAAAGAAATATTTTAAGAAAGGAAAAAAAAAATGACGAAAAAAGGGGTGCAACACGAGGACTTCCCAGGGGGTCACCCATCCTAGTACTACTCTCGCCCAAGCACGCTTAACTTCGGAGTTCTGATGGGATCCGGTGCATTAGTGCTGGTATGATCGCACCCGTTAGAGTTGTGCAAACTAATTGTATATACTGATGTTTAGAGAGTATTTGCAATTTACTAGGATAAATTGAAAAAATGATGCAATAAATTGGAAATTAATTAAAAAATAGTGAAATTAATTATTAAAATATGATAAAAATTAAAGTAAAGTCACAATACATATAGAATTAATGCAAGAAACGAGTTGCAAATAAAAGAAATATTTTAAGAAAGGAAAAAAAAAATGACGAAAAAAGGGGTGCAACACGAGGACTTCCCAGGGGGTCACCCATCCTAGTACTACTCTCGCCCAAGCACGCTTAACTTCGGAGTTCTGATGGGATCCGGTGCATTAGTGCTGGTATGATCGCACCCGTTAGAGTTGTGCAAACTAATTGTATATACTGATGTTTAGAGAGTATTTGCAATTTACTAGGATAAATTGAAAAAATGATGCAATAAATTGGAAATTAATTAAAAAATAGTGAAATTAATTATTAAAATATGATAAAAATTAAAGTAAAGTCACAATACATATAGAATTAATGCAAGAAACGAGTTGCAAATAAAAGAAATATTTTAAGAAAGGAAAAAAAAAATTACGAAAAAAGGGGTGCAACACGAGGACTTCCCAGGGGGTCACCCATCCTAGTACTACTCTCGCCCAAGCACGCTTAACTTCGGAGTTCTGATGGGATCCGGTGCATTAGTGCTGGTATGATCGCACCCGTTAGAGTTGTGCAAACTAATTGTATATACTGATGTTTAGAGAGTATTTGCAATTTACAAGGATAAATTGAAAAAATGATGCAATAAATTGGAAATTAATGAAAAAATAGTGAAATTAATTATTAAAATATGATAAAAATTAAAGTAAAGTCACAATACATATAGAATTAATGCAAGAAACGAGTTGCAAATAAAAGAAATATTTTAAGAAAGGAAAAAAAAAATGACGAAAAAAGGGGTGCAACACGAGGACTTCCCAGGGGGTCACCCATCCTAGTACTACTCTCGCCCAAGCACGCTTAACTTCGGAGTTCTGATGGGATCCGGTGCATTAGTGCTGGTATGATCGCACCCGTTAGAGTTGTGCAAACTAATTGTATATACTGATGTTTAGAGAGTATTTGCAATTTACTAGGATAAATTGAAAAAATGATGCAATAAATTGGAAATTAATTAAAAAATAGTGAAATTAATTATTAAAATATGATAAAAATTAAAGTAAAATCACAATACATATAGAATTAATGCAAGAAACGAGTTGCAAATAAAAGAAATATTTTAAGAAAGGAAAAAAAAAATGACGAAAAAAGGGGTGCAACACGAGGACTTCCCAGGGGGTCACCCATCCTAGTACTACTCTCGCCCAAGCACGCTTAACTTCGGAGTTCTGATGGGATCCGGTGCATTAGTGCTGCTATGATCGCACCCGTTAGAGTTGTGCAAACTAATTGTATATACTGATGTTTAGAGAGTATTTGCAATTTACTAGGATAAATTGAAAAAATGATGCAATAAATTGGAAATTAATTAAAAAATAGTGAAATTAATTATTAAAATATGATAAAAATTAAAGTAAAGTCACAATACATATAGAATTAATGCAAGAAACGAGTTGCAAATAAAAGAAATATTTTAAGAAAGGAAAAAAAAAATGACGAAAAAAGGGGTGCAACACGAGGACTTCCCAGGGGGTCACCCATCCTAGTACTACTCTCGCCCAAGCACGCTTAACTTCGGAGTTCTGATGGGATCCGGTGCATTAGTGCTGGTATGATCGCACCCGTTAGAGTTGTGCAAACTAATTGTATATACTGATGTTTAGAGAGTATTTGCAATTTACTAGGATAAATTGAAAAAATGATGCAATAAATTGGAAATTAATTAAAAAATAGTGAAATTAATTATTAAAATATGATAAAAATTAAAGTAAAGTCACAATACATATAGAATTAATGCAAGAAACGAGTTGCAAATAAAAGAAATATTTTAAGAAAGGAAAAAAAAAATGACGAAAAAAGGGGTGCAACACGAGGACTTCCCAGGGGGTCACCCATCCTAGTACTACTCTCGCCCAAGCACGCTTAACTTCGGAGTTCTGATGGGATCCGGTGCATTAGTGCTGGTATGATCGCACCCGTTAGAGTTGTGCAAACTAATTGTATATACTGATGTTTAGAGAGTATTTGCAATTTACTAGGATAAATTGAAAAAATGATGCAATAAATTGGAAATTAATTAAAAAATAGTGAAATTAATTATTAAAATATGATAAAAATTAAAGTAAAGTCACAATACATATAGAATTAATGCAAGAAACGAGTTGCAAATAAAAGAAATATTTTAAGAAAGGAAAAAAAAAATGACGAAAAAAGGGGTGCAACACGAGGACTTCCCAGGGGGTCACCCATCCTAGTACTACTCTCGCCCAAGCACGCTTAACTTCGGAGTTCTGATGGGATCCGGTGCATTAGTGCTGGTATGATCGCACCCGTTAGAGTTGTGCAAACTAATTGTATATACTGATGTTTAGAGAGTATTTGCAATTTACTAGGATAAATTGAAAAAATGATGCAATAAATTGGAAATTAATTAAAAAATAGTGAAATTAATTATTAAAATATGATAAAAATTAAAGTAAAGTCACAATACATATAGAATTAATGCAAGAAACGAGTTGCAAATAAAAGAAATATTTTAAGAAAGGAAAAAAAAATGACGAAAAAAGGGGTGCAACACGAGGACTTCCCAGGGGGTCACCCATCCTAGTACTACTCTCGCCCAAGCACGCTTAACTTCGGAGTTCTGATGGGATCCGGTGCATTAGTGCTGGTATGATCGCACCCGTTAGAGTTGTGCAAACTAATTGTATATACTGATGTTTAGAGAGTATTTGCAATTTACTAGGATAAATTGAAAAAATGATGCAATAAATTGGAAATTAATTAAAAAATAGTGAAATTAATTATTAAAATATGATAAAAATTAAAGTAAAGTCACAATACATATAGAATTAATGCAAGAAACGAGTTGCAAATAAAAGAAATATTTTAAGAAAGGAAAAAAAAAATTACGAAAAAAGGGGTGCAACACGAGGACTTCCCAGGGGGTCACCCATCCTAGTACTACTCTCGCCCAAGCACGCTTAACTTCGGAGTTCTGATGGGATCCGGTGCATTAGTGCTGGTATGATCGCACCCGTTAGAGTTGTGCAAACTAATTGTATATACTGATGTTTAGAGAGTATTTGCAATTTACTAGGATAAATTGAAAAAATGATGCAATAAATTGGAAATTAATTAAAAAATAGTGAAATTAATTATTAAAATATGATAAAAATTAAAGTAAAGTCACAATACATATAGAATTAATGCAAGAAACGAGTTGCAAATAAAAGAAATATTTTAAGAAAGGAAAAAAAAAATGACGAAAAAAGGGGTGCAACACGAGGACTTCCCAGGGGGTCACCCATCCTAGTACTACTCTCGCCCAAGCACGCTTAACTTCGGAGTTCTGATGGGATCCGGTGCATTAGTGCTGGTATGATCGCACCCGTTAGAGTTGTGCAAACTAATTGTATATACTGATGTTTAGAGAGTATTTGCAATTTACTAGGATAAATTGAAAAAATGATGCAATAAATTGGAAATTAATTAAAAAATAGTGAAATTAATTATTAAAATATGATAAAAATTAAAGTAAAGTCACAATACATATAGAATTAATGCAAGAAACGAGTTGCAAATAAAAGAAATATTTTAAGAAAGGAAAAAAAAAATGACGAAAAAAGGGGTGCAACACGAGGACTTCCCAGGGGGTCACCCATCCTAGTACTACTCTCGCCCAAGCACGCTTAACTTCGGAGTTCTGATGGGATCCGGTGCATTAGTGCTGGTATGATCGCACCCGTTAGAGTTGTGCAAACTAATTGTATATACTGATGTTTAGAGAGTATTTGCAATTTACTAGGATAAATTGAAAAAATGATGCAATAAATTGGAAATTAATTAAAAAATAGTGAAATTAATTATTAAAATATGATAAAAATTAAAGTAAAGTCACAATACATATAGAATTAATGCAAGAAACGAGTTGCAAATAAAAGAAATATTTTAAGAAAGGAAAAAAAAAATGACGAAAAAAGGGGTGCAACACGAGGACTTCCCGGAGTTCTGATGGGATCCGGTGCATTAGTGCTGGTATGATCGCACCCGTTAGAGTTGTGCAAACTAATTGTATATACTGATGTTTAGAGAGTATTTGCAATTTACTAGGATAAATTGAAAAAATGATGCAATAAATTGGAAATTAATTAAAAAATAGTGAAATTAATTATTAAAATATGATAAAAATTAAAGTAAAGTCACAATACATATAGAATTAATGCAAGAAACGAGTTGCAAATAAAAGAAATATTTTAAGAAAGGAAAAAAAAAATGACGAAAAAAGGGGTGCAACACGAGGACTTCCCAGGGGGTCACCCATCCTAGTACTACTCTCGCCCAAGCATGCTTAACTTCGGAGTTCTGATGGGATCCGGTGCATTAGTGCTGGTATGATCGCACCCGTTAGAGTTGTGCAAACTAATTGTATATACTGATGTTTAGAGAGTATTTGCAATTTACTAGGATAAATTGAAAAAATGATGCAATAAATTGGAAATTAATTAAAAAATAGTGAAATTAATTATTAAAATATGATAAAAATTAAAGTAAAGTCACAATACATATAGAATTAATGCAAGAAACGAGTTGCAAATAAAAGAAATATTTTAAGAAAGAAAAAAAAAAATGACGAAAAAAGGGGTGCAACACGAGGACTTCCCAGGGGGTCACCCATCCTAGTACTACTCTCGCCCAAGCACGCTTAACTTCGGAGTTCTGATGGGATCCGGTGCATTAGTGCTGGTATGATCGCACCCGTTAGAGTTGTGCAAACTAATTGTATATACTGATGTTTAGAGAGTATTTGCAATTTACTAGGATAAATTGAAAAAATGATGCAATAAATTGGAAATTAATTAAAAAATAGTGAAATTAATTATTAAAATATGATAAAAATTAAAGTAAAGTCACAATACATATAGAATTAATGCAAGAAACGAGTTGCAAATAAAAGAAATATTTTAAGAAAGGAAAAAAAAAAATTACGAAAAAAGGGGTGCAACACGAGGACTTACCAGGGGGTCACCCATCCTAGTACTACTCTCGCCCAAGCACGCTTAACTTCGGAGTTCTGATGGGATCCGGTGCATTAGTGCTGGTATGATCGCACCCGTTAGAGTTGTGCAAACTAATTGTATATACTGATGTTTAGAGAGTATTTGCAATTTACTAGGATAAATTGAAAAAATGATGCAATAAATTGGAAATTAATTAAAAAATAGTGAAATTAATTATTAAAATATGATAAAAATTAAAGTAAAGTCACAATACATATAGAATTAATGCAAGAAACGAGTTGCAAATAAAAGAAATATTTTAAGAAAGGAAAAAAAAAATGACGAAAAAAGGGGTGCAACACGAGGACTTCCCAGGGGGTCACCCATCCTAGTACTACTCTCGCCCAAGCACGCTTAACTTCGGAGTTCTGATGGGATCCGGTGCATTAGTGCTGGTATGATCGCACCCGTTAGAGTTGTGCAAACTAATTGTATATACTGATGTTTAGAGAGTATTTGCAATTTACTAGGATAAATTGAAAAAATGATGCAATAAATTGGAAATTAATTAAAAAATAGTGAAATTAATTATTAAAATATGATAAAAATTAAAGTAAAGTCACAATACATATAGAATTAATGCAAGAAACGAGTTGCAAATAAAAGAAATATTTTAAGAAAGGAAAAAAAAAATGACGAAAAAAGGGGTGCAACACGAGGACTTCCCAGGGGGTCACCCATCCTAGTACTACTCTCGCCCAAGCACGCTTAACTTCGGAGTTCTGATGGGATCCGGTGCATTAGTGCTGGTATGATCGCACCCGTTAGAGTTGTGCAAACTAATTGTATATACTGATGTTTAGAGAGTATTTGCAATTTACTAGGATAAATTGAAAAAATGATGCAATAAATTGGAAATTAATTAAAAAATAGTGAAATTAATTATTAAAATATGATAAAAATTAAAGTAAAGTCACAATACATATAGAATTAATGCAAGAAACGAGTTGCAAATAAAAGAAATATTTTAAGAAAGGAAAAAAAAAATGACGAAAAAAGGGGTGCAACACGAGGACTTCCCGGAGTTCTGATGGGATCCGGTGCATTAGTGCTGGTATGATCGCACCCGTTAGAGTTGTGCAAACTAATTGTATATACTGATGTTTAGAGAGTATTTGCAATTTACTAGGATAAATTGAAAAAATGATGCAATAAATTGGAAATTAATTAAAAAATAGTGAAATTAATTATTAAAATATGATAAAAATTAAAGTAAAGTCACAATACATATAGAATTAATGCAAGAAACGAGTTGCAAATAAAAGAAATATTTTAAGAAAGGAAAAAAAAAATGACGAAAAAAGGGGTGCAACACGAGGACTTCCCAGGGGGTCACCCATCCTAGTACTACTCTCGCCCAAGCATGCTTAACTTCGGAGTTCTGATGGGATCCGGTGCATTAGTGCTGGTATGATCGCACCCGTTAGAGTTGTGCAAACTAATTGTATATACTGATGTTTAGAGAGTATTTGCAATTTACTAGGATAAATTGAAAAAATGATGCAATAAATTGGAAATTAATTAAAAAATAGTGAAATTAATTATTAAAATATGATAAAAATTAAAGTAAAGTCACAATACATATAGAATTAATGCAAGAAACGAGTTGCAAATAAAAGAAATATTTTAAGAAAGGAAAAAAAAATGACGAAAAAAGGGGTGCAACACGAGGACTTCCCAGGGGGTCACCCATCCTAGTACTACTCTCGCCCAAGCACGCTTAACTTCGGAGTTCTGATGGGATCCGGTGCATTAGTGCTGGTATGATCGCACCCGTTAGAGTTGTGCAAACTAATTGTATATACTGATGTTTAGAGAGTATTTGCAATTTACTAGGATAAATTGAAAAAATGATGCAATAAATTGGAAATTAATTAAAAAATAGTGAAATTAATTATTAAAATATGATAAAAATTAAAGTAAAGTCACAATACATATAGAATTAAAGCAAGAAACGAGTTGCAAATAAAAGAAATATTTTAAGAAAGGAAAAAAAAATGACGAAAAAAGGGGTGCAACACGAGGACTTCCCAGGGGGTCACCCATCCTAGTACTACTCTCGCCCAAGCACGCTTAACTTTGGAGTTCTGATGGGATCCGGTGCATTAGTGCTGGTATGATCACACCCGTTAGAGTTGTGCAAACTAATTGTATATACTGATGTTTAGAGAGTATTTGCAATTTACTAGGATAAATTGAAAAAATGATGCAATAAATTGGAAATTAATTAAAAAATAGTGAAATTAATTATTAAAATATGATAAAAATTAAAGTAAAGTCACAATACATATAGAATTAATGCAAGAAACGAGTTGCAAATAAAAGAAATATTTTAAGAAAGGAAAAAAAAAATGACGAAAAAAGGGGTGCAACACGAGGACTTCCCAGGGGGTCACCCATCCTAGTACTACTTTCGCCCAAGCACGCTTAACTTCGGAGTTCTGATGGGATCCGGTGCATTAGTGCTGGTATGATCGCACCCGTTAGAGTTGTGCAAACTAATTGTATATACTGATGTTTAGAGAGTATTTGCAATTTACTAGGATAAATTGAAAAAATGATGCAATAAATTGGAAATTAATTAAAAAATAGTGAAATTAATTATTAAAATATGATAAAAATTAAAGTAAAGTCACAATACATATAGAATTAATGCAAGAAACGAGTTGCAAATAAAAGAAATATTTTAAGAAAGTAAAAAAAAAATGACGAAAAAAGGGGTGCAACACGAGGACTTCCCAGGGGGTCACCCATCCTAGTACTACTCTCGCCCAAGCACGCTTAACTTCGAAGTTCTGATGGGATCCGGTGCATTAGTGCTGGTATGATCGCACCCGTTAGAGTTGTGCAAACTAATTGTATATACTGATGTTTAGAGAGTATTTGCAATTTACTAGGATAAATTGAAAAAATGATGCAATAAATTGGAAATTAATTAAAAAATAGTGAAATTAATTATTAAAATATGATAAAAATTAAAGTAAATTCACAATACATATAGAATTAATGCAAGAAACGAGTTGCAAATAAAAGAAATATTTTAAGAAAGGAAAAAAAAATGACGAAAAAAGGGGTGCAACACGAGGACTTCCCAGGGGGTCACCCATCCTAGTACTACTCTCGCCCAAGCACGCTTAACTTCGGAGTTCTGATGGGATCCGGTGCATTAGTGCTGCTATGATCGCACCCGTTAGAGTTGTGCAAACTAATTGTATATACTGATGTTTAGAGAGTATTTGCAATTTACTAGGATAAATTGAAAAAATGATGCAATAAATTGGAAATTAATTAAAAAATAGTGAAATTAATTATTAAAATATGATAAAAATTAAAGTAAAGTCACAATACATATAGAATTAATGCAAGAAACGAGTTGCAAATAAAAGAAATATTTTAAGAAAGGAAAAAAAAAATGACGAAAAAAGGGGTGCAACACGAGGACTTCCCAGGGGGTCACCCATCCTAGTACTACTCTCGCCCAAGCACGCTTAACTTCGGAGTTCTGATGGGATCCGGTGCATTAGTGCTGGTATGATCGCACCCGTTAGAGTTGTGCAAACTAATTGTATATACTGATGTTTAGAGAGTATTTGCAATTTACTAGGATAAATTGAAAAAATGATGCAATAAATTGGAAATTAATTAAAAAATAGTGAAATTAATTATTAAAATATGATAAAAATTAAAGTAAAGTCACAATACATATAGAATTAATGCAAGAAACGAGTTGCAAATAAAAGAAATATTTTAAGAAAGGAAAAAAAAATGACGAAAAAAGGGGTGCAACACGAGGACTTCCCAGGGGGTCACCCATCCTAGTACTACTCTCGCCCAAGCACGCTTAACTTCGGAGTTCTGATGGGATCCGGTGCATTAGTGCTGCTATGATCGCACCCGTTAGAGTTGTGCAAACTAATTGTATATACTGATGTTTAGAGAGTATTTGCAATTTACTAGGATAAATTGAAAAAATGATGCAATAAATTGGAAATTAATTAAAAAATAGTGAAATTAATTATTAAAATATGATAAAAATTAAAGTAAAGTCACAATACATATAGAATTAATGCAAGAAACGAGTTGCAAATAAAAGAAATATTTTAAGAAAGGAAAAAAAAAATGACGAAAAAAGGGGTGCAACACGAGGACTTCCCAGGGGGTCACCCATCCTAGTACTACTCTCGCCCAAGCACGCTTAACTTCGGAGTTCTGATGGGATCCGGTGCATTAGTGCTGGTATGATCGCACCCGTTAGAGTTGTGCAAACTAATTGTATATACTGATGTTTAGAGAGTATTTGCAATTTACTAGGATAAATTGAAAAAATGATGCAATAAATTGGAAATTAATTAAAAAATAGTGAAATTAATTATTAAAATATGATAAAAATTAAAGTAAAGTCACAATACATATAGAATTAATGCAAGAAACGAGTTGCAAATAAAAGAAATATTTTAAGAAAGGAAAAAAAAAATGACGAAAAAAGGGGTGCAACACGAGGACTTCCCAGGGGGTCACCCATCCTAGTACTACTCTCGCCCAAGCACGCTTAACTTCGGAGTTCTGATGGGATCCGGTGCATTAGTGCTGGTATGATCGCACCCGTTAGAGTTGTGCAAACTAATTGTATATACTGATGTTTAGAGAGTATTTGCAATTTACTAGGATAAATTGAAAAAATGATGCAATAAATTGGAAATTAATTAAAAAATAGTGAAATTAATTATTAAAATATGATAAAAATTAAAGTAAAGTCACAATACATATAGAATTAATGCAAGAAACGAGTTGCAAATAAAAGAAATATTTTAAGAAAGGAAAAAAAAAATGACGAAAAAAGGGGTGCAACACGAGGACTTCCCAGGGGGTCACCCATCCTAGTACTACTCTCGCCCAAGCACGCTTAACTTCGGAGTTCTGATGGGATCCGGTGCATTAGTGCTGGTATGATCGCACCCGTTAGAGTTGTGCAAACTAATTGTATATACTGATGTTTAGAGAGTATTTGCAATTTACTAGGATAAATTGAAAAAATGATGCAATAAATTGGAAATTAATTAAAAAATAGTGAAATTAATTATTAAAATATGATAAAAATTAAAGTAAAGTCACAATACATATAGAATTAATGCAAGAAACGAGTTGCAAATAAAAGAAATATTTTAAGAAAGGAAAAAAAAAATGACGAAAAAAGGGGTGCAACACGAGGACTTCCCAGGGGGTCACCCATCCTAGTACTACTCTCGCCCAAGCACGCTTAACTTCGGAGTTCTGATGGGATCCGGTGCATTAGTGCTGGTATGATCGCACCCGTTAGAGTTGTGCAAACTAATTGTATATACTGATGTTTAGAGAGTATTTGCAATTTACTAGGATAAATTGAAAAAATGATGCAATAAATTGGAAATTAATTAAAAAATAGTGAAATTAATTATTAAAATATGATAAAAATTAAAGTAAAGTCACAATACATATAGAATTAATGCAAGAAACGAGTTGCAAATAAAAGAAATATTTTAAGAAAGGAAAAAAAAAATTACGAAAAAAGGGGTGCAACACGAGGACTTCCCAGGGGGTCACCCATCCTAGTACTACTCTCGCCCAAGCACGCTTAACTTCGGAGTTCTGATGGGATCCGGTGCATTAGTGCTGGTATGATCGCACCCGTTAGAGTTGTGCAAACTAATTGTATATACTGATGTTTAGAGAGTATTTGCAATTTACAAGGATAAATTGAAAAAATGATGCAATAAATTGGAAATTAATGAAAAAATAGTGAAATTAATTATTAAAATATGATAAAAATTAAAGTAAAGTCACAATACATATAGAATTAATGCAAGAAACGAGTTGCAAATAAAAGAAATATTTTAAGAAAGGAAAAAAAAAATGACGAAAAAAGGGGTGCAACACGAGGACTTCCCAGGGGGTCACCCATCCTAGTACTACTCTCGCCCAAGCACGCTTAACTTCGGAGTTCTGATGGGATCCGGTGCATTAGTGCTGGTATGATCGCACCCGTTAGAGTTGTGCAAACTAATTGTATATACTGATGTTTAGAGAGTATTTGCAATTTACTAGGATAAATTGAAAAAATGATGCAATAAATTGGAAATTAATTAAAAAATAGTGAAATTAATTATTAAAATATGATAAAAATTAAAGTAAAATCACAATACATATAGAATTAATGCAAGAAACGAGTTGCAAATAAAAGAAATATTTTAAGAAAGGAAAAAAAAAATGACGAAAAAAGGGGTGCAACACGAGGACTTCCCAGGGGGTCACCCATCCTAGTACTACTCTCGCCCAAGCACGCTTAACTTCGGAGTTCTGATGGGATCCGGTGCATTAGTGCTGCTATGATCGCACCCGTTAGAGTTGTGCAAACTAATTGTATATACTGATGTTTAGAGAGTATTTGCAATTTACTAGGATAAATTGAAAAAATGATGCAATAAATTGGAAATTAATTAAAAAATAGTGAAATTAATTATTAAAATATGATAAAAATTAAAGTAAAGTCACAATACATATAGAATTAATGCAAGAAACGAGTTGCAAATAAAAGAAATATTTTAAGAAAGGAAAAAAAAAATGACGAAAAAAGGGGTGCAACACGAGGACTTCCCAGGGGGTCACCCATCCTAGTACTACTCTCGCCCAAGCACGCTTAACTTCGGAGTTCTGATGGGATCCGGTGCATTAGTGCTGGTATGATCGCACCCGTTAGAGTTGTGCAAACTAATTGTATATACTGATGTTTAGAGAGTATTTGCAATTTACTAGGATAAATTGAAAAAATGATGCAATAAATTGGAAATTAATTAAAAAATAGTGAAATTAATTATTAAAATATGATAAAAATTAAAGTAAAGTCACAATACATATAGAATTAATGCAAGAAACGAGTTGCAAATAAAAGAAATATTTTAAGAAAGGAAAAAAAAAATGACGAAAAAAGGGGTGCAACACGAGGACTTCCCAGGGGGTCACCCATCCTAGTACTACTCTCGCCCAAGCACGCTTAACTTCGGAGTTCTGATGGGATCCGGTGCATTAGTGCTGGTATGATCGCACCCGTTAGAGTTGTGCAAACTAATTGTATATACTGATGTTTAGAGAGTATTTGCAATTTACTAGGATAAATTGAAAAAATGATGCAATAAATTGGAAATTAATTAAAAAATAGTGAAATTAATTATTAAAATATGATAAAAATTAAAGTAAAGTCACAATACATATAGAATTAATGCAAGAAACGAGTTGCAAATAAAAGAAATATTTTAAGAAAGGAAAAAAAAAATGACGAAAAAAGGGGTGCAACACGAGGACTTCCCAGGGGGTCACCCATCCTAGTACTACTCTCGCCCAAGCACGCTTAACTTCGGAGTTCTGATGGGATCCGGTGCATTAGTGCTGGTATGATCGCACCCGTTAGAGTTGTGCAAACTAATTGTATATACTGATGTTTAGAGAGTATTTGCAATTTACTAGGATAAATTGAAAAAATGATGCAATAAATTGGAAATTAATTAAAAAATAGTGAAATTAATTATTAAAATATGATAAAAATTAAAGTAAAGTCACAATACATATAGAATTAATGCAAGAAACGAGTTGCAAATAAAAGAAATATTTTAAGAAAGGAAAAAAAAAATTACGAAAAAAGGGGTGCAACACGAGGACTTCCCAGGGGGTCACCCATCCTAGTACTACTCTCGCCCAAGCACGCTTAACTTCGGAGTTCTGATGGGATCCGGTGCATTAGTGCTGGTATGATCGCACCCGTTAGAGTTGTGCAAACTAATTGTATATACTGATGTTTAGAGAGTATTTGCAATTTACAAGGATAAATTGAAAAAATGATGCAATAAATTGGAAATTAATGAAAAAATAGTGAAATTAATTATTAAAATATGATAAAAATTAAAGTAAAGTCACAATACATATAGAATTAATGCAAGAAACGAGTTGCAAATAAAAGAAATATTTTAAGAAAGGAAAAAAAAATGACGAAAAAAGGGGTGCAACACGAGGACTTCCCAGGGGGTCACCCATCCTAGTACTACTCTCGCCCAAGCACGCTTAACTTTGGAGTTCTGATGGGATCCGGTGCATTAGTGCTGGTATGATCGCACCCGTTAGAGTTGTGCAAACTAATTGTATATACTGATGTTTAGAGAGTATTTGCAATTTACTAGGATAAATTGAAAAAATGATGCAATAAATTGGAAATTAATTAAAAAATAGTGAAATTAATTATTAAAATATGATAAAAATTAAAGTAAAGTCACAATACATATAGAATTAATGCAAGAAACGAGTTGCAAATAAAAGAAATATTTTAAGAAAGGAAAAAAAAAATGACGAAAAAAGGGGTGCAACACGAGGACTTCCCAGGGGGTCACCCATCCTAGTACTACTCTCGCCCAAGCACGCTTAACTTCGGAGTTCTGATGGGATCCGGTGCATTAGTGCTGGTATGATCGCACCCGTTAGAGTTGTGCAAACTAATTGTATATACTGATGTTTAGAGAGTATTTGCAATTTACTAGGATAAATTGAAAAAATGATGCAATAAATTGGAAATTAATTAAAAAATAGTGAAATTAATTATTAAAATATGATAAAAATTAAAGTAAAGTCACAATACATATAGAATTAATGCAAGAAATGAGTTGCAAATAAAAGAAATATTTTAAGAAAGGAAAAAAAAAATGACGAAAAAAGGGGTGCAACACGAGGACTTCCCAGGGGGTCACCCATCCTAGTACTACTCTCGCCCAAGCACGCTTGACTTCGGAGTTCTGATGGGATCCGGTGCATTAGTGCTGGTATGATCGCACCCGTTAGAGTTGTGCAAACTAATTGTATATACTGATGTTTAGAGAGTATTTGCAATTTACTAGGATAAATTGAAAAAATGATGCAATAAATTGGAAATTAATTAAAAAATAGTGAAATTAATTATTAAAATATGATAAAAATTAAAGTAAAGTCACAATACATATAGAATTAATGCAAGAAACGAGTTGCAAATAAAAGAAATATTTTAAGAAAGGAAAAAAAAATGACGAAAAAAGGGGTGCAACACGAGGACTTCCCAGGGGGTCACCCATCCTAGTACTACTCTCGCCCAAGCACGCTTAACTTCGGAGTTCTGATGGGATCCGGTGCATTAGTGCTGGTATGATCGCACCCGTTAGAGTTGTGCAAACTAATTGTATATACTGATGTTTAGAGAGTATTTGCAATTTACTAGGATAAATTGAAAAAATGATGCAATAAATTGGAAATTAATTAAAAAATAGTGAAATTAATTATTAAAATATGATAAAAATTAAAGTAAAGTCACAATACATATAGAATTAATGCAAGAAACGAGTTGCAAATAAAAGAAATATTTTAAGAAAGGAAAAAAAAAATTGACGAAAAAAGGGGTGCAACACGAGGACTTCCCAGGGGGTCACCCATCCTAGTACTACTCTCGCCCAAGCACGCTTAACTTCGGAGTTCTGATGGGATCCGGTGCATTAGTGCTGGTATGATCGCACCCGTTAGAGTTGTGCAAACTAATTGTATATACTGATGTTTAGAGAGTATTTGCAATTTACTAGGATAAATTGAAAAAATGATGCAATAAATTGGAAATTAATTAAAAAATAGTGAAATTAATTATTAAAATATGATAAAAATTAAAGTAAAGTCACAATACATATAGAATTAATGCAAGAAACGAGTTGCAAATAAAAGAAATATTTTAAGAAAGGAAAAAAAAAATTGACGAAAAAAGGGGTGCAACACGAGGACTTCCCAGGGGGTCACCCATCCTAGTACTACTCTCGCCCAAGCACGCTTAACTTTGGAGTTCTGATGGGATCCGGTGCATTAGTGCTGGTATGATCGCACCCGTTAGAGTTGTGCAAACTAATTGTATATACTGATGTTTAGAGAGTATTTGCAATTTACTAGGATAAATTGAAAAAATGATGCAATAAATTGGAAATTAATTAAAAAATAGTGAAATTAATTATTAAAATATGATAAAAATTAAAGTAAAGTCACAATACATATAGAATTAATGCAAGAAACGAGTTGCAAATAAAAGAAATATTTTAAGAAAGGAAAAAAAAAATGACGAAAAAAGGGGTGCAACACGAGGACTTCCCAGGGGGTCACCCATCCTAGTACTACTCTCGCCCAAGCACGCTTAACTTCGGAGTTCTGATGGGATCCGGTGCATTAGTGCTGGTATGATCGCACCCGTTAGAGTTGTGCAAACTAATTGTATATACTGATGTTTAGAGAGTATTTGCAATTTACTAGGATAAATTGAAAAAATGATGCAATAAATTGGAAATTAATTAAAAAATAGTGAAATTAATTATTAAAATATGATAAAAATTAAAGTAAAGTCACAATACATATAGAATTAATGCAAGAAACGAGTTGCAAATAAAACAAATATTTTAATAAAGGAAAAAAAAAATGACGAAAAAAGGGGTGCAACACGAGGACTTCCCAGGGGGTCACCCATCCTAGTACTACTCTCGCCCAAGCACGCTTAACTTCGGAGTTCTGATGGGATCCGGTGCATTAGTGCTGGTATGATCGCACCCGTTAGAGTTGTGCAAACTAATTGTATATACTGATGTTTAGAGAGTATTTGCAATTTACTAGGATAAATTGAAAAAATGATGCAATAAATTGGAAATTAATTAAAAAATAGTGAAATTAATTATTAAAATATGATAAAAATTAAAGTAAAGTCACAATACATATAGAATTAATGCAAGAAACGAGTTGCAAATAAAAGAAATATTTTAAGAAAGGAAAAAAAAATGACGAAAAAAGGGGTGCAACACGAGGACTTCCCAGGGGGTCACCCATCCTAGTACTACTCTCGCCCAAGCACGCTTAACTTCGGAGTTCTGATGGGATCCGGTGCATTAGTGCTGGTATGATCGCACCCGTTAGAGTTGTGCAAACTAATTGTATATACTGATGTTTAGAGAGTATTTGCAATTTACTAGGATAAATTGAAAAAATGATGCAATAAATTGGAAATTAATTAAAAAATAGTGAAATTAATTATTAAAATATGATAAAAATTAAAGTAAAGTCACAATACATATAGAATTAATGCAAGAAACGAGTTGCAAATAAAAGAAATATTTAAAGAAAGGAAAAAAAAATGACGAAAAAAGGGGTGCAACACGAGGACTTCCCAGGGGGTCACCCATCCTAGTACTACTCTCGCCCAAGCACGCTTAACTTCGGAGTTCTGATGGGATCTGGTGCATTAGTGCTGGTATGATCGCACCCGTTAGAGTTGTGCAAACTAATTGTATATACTGATGTTTAGAGAGTATTTGCAATTTACTAGGATAAATTGAAAAAATGATGCAATAAATTGGAAATTAATTAAAAAATAGTGAAATTAATTATTAAAATATGATAAAAATTAAAGTAAAGTCACAATACATATAGAATTAATGCAAGAAACGAGTTGCAAATAAAAGAAATATTTTAAGAAAGGAAAAAAAAATGACGAAAAAAGGGATGCAACACGAGGACTTCCCAGGGGGTCACCCATCCTAGTACTACTCTCGCCCAAGCACGCTTAACTTCGGAGTTCTGATGGGATCCGGTGCATTAGTGCTGATATGATCGCACCCGTTAGAGTTGTGCAAACTAATTGTATATACTGATGTTTTGAGAGTATTTGCAATTTACTAGGATAAATTGAAAAAATGATGCAATAAATTGGAAATTAATTAAAAAATAGTGAAATTAATTATTAAAATATGATAAAAATTAAAGAAAAGTCACAATACATATAGAATTAATGCAAGAAACGAGTTGCAAATAAAAGAAATATTTTAAGAAAGGAAAAAAAAAATGACGAAAAAAGGGGTGCAACACGAGGACTTCCCAGGGGGTCACCCATCCTAGTACTACTCTCGCCCAAACACGCTTAACTTCGGAGTTCTGATGGGATCCGGTGCATTAGTGCTGGTATGATCGCACCCGTTAGAGTTGTGCAAACTAATTGTATATACTGATGTTTAGAGAGTATTTGCAATTTACTAGGATAAATTGAAAAAATGATGCAATAAATTGGAAATTAATTAAAAAATAGTGAAATTAATTATTAAAATATGATAAAAATTAAAGTAAAGTCACAATACATATAGAATTAATGCAAGAAACGAGTTGCAAATAAAAGAAATATTTTAAGAAAGGAAAAAAAAAATGACGAAAAAAGGGGTGCAACACGAGGACTTCCCAAGGGGTCACCCATCCTAGTACTACTCTCGCCCAAGCACGCTTAACTTCGGAGTTCTGATGGGATCCGGTGCATTAGTGCTGGTATGATCGCACCCGTTAGAGTTGTGCAAACTAATTGTATATACTGATGTTTAGAGAGTATTTGCAATTTACTAGGATAAATTGAAAAAATGATGTAATAAATTGGAAATTAATTAAAAAATAGTGAAATTAATTATTAAAATATGATAAAAATTAAAGTAAAGTCACAATACATATAGAATTAATGCAAGAAACGAGTTGCAAATAAAACAAATATTTTAATAAAGGAAAAAAAAAATGACGAAAAAAGGGGTGCAACACGAGGACTTCCCAGGGGGTCACCCATCCTAGTACTACTCTCGCCCAAGCACGCTTAACTTCGGAGTTCTGATGGGATCCGGTGCATTAGTGCTGGTATGATCGCACCCGTTAGAGTTGTGCAAACTAATTGTATATACTGATGTTTAGAGAGTATTTGCAATTTACTAGGATAAATTGAAAAAATGATGCAATAAATTGGAAATTAATTAAAAAATAGTGAAATTAATTATTAAAATATGATAAAAATTAAAGTAAAGTCACAATACATATAGAATTAATGCAAGAAACGAGTTGCAAATAAAAGAAATATTTTAAGAAAGGAAAAAAAAATGACGAAAAAAGGGGTGCAACACGAGGACTTCCCAGGGGGTCACCCATCCTAGTACTACTCTCGCCCAAGCACGCTTAACTTCGGAGTTCTGATGGGATCCGGTGCATTAGTGCTGGTATGATCGCACCCGTTAGAGTTGTGCAAACTAATTGTATATACTGATGTTTAGAGAGTATTTGCAATTTACTAGGATAAATTGAAAAAATGATGCAATAAATTGGAAATTAATTAAAAAATAGTGAAATTAATTATTAAAATATGATAAAAATTAAAGTAAAGTCACAATACATATAGAATTAATGCAAGAAACGAGTTGCAAATAAAAGAAATATTTAAAGAAAGGAAAAAAAAATGACGAAAAAAGGGGTGCAACACGAGGACTTCCCAGGGGGTCACCCATCCTAGTACTACTCTCGCCCAAGCACGCTTAACTTCGGAGTTCTGATGGGATCTGGTGCATTAGTGCTGGTATGATCGCACCCGTTAGAGTTGTGCAAACTAATTGTATATACTGATGTTTAGAGAGTATTTGCAATTTACTAGGATAAATTGAAAAAATGATGCAATAAATTGGAAATTAATTAAAAAATAGTGAAATTAATTATTAAAATATGATAAAAATTAAAGTAAAGTCACAATACATATAGAATTAATGCAAGAAACGAGTTGCAAATAAAAGAAATATTTTAAGAAAGGAAAAAAAAAATGACGAAAAAAGGGATGCAACACGAGGACTTCCCAGGGGGTCACCCATCCTAGTACTACTCTCGCCCAAGCACGCTTAACTTCGGAGTTCTGATGGGATCCGGTGCATTAGTGCTGATATGATCGCACCCGTTAGAGTTGTGCAAACTAATTGTATATACTGATGTTTTGAGAGTATTTGCAATTTACTAGGATAAATTGAAAAAATGATGCAATAAATTGGAAATTAATTAAAAAATAGTGAAATTAATTATTAAAATATGATAAAAATTAAAGAAAAGTCACAATACATATAGAATTAATGCAAGAAACGAGTTGCAAATAAAAGAAATATTTTAAGAAAGGAAAAAAAAAATGACGAAAAAAGGGGTGCAACACGAGGACTTCCCAGGGGGTCACCCATCCTAGTACTACTCTCGCCCAAACACGCTTAACTTCGGAGTTCTGATGGGATCCGGTGCATTAGTGCTGGTATGATCGCACCCGTTAGAGTTGTGCAAACTAATTGTATATACTGATGTTTAGAGAGTATTTGCAATTTACTAGGATAAATTGAAAAAATGATGCAATAAATTGGAAATTAATTAAAAAATAGTGAAATTAATTATTAAAATATGATAAAAATTAAAGTAAAGTCACAATACATATAGAATTAATGCAAGAAACGAGTTGCAAATAAAAGAAATATTTTAAGAAAGGAAAAAAAAAATGACGAAAAAAGGGGTGCAACACGAGGACTTCCCAAGGGGTCACCCATCCTAGTACTACTCTCGCCCAAGCACGCTTAACTTCGGAGTTCTGATGGGATCCGGTGCATTAGTGCTGGTATGATCGCACCCGTTAGAGTTGTGCAAACTAATTGTATATACTGATGTTTAGAGAGTATTTGCAATTTACTAGGATAAATTGAAAAAATGATGTAATAAATTGGAAATTAATTAAAAAATAGTGAAATTAATTATTAAAATATGATAAAAATTAAAGTAAAGTCACAATACATATAGAATTAATGCAAGAAACGAGTTGCAAATAAAAGAAATATTTTAAGAAAGGAAAAAAAAATGACGAAAAAAGGGGTGCAACACGAGAACTTCCCAGGGGGTCACCCATCCTAGTACTACTCTCGCCCAAGCACGCTTAACTTCGAAGTTCTGATGGGATCCGGTGCATTAGTGCTGGTATGATCGCACCCGTTAGAGTTGTGCAAACTAATTGTATATACTGATGTTTAGAGAGTATTTGCAATTTACTAGGATAAATTGAAAAAATGATGCAATAAATTGGAAATTAATTAAAAAATAGTGAAATTAATTATTAAAATATGATAAAAATTAAAGTAAAGTCACAATACATATAGAATTAATGCAAGAAACGAGTTGCAAATAAAAGAAATATTTTAAGAAAGGAAAAAAAAAATGACGAAAAAAGGGGTGCAACACGAGGACTTCCCAGGGGGTCACCCATCCTAGTACTACTCTCGCCCAAGCACGCTTAACTTCGGAGTTCTGATGGGATCCGGTGCATTAGTGCTGTTATGATCGCACCCGTTAGAGTTGTGCAAACTAATTGTATATACTGATGTTTAGAGAGTATTTGCAATTTACTAGGATAAATTGAAAAAATGATGCAATAAATTGGAAATTAATTAAAAAATAGTGAAATTAATTATTAAAATATGATAAAAATTAAAGTAAAGTCACAATACATATAGAATTAATGCAAGAAACGAGTTGCAAATAAAAGAAATATTTTAAGAAAGGAAAAAAAAATGACGAAAAAAGGGGTGCAACACGAGCACTTCCCAGGGGGTCACCCATCCTAGTACTACTCTCGCCCAAGCACGCTTAACTTCGGAGTTCTGATGGGATCCGGTGCATTAGTGCTGGTATGATCGCACCCGTTAGAGTTGTGCAAACTAATTGTATATACTGATGTTTAGAGAGTATTTGCAATTTACTAGGATAAATTGAAAAAATGATGCAATAAATTGGAAATTAATTAAAAAATAGTGAAATTAATTATTAAAATATGATAAAAATTAAAGTAAAGTCACAATACATATAGAATTAATGCAAGAAACGAGTTGCAAATAAAAGAAATATTTTAAGAAAGGAAAAAAAAAATGACGAAAAAAGGGGTGCAACACGAGGACTTCCCAGGGGGTCACCCATCCTAGTACTACTCTCGCCCAAGCACGCTTCACTTCGGAGTTCTGATGGGATCCGGTGCATTAGTGCTGGTATGATCGCACCCGTTAGAGTTGTGCAAACTAATTGTATATACTGATGTTTAGAGAGTATTTGCAATTTACTAGGATAAATTGAAAAAATGATGCAATAAATTGGAAATTAATTAAAAAATAGTGAAATTAATTATTAAAATATGATAAAAATTAAAGTAAAGTCACAATACATATAGAATTAATGCAAGAAACGAGTTGCAAATAAAAGAAATATTTTAAGAAAGGAAAAAAAAAATGACGAAAAAAGGGGTGCAACCCGAGGACTTCCCAGGGGGTCACCCATCCTAGTACTACTCTCGCCCAAGCACGCTTAACTTCGGAGTTCTGATGGGATCCGGTGCATTAGTGCTGGTATGATCGCACCCGTTAGAGTTGTGCAAACTAATTGTATATACTGATGTTTAGAGAGTATTTGCAATTTACTAGGATAAATTGAAAAAATGATGCAATAAATTGGAAATTAATTAAAAAATAGTGAAATTAATTATTAAAATATGATAAAAATTAAAGTAAAGTCACAATACATATAGAATTAATGCAAGAAACGAGTTGCAAATAAAAGAAATATTTTAAGAAAGGAAAAAAAAAAATGACGAAAAAAGGGGTGCAACACGAGGACTTCCCAGGGGGTCACCCAACCTAGTACTACTCTCGCCCAAGCACGCTTAACTTCGGAGTTCTGATGGGATCCGGTGCATTAGTGCTGGTATGATCGCACCCGTTAGAGTTGTGCAAACTAATTGTATATACTGATGTTTAGAGAGTATTTGCAATTTACTAGGATAAATTGAAAAAATGATGCAATAAATTGGAAATTAATTAAAAAATAGTGAAATTAATTATTAAAATATGATAAAAATTAAAGTAAAGTCACAATACATATAGAATTAATGCAAGAAACGAGTTGCAAATAAAAGAAATATTTTAAGAAAGAAAAAAAAAAATGACGAAAAAAGGGGTGCAACACGAGGACTTCCCAGGGGGTCACCCATCCTAGTACTACTCTCGCCCAAGCACGCTTAACTTCGGAGTTCTGATGGGATCCGGTGCATTAGTGCTGGTATGATCGCACCCGTTAGAGTTGTGCAAACTAATTGTATATACTGATGTTTAGAGAGTATTTGCAATTTACTAGGATAAATTGAAAAAATGATGCAATAAATTGGAAATTAATTAAAAAATAGTGAAATTAATTATTAAAATATGATAAAAATTAAAGTAAAGTCACAATACATATAGAATTAATGCAAGAAACGAGTTGCAAATAAAAGAAATATTTTAAGAAAGGAAAAAAAAAATGACGAAAAAAGGGGTGCAACACGAGGACTTCCCAGGGGGTCACCCATCCTAGTACTACTCTCGCCCAAGCACGCTTAACTTCGGAGTTCTGATGGGATCCGGTGCATTAGTGCTGGTATGATCGCACCCGTTAGAGTTGTGCAAACTAATTGTATATACTGATGTTTAGAGAGTATTTGCAATTTACTAGGATAAATTGAAAAAATGATGCAATAAATTGGAAATTAATTAAAAAATAGTGAAATTAATTATTAAAATATGATAAAAATTAAAGTAAAGTCACAATACATATAGAATTAATGCAAGAAACGAGTTGCAAATAAAAGAAATATTTTAAGAAAGGAAAAAAAAATGACGAAAAAAGGGGTGCAACACGAGGACTTCCCAGGGGGTCACCCATCCTAGTACTACTCTCGCCCAAGCACGCTTAACTTCGGAGTTCTGATGGGATCCGGTGCATTAGTGCTGGTATGATCGCACCCGTTAGAGTTGTGCAAACTAATTGTATATACTGATGTTTAGAGAGTATTTGCAATTTACTAGGATAAATTGAAAAAATGATGCAATAAATTGGAAATTAATTAAAAAATAGTGAAATTAATTATTAAAATATGATAAAAATTAAAGTAAAGTCACAATACATATAGAATTAATGCAAGAAACGAGTTGCAAATAAAAGAAATATTTTAAGAAAGGAAAAAAAAATGACGAAAAAAGGGGTGCAACACGAGGACTTCCCGGAGTTCTGATGGGATCCGGTGCATTAGTGCTGGTATGATCGCACCCGTTAGAGTTGTGCAAACTAATTGTATATACTGATGTTTAGAGAGTATTTGCAATTTACTAGGATAAATTGAAAAAATGATGCAATAAATTGGAAATTAATTAAAAAATAGTGAAATTAATTATTAAAATATGATAAAAATTAAAGTAAAGTCACAATACATATAGAATTAATGCAAGAAACGAGTTGCAAATAAAAGAAATATTTTAAGAAAGGAAAAAAAAAATGACGAAAAAAGGGGTGCAACACGAGTACTTCCCAGGGGGTCACCCATCCTAGTACTACTCTCGCCCAATCACGCTTAACTTCGGAGTTCTGATGGGATCCGGTGCATTAGTGCTGGTATGATCGCACCCGTTAGAGTTGTGCAAACTAATTGTATATACTGATGTTTAGAGAGTATTTGCAATTTACTAGGATAAATTGAAAAAATGATGCAATAAATTGGAAATTAATTAAAAAATAGTGAAATTAATTATTAAAATATGATAAAAATTAAAGTAAAGTCACAATACATATAGAATTAATGCAAGAAACGAGTTGCAAATAAAAGAAATATTTTAAGAAAGGAAAAAAAAATGACGAAAAAAGGGGTGCAACACGAGGACTTCCCAGGGGGTCACCCATCCTAGTACTACTCTCGCCCAAGCACGCTTAACTTCGGAGTTCTGATGGGATCCGGTGCATTAGTGCTGGTATGATCGCACCCGTTAGAGTTGTGCAAACTAATTGTATATACTGATGTTTAGAGATTATTTGCAATTTACTAGGATAAATTGAAAAAATGATGCAATAAATTGGAAATTAATTAAAAAATAGTGAAATTAATTATTAAAATATGATAAAAATTAAAGTAAAGTCACAATACATATAGAATTAAAGCAAGAAACGAGTTGCAAATAAAAGAAATATTTTAAGAAAGGAAAAAAAATGACGAAAAAAGGGGTGCAACACGAGGACTTCCCAGGGGGTCACCCATCCTAGTACTACTCTCGCCCAAGCACGCTTAACTTCGGAGTTCTGATGGGATCCGGTGCATTAGTGCTGGTATGATCGCACCCGTTAGAGTTGTGCAAACTAATTGTATATACTGATGTTTAGAGAGTATTTGCAATTTACTAGGATAAATTGAAAAAATGATGCAATAAATTGGAAATTAATTAAAAAATAGTGAAATTAATTATTAAAATATGATAAAAATTAAAGTAAAGTCACAATACATATAGAATTAATGCAAGAAACGAGTTGCAAATAAAAGAAATATTTTAAGAAAGGAAAAAAAAAATGACGAAAAAACGGGTGCAACACGAGGACTTCCCAGGGGGTCACCCATCCTAGTACTACTCTCGCCCAAGCACGCTTAACTTCGGAGTTCTGATGGGATCCGGTGCATTAGTGCTGGTATGATCGCACCCGTTAGAGTTGTGCAAACTAATTGTATATACTGATGTTTAGAGAGTATTTGCAATTTACTAGGATAAATTGAAAAAATGATGCAATAAATTGGAAATTAATTAAAAAATAGTGAAATTAATTATTAAAATATGATAAAAATTAAAGTAAAGTCACAATACATATAGAGTTAATGCAAGAAACGAGTTGCAAATAAAAGAAATATTTTAAGAAAGGAAAAAAAAAATGACGAAAAAAGGGGTGCAACACGAGGACTTCCCAGGGGGTCACCTATCCTAGTACTACTCTCCCCCAAGCACGCTTAACTTCGGAGTTCTGATGGGATCCGGTGCATTAGTGCTGGTATGATCGCACCCGTTAGAGTTGTGCAAACTAATTGTATATACTGATGTTTAGAGAGTATTTGCAATTTACTAGGATAAATTGAAAAAATGATGCAATAAATTGGAAATTAATTAAAAAATAGTGAAATTAATTATTAAAATATGATAAAAATTAAAGTAAAGTCACAATACATATAGAATTAATGCAAGAAACGAGTTGCAAATAAAAGAAATATTTTAAGAAAGGAAAAAAAAAAATGACGAAAAAAGGGGTGCAACACGAGGACTTCCCAGGGGGTCACCCAACCTAGTACTACTCTCGCCCAAGCACGCTTAACTTCGGAGTTCTGATGGGATCCGGTGCATTAGTGCTGGTATGATCGCACCCGTTAGAGTTGTGCAAACTAATTGTATATACTGATGTTTAGAGAGTATTTGCAATTTACTAGGATAAATTGAAAAAATGATGCAATAAATTGGAAATTAATTAAAAAATAGTGAAATTAATTATTAAAATATGATAAAAATTAAAGTAAAGTCACAATACATATAGAATTAATGCAAGAAACGAGTTGCAAATAAAAGAAATATTTTAAGAAAGAAAAAAAAAATGACGAAAAAAGGGGTGCAACACGAGGACTTCCCAGGGGGTCACCCATCCTAGTACTACTCTCGCCCAAGCACGCTTAACTTCGGAGTTCTGATGGGATCCGGTGCATTAGTGCTGGTATGATCGCACCCGTTAGAGTTGTGCAAACTAATTGTATATACTGATGTTTAGAGAGTATTTGCAATTTACTAGGATAAATTGAAAAAATGATGCAATAAATTGGAAATTAATTAAAAAATAGTGAAATTAATTATTAAAATATGATAAAAATTAAAGTAAAGTCACAATACATATAGAATTAATGCAAGAAACGAGTTGCAAATAAAAGAAATATTTTAAGAAAGGAAAAAAAAAATGACGAAAAAAGGGGTGCAACACGAGGACTTCCCAGGGGGTCACCCATCCTAGTACTACTCTCGCCCAAGCACGCTTAACTTCGGAGTTCTGATGGGATCCGGTGCATTAGTGCTGGTATGATCGCACCCGTTAGAGTTGTGCAAACTAATTGTATATACTGATGTTTAGAGAGTATTTGCAATTTACTAGGATAAATTGAAAAAATGATGCAATAAATTGGAAATTAATTAAAAAATAGTGAAATTAATTATTAAAATATGATAAAAATTAAAGTAAAGTCACAATACATATAGAATTAATGCAAGAAACGAGTTGCAAATAAAAGAAATATTTTAAGAAAGGAAAAAAAAAATGACGAAAAAAGGGGTGCAACACGAGGACTTCCCAGGGGGTCACCCATCCTAGTACTACTCTCGCCCAAGCACGCTTAACTTCGGAGTTCTGATGGGATCCGGTGCATTAGTGCTGGTATGATCGCACCCGTTAGAGTTGTGCAAACTAATTGTATATACTGATGTTTAGAGAGTATTTGCAATTTACTAGGATAAATTGAAAAAATGATGCAATAAATTGGAAATTAATTAAAAAATAGTGAAATTAATTATTAAAATATGATAAAAATTAAAGTAAAGTCACAATACATATAGAATTAATGCAAGAAACGAGTTGCAAATAAAAGAAATATTTTAAGAAAGGAAAAAAAAATGACGAAAAAAGGGGTGCAACACGAGGACTTCCCGGAGTTCTGATGGGATCCGGTGCATTAGTGCTGGTATGATCGCACCCGTTAGAGTTGTGCAAACTAATTGTATATACTGATGTTTAGAGAGTATTTGCAATTTACTAGGATAAATTGAAAAAATGATGCAATAAATTGGAAATTAATTAAAAAATAGTGAAATTAATTATTAAAATATGATAAAAATTAAAGTAAAGTCACAATACATATAGAATTAATGCAAGAAACGAGTTGCAAATAAAAGAAATATTTTAAGAAAGGAAAAAAAAAATGACGAAAAAAGGGGTGCAACACGAGGACTTCCCAGGGGGTCACCCATCCTAGTACTACTCTCGCCCAATCACGCTTAACTTCGGAGTTCTGATGGGATCCGGTGCATTAGTGCTGGTATGATCGCACCCGTTAGAGTTGTGCAAACTAATTGTATATACTGATGTTTAGAGAGTATTTGCAATTTACTAGGATAAATTGAAAAAATGATGCAATAAATTGGAAATTAATTAAAAAATAGTGAAATTAATTATTAAAATATGATAAAAATTAAAGTAAAGTCACAATACATATAGAATTAATGCAAGAAACGAGTTGCAAATAAAAGAAATATTTTAAGAAAGGAAAAAAAAATGACGAAAAAAGGGGTGCAACACGAGGACTTCCCAGGGGGTCACCCATCCTAGTACTACTCTCGCCCAAAAACACTTAACTTCGGAGTTCTGATGGGATCCGGTGCATTAGTGCTGGTATGATCGCACCCGTTAGAGTTGTGCAAACTAATTGTATATACTGATGTTTAGAGATTATTTGCAATTTACTAGGATAAATTGAAAAAATGATGCAATAAATTGGAAATTAATTAAAAAATAGTGAAATTAATTATTAAAATATGATAAAAATTAAAGTAAAGTCACAATACATATAGAATTAAAGCAAGAAACGAGTTGCAAATAAAAGAAATATTTTAAGAAAGGAAAAAAAAATGACGAAAAAAGGGGTGCAACACGAGGACTTCCCAGGGGGTCACCCATCCTAGTACTACTCTCGCCCAAGCACGCTTAACTTCGGAGTTCTGATGGGATCCGGTGCATTAGTGCTGGTATGATCGCACCCGTTAGAGTTGTGCAAACTAATTGTATATACTGATGTTTAGAGAGTATTTGCAATTTACTAGGATAAATTGAAAAAATGATGCAATAAATTGGAAATTAATTAAAAAATAGTGAAATTAATTATTAAAATATGATAAAAATTAAAGTAAAGTCACAATACATATAGAATTAATGCAAGAAACGAGTTGCAAATAAAAGAAATATTTTAAGAAAGGAAAAAAAAAATGACGAAAAAACGGGTGCAACACGAGGACTTCCCAGGGGGTCACCCATCCTAGTACTACTCTCGCCCAAGCACGCTTAACTTCGGAGTTCTGATGGGATCCGGTGCATTAGTGCTGGTATGATCGCACCCGTTAGAGTTGTGCAAACTAATTGTATATACTGATGTTTAGAGAGTATTTGCAATTTACTAGGATAAATTGAAAAAATGATGCAATAAATTGGAAATTAATTAAAAAATAGTGAAATTAATTATTAAAATATGATAAAAATTAAAGTAAAGTCACAATACATATAGAATTAATGCAAGAAACGAGTTGCAAATAAAAGAAATATTTTAAGAAAGGAAAAAAAAAAATGACGAAAAAAGGGGTACAACACGAGGACTTCCCAGGGGGTCACCCATCCTAGTACTACTCTCGCCCAAGCACGCTTAACTTCGGAGTTCTGATGGGATCCGGTGCATTAGTGCTGGTATGATCGCACCCGTTAGAGTTGTGCAAACTAATTGTATATACTGATGTTTAGAGAGTATTTGCAATTTACTAGGATAAATTGAAAAAATGATGCAATAAATTGGAAATTAATTAAAAAATAGTGAAATTAATTATTAAAATATGATAAAAATTAAAGTAAAGTCACAATACATATAGAATTAATGCAAGAAACGAGTTGCAAATAAAAGAAATATTTTAAGAAAGGAAAAAAAAATGACGAAAAAAGGGGTGCAACACGAGGACTTCCCGGAGTTCTGATGGGATCCGGTGCATTAGTGCTGGTATGATCGCACCCGTTAGAGTTGTGCAAACTAATTGTATATACTGATGTTTAGAGAGTATTTGCAATTTACTAGGATAAATTGAAAAAATGATGCAATAAATTGGAAATTAATTAAAAAATAGTGAAATTAATTATTAAAATATGATAAAAATTAAAGTAAAGTCACAATACATATAGAATTAATGCAAGAAACGAGTTGCAAATAAAAGAAATATTTTAAGAAAGGAAAAAAAAAATGACGAAAAAAGGGGTGCAACACGAGGACTTCCCAGGGGGTCACCCATCCTAGTACTACTCTCGCCCAATCACGCTTAACTTCGGAGTTCTGATGGGATCCGGTGCATTAGTGCTGGTATGATCGCACCCGTTAGAGTTGTGCAAACTAATTGTATATACTGATGTTTAGAGAGTATTTGCAATTTACTAGGATAAATTGAAAAAATGATGCAATAAATTGGAAATTAATTAAAAAATAGTGAAATTAATTATTAAAATATGATAAAAATTAAAGTAAAGTCACAATACATATAGAGTTAATGCAAGAAACGAGTTGCAAATAAAAGAAATATTTTAAGAAAGGAAAAAAAAATGACGAAAAAAGGGGTGCAACACGAGGACTTCCCAGGGGGTCACCTATCCTAGTACTACTCTCGCCCAAGCACGCTTAACTTCGGAGTTCTGATGGGATCCGGTGCATTAGTGCTGGTATGATCGCACCCGTTAGAGTTGTGCAAACTAATTGTATATACTGATGTTTAGAGAGTATTTGCAATTTACTAGGATAAATTGAAAAAATGATGCAATAAATTGGAAATTAATTAAAAAATAGTGAAATTAATTATTAAAATATGATAAAAATTAAAGTAAAGTCACAATACATATAGAATTAATGCAAGAAACGAGTTGCAAATAAAAGAAATATTTTAAGAAAGGAAAAAAAAAATGACGAAAAAAGGGGTGCAACACGAGGACTTCCCAGGGGGTCACCCATCCTAGTACTACTCTCGCCCAAGCACGCTTAACTTCGGAGTTCTGATGGGATCCGGTGCATTAGTGCTGGTATGATCGCACCCGTTAGAGTTGTGCAAACTAATTGTATATACTGATGTTTAGAGAGTATTTGCAATTTACTAGGATAAATTGAAAAAATGATGCAATAAATTGGAAATTAATTAAAAAATAGTGAAATTAATTATTAAAATATGATAAAAATTAAAGTAAAGTCACAATACATATAAAATTAATGCAAGAAACGAGTTGCAAATAAAAGAAATATTTTAAGAAAGGAAAAAAAAATGACGAAAAAAGGGGTGCAACACGAGGACTTCCCAGGGGGTCACCCATCCTAGTACTACTCTCGCCCAAGCACGCTTAACTTCGGAGTTCTGATGGGATCCGGTGCATTAGTGCTGGTATGATCGCACCCGTTAGAGTTGTGCAAACTAATTGTATATACTGATGTTTAGAGAGTATTTGCAATTTACTAGGATAAATTGAAAAAATGATGCAATAAATTGGAAATTAATTAAAAAATAGTGAAATTAATTATTAAAATATGATAAAAATTAAAGTAAAGTCACAATACATATAGAATTAATGCAAGAAACGAGTTGCAAATAAAAGAAATATTTTAAGAAAGGAAAAAAAAATGACGAAAAAAGGGGTGCAACACGAGGACTTCCCAGGGGGTCACCCATCCTAGTACTACTCTCGCCCAAGCACGCTTAACTTCGGAGTTCTGATGGGATCCGGTGCATTAGTGCTGGTATGATCGCACCCGTTAGAGTTGTGCAAACTAATTGTATATACTGATGTTTAGAGAGTATTTGCAATTTACTAGGATAAATTGAAAAAATGATGCAATAAATTGGAAATTAATTAAAAAATAGTGAAATTAATTATTAAAATATGATAAAAATTAAAGTAAAGTCACAATACATATAGAATTAATGCAAGAAACGAGTTGCAAATAAAAGAAATATTTTAAGAAAGGAAAAAAAAAATGACGAAAAAAGGGGTGCAACACGAGGACTTCCCAGGGGGTCACCCATCCTAGTACTACTCTCGCCCAAGCACGCTTAACTTCGGAGTTCTGATGGGATCCGGTGCATTAGTGCTGGTATGATCGCACCCGTTAGAGTTGTGCAAACTAATTGTATATACTGATGTTTAGAGAGTATTTGCAATTTACTAGGATAAATTGAAAAAATGATGCAATAAATTGGAAATTAATTAAAAAATAGTGAAATTAATTATTAAAATATGATAAAAATTAAAGTAAAGTCACAATACATATAGAGTTAATGCAAAAAACGAGTTGCAAATAAAAGAAATATTTTAAGAAAGGAAAAAAAAAATGACGAAAAAAGGGGTGCAACACGAGGACTTCCCAGGGGGTCACCTATCCTAGTACTACTCTCGCCCAAGCACGCTTAACTTCGGAGTTCTGATGGGATCCGGTGCATTAGTGCTGGTATGATCGCACCCGTTAGAGTTGTGCAAACTAATTGTATATACTGATGTTTAGAGAGTATTTGCAATTTACTAGGATAAATTGAAAAAATGATGCAATAAATTGGAAATTAATTAAAAAATAGTGAAATTAATTATTAAAATATGATAAAAATTAAAGTAAAGTCACAATACATATAGAATTAATGCAAGAAACGAGTTGCAAATAAAAGAAATATTTTAAGAAAGGAAAAAAAAAATGACGAAAAAAGGGGTGCAACACGAGGACTTCCCAGGGGGTCACCCATCCTAGTACTACTCTCGCCCAAGCACGCTTAACTTCGAAGTTCTGATGGGATCCGGTGCATTAGTGCTGGTATGATCGCACCCGTTAGAGTTGTGCAAACTAATTGTATATACTGATGTTTAGAGAGTATTTGCAATTTACTAGGATAAATTGAAAAAATGATGCAATAAATTGGAAATTAATTAAAAAATAGTGAAATTAATTATTAAAATATGATAAAAATTAAAGTAAAGTCACAATACATATAAAATTAATGCAAGAAACGAGTTGCAAATAAAAGAAATATTTTAAGAAAGGAAAAAAAAAATGACGAAAAAAGGGGTGCAACACGAGGACTTCCCAGGGGGTCACCCATCCTAGTACTACTCTCGCCCAAGCACGCTTAACTTCGGAGTTCTGATGGGATCCGGTGCATTAGTGCTGGTATGATCGCACCCGTTAGAGTTGTGCAAACTAATTGTATATACTGATGTTTAGAGAGTATTTGCAATTTACTAGGATAAATTGAAAAAATGATGCAATAAATTGGAAATTAATTAAAAAATAGTGAAATTAATTATTAAAATATGATAAAAATTAAAGTAAAGTCACAATACATATAGAATTAATGCAAGAAACGAGTTGCAAATAAAAGAAATATTTTAAGAAAGGAAAAAAAAAATGACGAAAAAAGGGGTGCAACACGAGGACTTCCCAGGGGGTCACCCATCCTAGTACTACTCTCGCCCAAGCACGCTTAACTTCGGAGTTCTGATGGGATCCGGTGCATTAGTGCTGGTATGATCGCACCCGTTAGAGTTGTGCAAACTAATTGTATATACTGATGTTTAGAGAGTATTTGCAATTTACTAGGATAAATTGAAAAAATGATGCAATAAATTGGAAATTAATTAAAAAATAGTGAAATTAATTATTAAAATATGATAAAAATTAAAGTAAAGTCACAATACATATAGAATTAATGCAAGAAACGAGTTGCAAATAAAAGAAATATTTTAAGAAAGGAAAAAAAAAATGACGAAAAAAGGGGTGCAACACGAGGACTTCCCAGGGGGTCACCCATCCTAGTACTACTCTCGCCCAAGCACGCTTAACTTCGGAGTTCTGATGGGATCCGGTGCATTAGTGCTGGTATGATCGCACCCGTTAGAGTTGTGCAAACTAATTGTATATACTGATGTTTAGAGAGTATTTGCAATTTACTAGGATAAATTGAAAAAATGATGCAATAAATTGGAAATTAATTAAAAAATAGTGAAATTAATTATTAAAATATGATAAAAATTAAAGTAAAGTCACAATACATATAGAATTAATGCAAGAAACGAGTTGCAAATAAAAGAAATATTTTAAGAAAGGAAAAAAAAAATGACGAAAAAAGGGGTGCAACACGAGGACTTCCCAGGGGGTCACCCACCCTAGTACTACTCTCGCCCAAGCACGCTTAACTTCGGAGTTCTGATGGGATCCGGTGCATTAGTGCTGGTATGATCGCACCCGTTAGAGTTGTGCAAACTAATTGTATATACTGATGTTTAGAGAGTATTTGCAATTTACTAGGATAAATTGAAAAAATGATGCAATAAATTGGAAATTAATTAAAAAATAGTGAAATTAATTATTAAAATATGATAAAAATTAAAGTAAAGTCACAATACATATAGAATTAATGCAAGAAACGAGTTGCAAATAAAAGAAATATTTTAAGAAAGGAAAAAAAAATGACGAAAAAAGGGGTGCAACACGAGGACTTCCCGGAGTTCTGATGGGATCCGGTGCATTAGTGCTGGTATGATCGCACCCGTTAGAGTTGTGCAAACTAATTGTATATACTGATGTTTAGAGAGTATTTGCAATTTACTAGGATAAATTGAAAAAATGATGCAATAAATTGGAAATTAATTAAAAAATAGTGAAATTAATTATTAAAATATGATAAAAATTAAAGTAAAGTCACAATACATATAGAATTAATGCAAGAAACGAGTTGCAAATAAAAGAAATATTTTAAGAAAGGAAAAAAAAAATGACGAAAAAAGGGGTGCAACACGAGGACTTCCCAGGGGGTCACCCATCCTAGTACTACTCTCGCCCAATCACGCTTAACTTCGGAGTTCTGATGGGATCCGGTGCATTAGTGCTGGTATGATCGCACCCGTTAGAGTTGTGCAAACTAATTGTATATACTGATGTTTAGAGAGTATTTGCAATTTACTAGGATAAATTGAAAAAATGATGCAATAAATTGGAAATTAATTAAAAAATAGTGAAATTAATTATTAAAATATGATAAAAATTAAAGTAAAGTCACAATACATATAGAATTAATGCAAGAAACGAGTTGCAAATAAAAGAAATATTTTAAGAAAGGAAAAAAAAATGACGAAAAAAGGGGTGCAACACGAGGACTTCCCAGGGGGTCACCCATCCTAGTACTACTCTCGCCCAAGCACGCTTAACTTCGGAGTTCTGATGGGATCCGGTGCATTAGTGCTGGTATGATCGCACCCGTTAGAGTTGTGCAAACTAATTGTATATACTGATGTTTAGAGATTATTTGCAATTTACTAGGATAAATTGAAAAAATGATGCAATAAATTGGAAATTAATTAAAAAATAGTGAAATTAATTATTAAAATATGATAAAAATTAAAGTAAAGTCACAATACATATAGAATTAAAGCAAGAAACGAGTTGCAAATAAAAGAAATATTTTAAGAAAGGAAAAAAAATGACGAAAAAAGGGGTGCAACACGAGGACTTCCCAGGGGGTCACCCATCCTAGTACTACTCTCGCCCAAGCACGCTTAACTTCGGAGTTCTGATGGGATCCGGTGCATTAGTGCTGGTATGATCGCACCCGTTAGAGTTGTGCAAACTAATTGTATATACTGATGTTTAGAGAGTATTTGCAATTTACTAGGATAAATTGAAAAAATGATGCAATAAATTGGAAATTAATTAAAAAATAGTGAAATTAATTATTAAAATATGATAAAAATTAAAGTAAAGTCACAATACATATAGAATTAATGCAAGAAACGAGTTGCAAATAAAAGAAATATTTTAAGAAAGGAAAAAAAAAATGACGAAAAAACGGGTGCAACACGAGGACTTCCCAGGGGGTCACCCATCCTAGTACTACTCTCGCCCAAGCACGCTTAACTTCGGAGTTCTGATGGGATCCGGTGCATTAGTGCTGGTATGATCGCACCCGTTAGAGTTGTGCAAACTAATTGTATATACTGATGTTTAGAGAGTATTTGCAATTTACTAGGATAAATTGAAAAAATGATGCAATAAATTGGAAATTAATTAAAAAATAGTGAAATTAATTATTAAAATATGATAAAAATTAAAGTAAAGTCACAATACATATAGAGTTAATGCAAGAAACGAGTTGCAAATAAAAGAAATATTTTAAGAAAGGAAAAAAAAAATGACGAAAAAAGGGGTGCAACACGAGGACTTCCCAGGGGGTCACCCATCCTAGTACTACTCTCGCCCAAGCACGCTTAACTTCGGAGTTCTGATGGGATCCGGTGCATTAGTGCTGGTATGATCGCACCCGTTAGAGTTGTGCAAACTAATTGTATATACTGATGTTTAGAGAGTATTTGCAATTTACTAGGATAAATTGAAAAAATGATGCAATAAATTGGAAATTAATTAAAAAATAGTGAAATTAATTATTAAAATATGATAAAAATTAAAGTAAAGTCACAATACATATAGAATTAATGCAAGAAACGAGTTGCAAATAAAAGAAATATTTTAAGAAAGGAAAAAAAAAATGACGAAAAAAGGGGTGCAACACGAGGACTTCCCAGGGGGTCACCCATCCTAGTACTACTCTCGCCCAAGCACGCTTAACTTCGGAGTTCTGATGGGATCCGGTGCATTAGTGCTGGTATGATCGCACCCGTTAGAGTTGTGCAAACTAATTGTATATACTGATGTTTAGAGAGTATTTGCAATTTACTAGGATAAATTGAAAAAATGATGCAATAAATTGGAAATTAATTAAAAAATAGTGAAATTAATTATTAAAATATGATAAAAATTAAAGTAAAGTCACAATACATATAAAATTAATGCAAGAAACGAGTTGCAAATAAAAGAAATATTTTAAGAAAGGAAAAAAAAAATGACGAAAAAAGGGGTGCAACACGAGGACTTCCCAGGGGGTCACCCATCCTAGTACTACTCTCGCCCAAGCACGCTTAACTTCGGAGTTCTGATGGGATCCGGTGCATTAGTGCTGGTATGATCGCACCCGTTAGAGTTGTGCAAACTAATTGTATATACTGATGTTTAGAGAGTATTTGCAATTTACTAGGATAAATTGAAAAAATGATGCAATAAATTGGAAATTAATTAAAAAATAGTGAAATTAATTATTAAAATATGATAAAAATTAAAGTAAAGTCACAATACATATAGAATTAATGCAAGAAACGAGTTGCAAATAAAAGAAATATTTTAAGAAAGGAAAAAAAAAATGACGAAAAAAGGGGTGTAACACGAGGACTTCCCAGGGGGTCACCCATCCTAGTACTACTCTCGCCCAAGCACGCTTAACTTCGGAGTTCTGATGGGATCCGGTGCATTAGTGCTGGTATGATCGCACCCGTTAGAGTTGTGCAAACTAATTGTATATACTGATGTTTAGAGAGTATTTGCAATTTACTAGGATAAATTGAAAAAATGATGCAATAAATTGGAAATTAATTAAAAAATAGTGAAATTAATTATTAAAATATGATAAAAATTAAAGTAAAGTCACAATACATATAGAATTAATGCAAGAAACGAGTTGCAAATAAAAGAAATATTTTAAGAAAGGAAAAAAAAAATGACGAAAAAAGGGGTGCAACACGAGGACTTCCCAGGGGGTCACCCATCCTAGTACTACTCTCGCCCAAGCACGCTTAACTTCGGAGTTCTGATGGGATCCGGTGCATTAGTGCTGGTATGATCGCACCCGTTAGAGTTGTGCAAACTAATTGTATATACTGATGTTTAGAGAGTATTTGCAATTTACTAGGATAAATTGAAAAAATGATGCAATAAATTGGAAATTAATTAAAAAATAGTGAAATTAATTATTAAAATATGATAAAAATTAAAGTAAAGTCACAATACATATAGAATTAATGCAAGAAACGAGTTGCAAATAAAAGAAATATTTTAAGAAAGGAAAAAAAAAATGACGAAAAAAGGGGTGCAACACGAGGACTTCCCAGGGGGTCACCCATCCTAGTACTACTCTCGCCCAAGCACGCTTAACTTCGGAGTTCTGATGGGATCCGGTGCATTAGTGCTGGTATGATCGCACCCGTTAGAGTTGTGCAAACTAATTGTATATACTGATGTTTAGAGAGTATTTGCAATTTACTAGGATAAATTGAAAAAATGATGCAATAAATTGGAAATTAATTAAAAAATAGTGAAATTAATTATTAAAATATGATAAAAATTAAAGTAAAGTCACAATACATATAGAATTAATGCAAGAAACGAGTTGCAAATAAAAGAAATATTTTAAGAAAGGAAAAAAAAATGACGAAAAAAGGGGTGCAACACGAGGACTTCCCAGGGGGTCACCCATCCTAGTACTACTCTCGCCCAAGCACGCTTAACTTCGGAGTTCTGATGGGATCCGGTGCATTAGTGCTGGTATGATCGCACCCGTTAGAGTTGTGCAAACTAATTGTATATACTGATGTTTAGAGAGTATTTGCAATTTACTAGGATAAATTGAAAAAATGATGCAATAAATTGGAAATTAATTAAAAAATAGTGAAATTAATTATTAAAATATGATAAAAATTAAAGTAAAGTCACAATACATATAGAATTAAAGCAAGAAACGAGTTGCAAATAAAAGAAATATTTTAAGAAAAGAAAAAAAAATGACGAAAAAAGGGGTGCAACACGAGGACTTCCCAGGGGGTCACCCATCCTAGTACTACTCTCGCCCAAGCACGCTTAACTTTGGAGTTCTGATGGGATCCGGTGCATTAGTGCTGGTATGATCACACCCGTTAGAGTTGTGCAAACTAATTGTATATACTGATGTTTAGAGAGTATTTGCAATTTACTAGGATAAATTGAAAAAATGATGCAATAAATTGGAAATTAATTAAAAAATAGTGAAATTAATTATTAAAATATGATAAAAATTAAAGTAAAGTCACAATACATATAGAATTAATGCAAGAAACGAGTTGCAAATAAAAGAAATATTTTAAGAAAGGAAAAAAAAAATGACGAAAAAAGGGGTGCAACACGAGGACTTCCCAGGGGGTCACCCATCCTAGTACTACTTTCGCCCAAGCACGCTTAACTTCGGAGTTCTGATGGGATCCGGTGCATTAGTGCTGGTATGATCGCACCCGTTAGAGTTGTGCAAACTAATTGTATATACTGATGTTTAGAGAGTATTTGTAATTTACTAGGATAAATTGAAAAAATGATGCAATAAATTGGAAATTAATTAAAAAATAGTGAAATTAATTATTAAAATATGATAAAAATTAAAGTAAAGTCACAATACATATAGAATTAATGCAAGAAACGAGTTGCAAATAAAAGAAATATTTTAAGAAAGGAAAAAAAAAATGACGAAAAAAGGGGTGCAACACGAGGACTTCCCAGGGGGTCACCCATCCTAGTACTACTCTCGCCCAAGCACGCTTAACTTCGAAGTTCTGATGGGATCCGTTGCATTAGTGCTGGTATGATCGCACCCGTTAGAGTTGTGCAAACTAATTGTATATACTGATGTTTAGAGAGTATTTGCAATTTACTAGGATAAATTGAAAAAATGATGCAATAAATTGGAAATTAATTAAAAAATAGTGAAATTAATTATTAAAATATGATAAAAATTAAAGTAAATTCACAATACATATAGAATTAATGCAAGAAACGAGTTGCAAATAAAAGAAATATTTTAAGAAAGGAAAAAAAAATGACGAAAAAAGGGGTGCAACACGAGGACTTCCCAGGGGGTCACCCATCCTAGTACTACTCTCGCCCAAGCACGCTTAACTTCGGAGTTCTGATGGGATCCGGTGCATTAGTGCTGCTATGATCGCACCCGTTAGAGTTGTGCAAACTAATTGTATATACTGATGTTTAGAGAGTATTTGCAATTTACTAGGATAAATTGAAAAAATGATGCAATAAATTGGAAATTAATTAAAAAATAGTGAAATTAATTATTAAAATATGATAAAAATTAAAGTAAAGTCACAATACATATAGAATTAATGCAAGAAACGAGTTGCAAATAAAAGAAATATTTTAAGAAAGGAAAAAAAAAATGACGAAAAAAGGGGTGCAACACGAGGACTTCCCAGGGGGTCACCCATCCTAGTACTACTCTCGCCCAAGCACGCTTAACTTCGGAGTTCTGATGGGATCCGGTGCATTAGTGCTGGTATGATCGCACCCGTTAGAGTTGTGCAAACTAATTGTATATACTGATGTTTAGAGAGTATTTGCAATTTACTAGGATAAATTGAAAAAATGATGCAATAAATTGGAAATTAATTAAAAAATAGTGAAATTAATTATTAAAATATGATAAAAATTAAAGTAAAGTCACAATACATATAGAATTAATGCAAGAAACGAGTTGCAAATAAAAGAAATATTTTAAGAAAGGAAAAAAAAATGACGAAAAAAGGGGTGCAACACGAGGACTTCCCAGGGGTCACCCATCCTAGTACTACTCTCGCCCAAGCACGCTTAACTTCGGAGTTCTGATGGGATCCGGTGCATTAGTGCTGCTATGATCGCACCCGTTAGAGTTGTGCAAACTAATTGTATATACTGATGTTTAGAGAGTATTTGCAATTTACTAGGATAAATTGAAAAAATGATGCAATAAATTGGAAATTAATTAAAAAATAGTGAAATTAATTATTAAAATATGATAAAAATTAAAGTAAAGTCACAATACATATAGAATTAATGCAAGAAACGAGTTGCAAATAAAAGAAATATTTTAAGAAAGGAAAAAAAAAATGACGAAAAAAGGGGTGCAACACGAGGACTTCCCAGGGGGTCACCCATCCTAGTACTACTCTCGCCCAAGCACGCTTAACTTCGGAGTTCTGATGGGATCCGGTGCATTAGTGCTGGTATGATCGCACCCGTTAGAGTTGTGCAAACTAATTGTATATACTGATGTTTAGAGAGTATTTGCAATTTACTAGGATAAATTGAAAAAATGATGCAATAAATTGGAAATTAATTAAAAAATAGTGAAATTAATTATTAAAATATGATAAAAATTAAAGTAAAGTCACAATACATATAGAATTAATGCAAGAAACGAGTTGCAAATAAAAGAAATATTTTAAGAAAGGAAAAAAAAAATGACGAAAAAAGGGGTGCAACACGAGGACTTCCCAGGGGGTCACCCATCCTAGTACTACTCTCGCCCAAGCACGCTTAACTTCGGAGTTCTGATGGGATCCGGTGCATTAGTGCTGGTATGATCGCACCCGTTAGAGTTGTGCAAACTAATTGTATATACTGATGTTTAGAGAGTATTTGCAATTTACTAGGATAAATTGAAAAAATGATGCAATAAATTGGAAATTAATTAAAAAATAGTGAAATTAATTATTAAAATATGATAAAAATTAAAGTAAAGTCACAATACATATAGAATTAATGCAAGAAACGAGTTGCAAATAAAAGAAATATTTTAAGAAAGGAAAAAAAAAATGACGAAAAAAGGGGTGCAACACGAGGACTTCCCAGGGGGTCACCCATCCTAGTACTACTCTCGCCCAAGCACGCTTAACTTCGGAGTTCTGATGGGATCCGGTGCATTAGTGCTGGTATGATCGCACCCGTTAGAGTTGTGCAAACTAATTGTATATACTGATGTTTAGAGAGTATTTGCAATTTACTAGGATAAATTGAAAAAATGATGCAATAAATTGGAAATTAATTAAAAAATAGTGAAATTAATTATTAAAATATGATAAAAATTAAAGTAAAGTCACAATACATATAGAATTAATGCAAGAAACGAGTTGCAAATAAAAGAAATATTTTAAGAAAGGAAAAAAAAAATGACGAAAAAAGGGGTGCAACACGAGGACTTCCCAGGGGGTCACCCATCCTAGTACTACTCTCGCCCAAGCACGCTTAACTTCGGAGTTCTGATGGGATCCGGTGCATTAGTGCTGGTATGATCGCACCCGTTAGAGTTGTGCAAACTAATTGTATATACTGATGTTTAGAGAGTATTTGCAATTTACTAGGATAAATTGAAAAAATGATGCAATAAATTGGAAATTAATTAAAAAATAGTGAAATTAATTATTAAAATATGATAAAAATTAAAGTAAAGTCACAATACATATAGAATTAATGCAAGAAACGAGTTGCAAATAAAAGAAATATTTTAAGAAAGGAAAAAAAAAATTACGAAAAAAGGGGTGCAACACGAGGACTTCCCAGGGGGTCACCCATCCTAGTACTACTCTCGCCCAAGCACGCTTAACTTCGGAGTTCTGATGGGATCCGGTGCATTAGTGCTGGTATGATCGCACCCGTTAGAGTTGTGCAAACTAATTGTATATACTGATGTTTAGAGAGTATTTGCAATTTACAAGGATAAATTGAAAAAATGATGCAATAAATTGGAAATTAATGAAAAAATAGTGAAATTAATTATTAAAATATGATAAAAATTAAAGTAAAGTCACAATACATATAGAATTAATGCAAGAAACGAGTTGCAAATAAAAGAAATATTTTAAGAAAGGAAAAAAAAAATGACGAAAAAAGGGGTGCAACACGAGGACTTCCCAGGGGGTCACCCATCCTAGTACTACTCTCGCCCAAGCACGCTTAACTTCGGAGTTCTGATGGGATCCGGTGCATTAGTGCTGGTATGATCGCACCCGTTAGAGTTGTGCAAACTAATTGTATATACTGATGTTTAGAGAGTATTTGCAATTTACTAGGATAAATTGAAAAAATGATGCAATAAATTGGAAATTAATTAAAAAATAGTGAAATTAATTATTAAAATATGATAAAAATTAAAGTAAAGTCACAATACATATAGAATTAATGCAAGAAACGAGTTGCAAATAAAAGAAATATTTTAAGAAAGGAAAAAAAAATGACGAAAAAAGGGGTGCAACACGAGGACTTCCCAGGGGGTCACCCATCCTAGTACTACTCTCGCCCAAGCACGCTTAACTTCGGAGTTCTGATGGGATCCGGTGCATTAGTGCTGGTATGATCGCACCCGTTAGAGTTGTGCAAACTAATTGTATATACTGATGTTTAGAGAGTATTTGCAATTTACTAGGATAAATTGAAAAAATGATGCAATAAATTGGAAATTAATTAAAAAATAGTGAAATTAATTATTAAAATATGATAAAAATTAAAGTAAAGTCACAATACATATAGAATTAATGCAAGAAATGAGTTGCAAATAAAAGAAATATTTTAAGAAAGGAAAAAAAAAATGACGAAAAAAGGGGTGCAACACGAGGACTTCCCAGGGGGTCACCCATCCTAGTACTACTCTCGCCCAAGCACGCTTAACTTCGGAGTTCTGATGGGATCCGGTGCATTAGTGCTGGTATGATCGCACCCGTTAGAGTTGTGCAAACTAATTGTATATACTGATGTTTAGAGAGTATTTGCAATTTACTAGGATAAATTGAAAAAATGATGCAATAAATTGGAAATTAATTAAAAAATAGTGAAATTAATTATTAAAATATGATAAAAATTAAAGTAAAGTCACAATACATATAGAATTAATGCAAGAAACGAGTTGCAAATAAAAGAAATATTTTAAGAAAGGAAAAAAAAAATGACGAAAAAGGGGTGCAACACGAGGACTTCCCAGGGGGTCACCCATCCTAGTACTACTCTCGCCCAAGCACGCTTAACTTCGGAGTTCTGATGGGATCCGGTGCATTAGTGCTGGTATGATCGCACCCGTTAGAGTTGTGCAAACTAATTGTATATACTGATGTTTAGAGAGTATTTGCAATTTACTAGGATAAATTGAAAAAATGATGCAATAAATTGGAAATTAATTAAAAAATAGTGAAATTAATTATTAAAATATGATAAAAATTAAAGTAAAGTCACAATACATATAGAATTAATGCAAGAAACGAGTTGCAAATAAAAGAAATATTTTAAGAAAGGAAAAAAAAAATTGACGAAAAAAGGGGTGCAACACGAGGACTTCCCAAGGGGTCACCCATCCTAGTACTACTCTCGCCCAAGCACGCTTAACTTCGGAGTTCTGATGGGATCCGGTGCATTAGTGCTGGTATGATCGCACCCGTTAGAGTTGTGCAAACTAATTGTATATACTGATGTTTAGAGAGTATTTGCAATTTACTAGGATAAATTGAAAAAATGATGCAATAAATTGGAAATTAATTAAAAAATAGTGAAATTAATTATTAAAATATGATAAAAATTAAAGTAAAGTCACAATACATATAGAATTAATGCAAGAAACGAGTTGCAAATAAAAGAAATATTTTAAGAAAGGAAAAAAAAAATTGACGAAAAAAGGGGTGCAACACGAGGACTTCCCAGGGGGTCACCCATCCTAGTACTACTCTCGCCCAAGCACGCTTAACTTTGGAGTTCTGATGGGATCCGGTGCATTAGTGCTGGTATGATCGCACCCGTTAGAGTTGTGCAAACTAATTGTATATACTGATGTTTAGAGAGTATTTGCAATTTACTAGGATAAATTGAAAAAATGATGCAATAAATTGGAAATTAATTAAAAAATAGTGAAATTAATTATTAAAATATGATAAAAATTAAAGTAAAGTCACAATACATATAGAATTAATGCAAGAAACGAGTTGCAAATAAAAGAAATATTTTAAGAAAGGAAAAAAAAAATGACGAAAAAAGGGGTGCAACACGAGGACTTCCCAGGGGGTCACCCATCCTAGTACTACTCTCGCCCAAGCACGCTTAACTTCGGAGTTCTGATGGGATCCGGTGCATTAGTGCTGGTATGATCGCACCCGTTAGAGTTGTGCAAACTAATTGTATATACTGATGTTTAGAGAGTATTTGCAATTTACTAGGATAAATTGAAAAAATGATGCAATAAATTGGAAATTAATTAAAAAATAGTGAAATTAATTATTAAAATATGATAAAAATTAAAGTAAAGTCACAATACATATAGAATTAATGCAAGAAACGAGTTGCAAATAAAACAAATATTTTAATAAAGGAAAAAAAAAATGACGAAAAAAGGGGTGCAACACGAGGACTTCCCAGGGGGTCACCCATCCTAGTACTACTCTCGCCCAAGCACGCTTAACTTCGGAGTTCTGATGGGATCCGGTGCATTAGTGCTGGTATGATCGCACCCGTTAGAGTTGTGCAAACTAATTGTATATACTGATGTTTAGAGAGTATTTGCAATTTACTAGGATAAATTGAAAAAATGATGCAATAAATTGGAAATTAATTAAAAAATAGTGAAATTAATTATTAAAATATGATAAAAATTAAAGTAAAGTCACAATACATATAGAATTAATGCAAGAAACGAGTTGCAAATAAAAGAAAAATTTTAAGAAAGGAAAAAAAAAATGACGAAAAAAGGGGTGCAACACGAGGACTTCCCAGGGGGTCACCCATCCTAGTACTACTCTCGCCCAAGCACGCTTAACTTCGGAGTTCTGATGGGATCCGGTGCATTAGTGCTGGTATGATCGCACCCGTTAGAGTTGTGCAAACTAATTGTATATACTGATGTTTAGAGAGTATTTGCAATTTACTAGGATAAATTGAAAAAATGATGCAATAAATTGGAAATTAATTAAAAAATAGTGAAATTAATTATTAAAATATGATAAAAATTAAAGTAAAGTCACAATACATATAGAATTAATGCAAGAAACGAGTTGCAAATAAAAGAAATGTTTTAAGAAAGGAAAAAAAAAATGACGAAAAAAGGGGTGCAACACGAGGACTTCCCAGGGGGTCACCCATCCTAGTACTACTCTCGCCCAAGCACGCTTAACTTCGGAGTTCTGATGGGATCCGGTGCATTAGTGCTGGTATGATCGCACCCGTTAGAGTTGTGCAAACTAATTGTATATACTGATGTTTAGAGAGTATTTGCAATTTACTAGGATAAATTGAAAAAATGATGCAATAAATTGGAAATTAATTAAAAAATAGTGAAATTAATTATTAAAATATGATAAAAATTAAAGTAAAGTCACAATACATATAGAATTAATGCAAGAAACGAGTTGCAAATAAAAGAAATATTTTAAGAAAGGAAAAAAAAAATGACGAAAAAAGGGGTGCAACACGAGGACTTCCGAGGGGGTCACCCATCCTAGTACTACTCTCGCCCAAGCACGCTTAACTTCGGAGTTCTGATGGGATCCGGTGCATAAGTGCTGGTATGATCGCACCCGTTAGAGTTGTGCAAACTAATTGTATATACTGATGTTTAGAGAGTATTTGCAATTTACTAGGATAAATTGAAAAAATGATGCAATAAATTGGAAATTAATTAAAAAATAGTGAAATTAATTATTAAAATATGATAAAAATTAAAGTAAAGTCACAATACATATAGAATTAATGCAAGAAACGAGTTGCAAATAAAAGAAATATTTTAAGAAAGGAAAAAAAAATGACGAAAAAAGGGGTGCAACACGAGGACTTCCCAGGGGGTCACCCATCCTAGTACTACTCTCGCCCAAGCACGCTTAACTTCGGAGTTCTGATGGGATCCGGTGCATTAGTGCTGGTATGATCGCACCCGTTAGAGTTGTGCAAACTAATTGTATATACTGATGTTTAGAGAGTATTTGCAATTTACTAGGATAAATTGAAAAAATGATGCAATAAATTGGAAATTAATTAAAAAATAGTGAAATTAATTATTAAAATATGATAAAAATTAAAGTAAAGTCACAATACATATAGAATTAATGCAAGAAACGAGTTGCAAATAAAAGAAATGTTTTAAGAAAGGAAAAAAAAAATGACGAAAAAAGGGGTGCAACACGAGGACTTCCCAGGGGGTCACCCATCCTAGTACTACTCTCGCCCAAGCACGCTTAACTTCGGAGTTCTGATGGGATCCGGTGCATTAGTGCTGGTATGATCGCACCCGTTAGAGTTGTGCAAACTAATTGTATATACTGATGTTTAGAGAGTATTTGCAATTTACTAGGATAAATTGAAAAAATGATGCAATAAATTGGAAATTAATTAAAAAATAGTGAAATTAATTATTAAAATATGATAAAAATTAAAGTAAAGTCACAATACATATAGAATTAATGCAAGAAACGAGTTGCAAATAAAAGAAATATTTTAAGAAAGGAAAAAAAAAATGACGAAAAAAGGGGTGCAACACGAGGACTTCCGAGGGGGTCACCCATCCTAGTACTACTCTCGCCCAAGCACGCTTAACTTCGGAGTTCTGATGGGATCCGGTGCATAAGTGCTGGTATGATCGCACCCGTTAGAGTTGTGCAAACTAATTGTATATACTGATGTTTAGAGAGTATTTGCAATTTACTAGGATAAATTGAAAAAATGATGCAATAAATTGGAAATTAAATAAAAAATAGTGAAATTAATTATTAAAATATGATAAAAATTAAAGTAAAGTCACAATACATATAGAATTAATGCAAGAAACGAGTTGCAAATAAAAGAAATATTTTAAGAAAGGAAAAAAAAATGACGAAAAAAGGGGTGCAACACGAGGACTTCCCAGGGGGTCACCCATCCTAGTACTACTCTCGCCCAAGCACGCTTAACTTCGGAGTTCTGATGGGATCCGGTGCATTAGTGCTGGTATGATCGCACCCGTTAGAGTTGTGCAAACTAATTGTATATACTGATGTTTAGAGAGTATTTGCAATTTACTAGGATAAATTGAAAAAATGATGCAATAAATTGGAAATTAATTAAAAAATAGTGAAATTAATTATTAAAATATGATAAAAATTAAAGTAAAGTCACAATACATATAGAATTAATGCAAGAAACGAGTTGCAAATAAAAGAAATATTTTAAGAAAGGAAAAAAAAATGACGAAAAAAGGGGTGCAACACGAGGACTTCCCAGGGGGTCACCCATCCTAGTACTACTCTCGCCCAAGCACGCTTAACTTCGGAGTTCTGATGGGATCCGGTGCATTAGTGCTGGTATGATCGCACCCGTTAGAGTTGTGCAAACTAATTGTATATACTGATGTTTAGAGAGTATTTGCAATTTACTAGGATAAATTGAAAAAATGATGCAATAAATTGGAAATTAATTAAAAAATAGTGAAATTAATTATTAAAATATGATAAAAATTAAAGTAAAGTCACAATACATATAGAATTAATGCAAGAAACGAGTTGCAAATAAAAGAAATATTTTAAGAAAGGAAAAAAAAAATGACGAAAAAAGGGGTGCAACACGAGGACTTCCCAGGGGGTCACCCATCCTAGTACTACTCTCGCCCAAGCACGCTTAACTTCGGAGTTCTGATGGGATCCGGTGCATTAGTGCTGGTATGATCGCACCCGTTAGAGTTGTGCAAACTAATTGTATATACTGATGTTTAGAGAGTATTTGCAATTTACTAGGATAAATTGAAAAAATGATGCAATAAATTGGAAATTAATTAAAAAATAGTGAAATTAATTATTAAAATATGATAAAAATTAAAGTAAAGTCACAATACATATAGAATTAATGCAAGAAACGAGTTGCAAATAAAAGAAATATTTTAAGAAAGGAAAAAAAAAATGACGAAAAAAGGGGTGCAACACGAGGACTTCCCAGGGGGTCACCCATCCTAGTACTACTCTCGCCCAAGCACGCTTAACTTCGGAGTTCTGATGGGATCCGGTGCATTAGTGCTGGTATGATCGCACCCGTTAGAGTTGTGCAAACTAATTGTATATACTGATGTTTAGAGAGTATTTGCAATTTACTAGGATAAATTGAAAAAATGATGCAATAAATTGGAAATTAATTAAAAAATAGTGAAATTAATTATTAAAATATGATAAAAATTAAAGTAAAGTCACAATACATATAGAATTAATGCAAGAAACGAGTTGCAAATAAAAGAAATATTTTAAGAAAGGAAAAAAAAAATGACGAAAAAAGGGGTGCAACACGAGGACTTCCCAGGGGGTCACCCATCCTAGTACTACTCTCGCCCAAGCACGCTTAACTTCGGAGTTCTGATGGGATCCGGTGCATTAGTGCTGGTATGATCGCACCCGTTAGAGTTGTGCAAACTAATTGTATATACTGATGTTTAGAGAGTATTTGCAATTTACTAGGATAAATTGAAAAAATGATGCAATAAATTGGAAATTAATTAAAAAATAGTGAAATTAATTATTAAAATATGATAAAAATTAAAGTAAAGTCACAATACATATAGAATTAATGCAAGAAACGAGTTGCAAATAAAAGAAATATTTTAAGAAAGGAAAAAAAAATGACGAAAAAAGGGGTGCAACACGAGGACTTCCCAGGGGGTCACCCATCCTAGTACTACTCTCGCCCAAGCACGCTTAACTTCGGAGTTCTGATGGGATCCGGTGCATTAGTGCTGGTATGATCGCACCCGTTAGAGTTGTGCAAACTAATTGTATATACTGATGTTTAGAGAGTATTTGCAATTTACTAGGATAAATTGAAAAAATGATGCAATAAATTGGAAATTAATTAAAAAATAGTGAAATTAATTATTAAAATATGATAAAAATTAAAGTAAAATCACAATACATATAGAATTAATGCAAGAAACGAGTTGCAAATAAAAGAAATATTTTAAGAAAGGAAAAAAAAATGACGAAAAAAGGGGTGCAACACGAGGACTTCCCAGGGGGTCACCCATCCTAGTACTACTCTCGCCCAAGCACGCTTAACTTCGGAGTTCTGATGGGATCCGGTGCATTAGTGCTGGTATGATCGCACCCATTAGAGTTGTGCAAACTAATTGTATATACTGATGTTTAGAGAGTATTTGCAATTTACTAGGATAAATTGAAAAAATGATGCAATAAATTGGAAATTAATTAAAAAATAGTGAAATTAATTATTAAAATATGATAAAAATTAAAGTAAAGTCACAATACATATAGAATTAATGCAAGAAACGAGTTGCAAATAAAAGAAATATTTTAAGAAAGGAAAAAAAAAATGACGAAAAAAGGGGTGCAACACGAGGACTTCCGAGGGGGTCACCCATCCTAGTACTACTCTCGCCCAAGCACGCTTAACTTCGGAGTTCTGATGGGATCCGGTGCATTAGTGCTGGTATGATCGCACCCGTTAGAGTTGTGCAAACTAATTGTATATACTGATGTTTAGAGAGTATTTGCAATTTACTAGGATAAATTGAAAAAATGATGCAATAAATTGGAAATTAATTAAAAAATAGTGAAATTAATTATTAAAATATGATAAAAATTAAAGTAAAGTCACAATACATATAGAATTAATGCAAGAAACGAGTTGCAAATAAAAGAAATATTTTAAGAAAGGAAAAAAAAAATGACGAAAAAAGGGGTGCAACACGAGGACTTCCCAGGGGGTCACCCATCCTAGTACTACTCTCGCCCAAGCACGCTTAACTTCGAAGTTCTGATGGGATCCGGTGCATTAGTGCTGGTATGATCGCACCCGTTAGAGTTGTGCAAACTAATTGTATATACTGATGTTTAGAGAGTATTTGCAATTTACTAGGATAAATTGAAAAAATGATGCAATAAATTGGAAATTAATTAAAAAATAGTGAAATTAATTATTAAAATATGATAAAAATTAAAGTAAAGTCACAATACATATAGAATTAATGCAAGAAACGAGTTGCAAATAAAAGAAATATTTTAAGAAAGGAAAAAAAAATGACGAAAAAAGGGGTGCAACACGAGGACTTCCCAGGGGGTCACCCATCCTAGTACTACTCTCGCCCAAGCACGCTTAACTTCGGAGTTCTGATGGGATCCGGTGCATTAGTGCTGGTATGATCGCACCCGTTAGAGTTGTGCAAACTAATTGTATATACTGATGTTTAGAGAGTATTTGCAATTTACTAGGATAAATTGAAAAAATGATGCAATAAATTGGAAATTAATTAAAAAATAGTGAAATTAATTATTAAAATATGATAAAAATTAAAGTAAAATCACAATACATATAGAATTAATGCAAGAAACGAGTTGCAAATAAAAGAAATATTTTAAGAAAGGAAAAAAAAAATGACGAAAAAAGGGGTGCAACACGAGGACTTCCCAGGGGGTCACCCATCCTAGTACTACTCTCGCCCAAGCACGCTTAACTTCGGAGTTCTGATGGGATCCGGTGCATTAGTGCTGGTATGATCGCACCCATTAGAGTTGTGCAAACTAATTGTATATACTGATGTTTAGAGAGTATTTGCAATTTACTAGGATAAATTGAAAAAATGATGCAATAAATTGGAAATTAATTAAAAAATAGTGAAATTAATTATTAAAATATGATAAAAATTAAAGTAAAGTCACAATACATATAGAATTAATGCAAGAAACGAGTTGCAAATAAAAGAAATATTTTAAGAAAGGAAAAAAAAAATGACGAAAAAAGGGGTGCAACACGAGGACTTCCGAGGGGGTCACCCATCCTAGTACTACTCTCGCCCAAGCACGCTTAACTTCGGAGTTCTGATGGGATCCGGTGCATTAGTGCTGGTATGATCGCACCCGTTAGAGTTGTGCAAACTAATTGTATATACTGATGTTTAGAGAGTATTTGCAATTTACTAGGATAAATTGAAAAAATGATGCAATAAATTGGAAATTAATTAAAAAATAGTGAAATTAATTATTAAAATATGATAAAAATTAAAGTAAAGTCACAATACATATAGAATTAATGCAAGAAACGAGTTGCAAATAAAAGAAATATTTTAAGAAAGGAAAAAAAAATGACGAAAAAAGGGGTGCAACACGAGGACTTCCCAGGGGGTCACCCATCCTAGTACTACTCTCGCCCAAGCACGCTTAACTTCGGAGTTCTGATGGGATCCGGTGCATTAGTGCTGGTATGATCGCACCCGTTAGAGTTGTGCAAACTAATTTTATATACTGATGTTTAGAGAGTATTTGCAATTTACTAGGATAAATTGAAAAAATGATGCAATAAATTGGAAATTAATTAAAAAATAGTGAAATTAATTATTAAAATATGATAAAAATTAAAGTAAAGTCACAATACATATAGAATTAATGCAAGAAACGAGTTGCAAATAAAAGAAATATTTTAAGAAAGGAAAAAAAAATGACGAAAAAAGGGGTGCAACACGAGGACTTCCCAGGGGGTCACCCATCCTAGTACTACTCTCGCCCAAGCACGCTTAACTTCGGAGTTCTGATGGGATCCGGTGCATTAGTGCTGGTATGATCGCACCCATTAGAGTTGTGCAAACTAATTGTATATACTGATGTTTAGAGAGTATTTGCAATTTACTAGGATAAATTGAAAAAATGATGCAATAAATTGGAAATTAATTAAAAAATAGTGAAATTAATTATTAAAATATGATAAAAATTAAAGTAAAGTCACAATACATATAGAATTAATGCAAGAAACGAGTTGCAAATAAAAGAAATATTTTAAGAAAGGAAAAAAAAATGACGAAAAAAGGGGTGCAACACGAGGACTTCCCAGGGGGTCACCCATCCTAGTACTACTCTCGCCCAAGCACGCTTAACTTCGGAGTTCTGATGGGATCCGGTGCATTAGTGCTGGTATGATCGCACCCGTTAGAGTTGTGCAAACTAATTGTATATACTGATGTTTAGAGAGTATTTGCAATTTACTAGGATAAATTGAAAAAATGATGCAATAAATTGGAAATTAATTAAAAAATAGTGAAATTAATTATTAAAATATTATAAAAATTAAAGTAAAGTCACAATACATATAGAATTAATGCAAGAAACGAGTTGCAAATAAAAGAAATATTTTAAGAAAGGAAAAAAAAAATGACGAAAAAAGGGGTGCAACACGAGGACTTCCCAGGGGGTCACCCATCCTAGTACTACTCTCGCCCAAGCACGCTTAACTTCGGAGTTCTGATGGGATCCGGTGCATTAGTGCTGGTATGATCGCACCCGTTAGAGTTGTGCAAACTAATTGTATATACTGATGTTTAGAGAGTATTTGCAATTTACTAGGATAAATTGAAAAAATGATGCAATAAATTGGAAATTAATTAAAAAATAGTGAAATTAATTATTAAAATATGATAAAAATTAAAGTAAAGTCACAATACATATAGAATTAATGCAAGAAACGAGTTGCAAATAAAAGAAATATTTTAAGAAAGGAAAAAAAAAATGACGAAAAAAGGGGTGCAACACGAGGACTTCCCAGGGGGTCACCCATCCTAGTACTACTCTCGCCCAAGCACGCTTAACTTCGGAGTTCTGATGGGATCCGGTGCATTAGTGCTGGTATGATCGCACCCATTAGAGTTGTGCAAACTAATTGTATATACTGATGTTTAGAGAGTATTTGCAATTTACTAGGATAAATTGAAAAAATGATGCAATAAATTGGAAATTAATTAAAAAATAGTGAAATTAATTATTAAAATATGATAAAAATTAAAGTAAAGTCACAATACATATAGAATTAATGCAAGAAACGAGTTGCAAATAAAAGAAATATTTTAAGAAAGGAAAAAAAAAATGACGAAAAAAGGGGTGCAACACGAGGACTTCCCAGGGGGTCACCCATCCTAGTACTACTCTCGCCCAAGCACGCTTAACTTCGGAGTTCTGATGGGATCCGGTGCATTAGTGCTGGTATGATCGCACCCGTTAGAGTTGTGCAAACTAATTGTATATACTGATGTTTAGAGAGTATTTGCAATTTACTAGGATAAATTGAAAAAATGATGCAATAAATTGGAAATTAATTAAAAAATAGTGAAATTAATTATTAAAATATGATAAAAATTAAAGTAAAGTCACAATACATATAGAATTAATGCAAGAAACGAGTTGCAAATAAAAGAAATATTTTAAGAAAGGAAAAAAAAAATGACGAAAAAAGGGGTGCAACACGAGGACTTCCCAGGGGGTCACCCATCCTAGTACTACTCTCGCCCAAGCACGCTTAACTTCGGAGTTCTGATGGGATCCGGTGCATTAGTGCTGGTATGATCGCACCCGTTAGAGTTGTGCAAACTAATTGTATATACTGATGTTTAGAGAGTATTTGCAATTTACTAGGATAAATTGAAAAAATGATGCAATAAATTGGAAATTAATTAAAAAATAGTGAAATTAATTATTAAAATATGATAAAAATTAAAGTAAAGTCACAATACATATAGAATTAATGCAAGAAACGAGTTGCAAATAAAAGAAATATTTTAAGAAAGGAAAAAAAAAATGACGAAAAAAGGGGTGCAACACGAGGACTTCCCAGGGGGTCACCCATCCTAGTACTACTCTCGCCCAAGCACGCTTAACTTCGGAGTTCTGATGGGATCCGGTGCATTAGTGCTGGCATGATCGCACCCGTTAGAGTTGTGCAAACTAATTGTATATACTGATGTTTAGAGAGTATTTGCAATTTACTAGGATAAATTGAAAAAATGATGCAATAAATTGGAAATTAATTAAAAAATAGTGAAATTAATTATTAAAATATGATAAAAATTAAAGTAAAGTCACAATACATATAGAATTAATGCAAGAAACGAGTTGCAAATAAAAGAAATATTTTAAGAAAGGAAAAAAAAATGACGAAAAAAGGGGTGCAACACGAGGACTTCCCAGGGGGTCACCCATCCTAGTACTACTCTCGCCCAAGCACGCTTAACTTCGGAGTTCTGATGGGATCCGGTGCATTAGTGCTGGTATGATCGCACCCATTAGAGTTGTGCAAACTAATTGTATATACTGATGTTTAGAGAGTATTTGCAATTTACTAGGATAAATTGAAAAAATGATGCAATAAATTGGAAATTAATTAAAAAATAGTGAAATTAATTATTAAAATATGATAAAAATTAAAGTAAAGTCACAATACATATAGAATTAATGCAAGAAACGAGTTGCAAATAAAAGAAATATTTTAAGAAAGGAAAAAAAAAATGACGAAAAAAGGGGTGCAACACGAGGACTTCCCAGGGGGTCACCCATCCTAGTACTACTCTCGCCCAAGCACGCTTAACTTCGGAGTTCTGATGGGATCCGGTGCATTAGTGCTGGTATGATCGCACCCATTAGAGTTGTGCAAACTAATTGTATATACTGATGTTTAGAGAGTATTTGCAATTTACTAGGATAAATTGAAAAAATGATGCAATAAATTGGAAATTAATTAAAAAATAGTGAAATTAATTATTAAAATATGATAAAAATTAAAGTAAAGTCACAATACATATAGAATTAATGCAAGAAACGAGTTGCAAATAAAAGAAATATTTTAAGAAAGGAAAAAAAAAATGACGAAAAAAGGGGTGCAACACGAGGACTTCCCAGGGGGTCACCCATCCTAGTACTACTCTCGCCCAAGCACGCTTAACTTCGGAGTTCTGATGGGATCCGGTGCATTAGTGCTGGTATGATCGCACCCGTTAGAGTTGTGCAAACTAATTGTATATACTGATGTTTAGAGAGTATTTGCAATTTACTAGGATAAATTGAAAAAATGATGCAATAAATTGGAAATTAATTAAAAAATAGTGAAATTAATTATTAAAATATTATAAAAATTAAAGTAAAGTCACAATACATATAGAATTAATGCAAGAAACGAGTTGCAAATAAAAGAAATATTTTAAGAAAGGAAAAAAAAATGACGAAAAAAGGGGTGCAACACGAGGACTTCCCAGGGGGTCACCCATCCTAGTACTACTCTCGCCCAAGCACGCTTAACTTCGGAGTTCTGATGGGATCCGGTGCATTAGTGCTGGTATGATCGCACCCGTTAGAGTTGTGCAAACTAATTGTATATACTGATGTTTAGAGAGTATTTGCAATTTACTAGGATAAATTGAAAAAATGATGCAATAAATTGGAAATTAATTAAAAAATAGTGAAATTAATTATTAAAATATGATAAAAATTAAAGTAAAGTCACAATACATATAGAATTAATGCAAGAAACGAGTTGCAAATAAAAGAAATATTTTAAGAAAGGAAAAAAAAAATGACGAAAAAAGGGGTGCAACACGAGGACTTCCCAGGGGGTCACCCATCCTAGTACTACTCTCGCCCAAGCACGCTTAACTTCGGAGTTCTGATGGGATCCGGTGCATTAGTGCTGGTATGATCGCACCCATTAGAGTTGTGCAAACTAATTGTATATACTGATGTTTAGAGAGTATTTGCAATTTACTAGGATAAATTGAAAAAATGATGCAATAAATTGGAAATTAATTAAAAAATAGTGAAATTAATTATTAAAATATGATAAAAATTAAAGTAAAGTCACAATACATATAGAATTAATGCAAGAAACGAGTTGCAAATAAAAGAAATATTTTAAGAAAGGAAAAAAAAAATGACGAAAAAAGGGGTGCAACACGAGGACTTCCCAGGGGGTCACCCATCCTAGTACTACTCTCGCCCAAGCACGCTTAACTTCGGAGTTCTGATGGGATCCGGTGCATTAGTGCTGGTATGATCGCACCCGTTAGAGTTGTGCAAACTAATTGTATATACTGATGTTTAGAGAGTATTTGCAATTTACTAGGATAAATTGAAAAAATGATGCAATAAATTGGAAATTAATTAAAAAATAGTGAAATTAATTATTAAAATATGATAAAAATTAAAGTAAAGTCACAATACATATAGAATTAATGCAAGAAACGAGTTGCAAATAAAAGAAATATTTTAAGAAAGGAAAAAAAAAATGACGAAAAAAGGGGTGCAACACGAGGACTTCCCAGGGGGTCACCCATCCTAGTACTACTCTCGCCCAAGCACGCTTAACTTCGGAGTTCTGATGGGATCCGGTGCATTAGTGCTGGTATGATCGCACCCGTTAGAGTTGTGCAAACTAATTGTATATACTGATGTTTAGAGAGTATTTGCAATTTACTAGGATAAATTGAAAAAATGATGCAATAAATTGGAAATTAATTAAAAAATAGTGAAATTAATTATTAAAATATGATAAAAATTAAAGTAAAGTCAGAATACATATAGAATTAATGCAAGAAACGAGTTGCAAATAAAAGAAATATTTTAAGAAAGGAAAAAAAAATGACGAAAAAAGGGGTGCAACACGAGGACTTCCCAGGGGGTCACCCATCCTAGTACTACTCTCGCCCAAGCACGCTTAACTTCGGAGTTCTGATGGGATCTGGTGCATTAGTGCTGGTATGATCGCACCCATTAGAGTTGTGCAAACTAATTGTATATACTGATGTTTAGAGAGTATTTGCAATTTACTAGGATAAATTGAAAAAATGATGCAATAAATTGGAAATTAATTAAAAAATAGTGAAATTAATTATTAAAATATGATAAAAATTAAAGTAAAGTCACAATACATATAGAATTAATGCAAGAAACGAGTTGCAAATAAAATAAATATTTTAAGAAAGGAAAAAAAAAATGACGAAAAAAGGGGTGCAACACGAGGACTTCCGAGGGGGTCACCCATCCTAGTACTACTCTCGCCCAAGCACGCTTAACTTCGGAGTTCTGATGGGATCCGGTGCATTAGTGCTGGTATGATCGCACCCGTTAGAGTTGTGCAAACTAATTTTATATACTGATGTTTAGAGAGTATTTGCAATTTACTAGGATAAATTGAAAAAATGATGCAATAAATTGGAAATTAATTAAAAAATAGTGAAATTAATTATTAAAATATGATAAAAATTAAAGTAAAGTCACAATACATATAGAATTAATGCAAGAAACGAGTTGCAAATAAAAGAAATATTTTAAGAAAGGAAAAAAAAATGACGAAAAAAGGGGTGCAACACGAGGACTTCCCAGGGGGTCACCCATCCTAGTACTACTCTCGCCCAAGCACGCTTAACTTCGGAGTTCTGATGGGATCCGGTGCATTAGTGCTGGTATGATCGCACCCATTAGAGTTGTGCAAACTAATTGTATATACTGATGTTTAGAGAGTATTTGCAATTTACTAGGATAAATTGAAAAAATGATGCAATAAATTGGAAATTAATTAAAAAATAGTGAAATTAATTATTAAAATATGATAAAAATTAAAGTAAAGTCACAATACATATAGAATTAATGCAAGAAACGAGTTGCAAATAAAAGAAATATTTTAAGAAAGGAAAAAAAAAATGACGAAAAAAGGGGTGCAACACGAGGACTTCCCAGGGGGTCACCCATCCTAGTACTACTCTCGCCCAAGCACGCTTAACTTCGGAGTTCTGATGGGATCCGGTGCATTAGTGCTGGTATGATCGCACCCGTTAGAGTTGTGCAAACTAATTGTATATACTGATGTTTAGAGAGTATTTGCAATTTACTAGGATAAATTGAAAAAATGATGCAATAAATTGGAAATTAATTAAAAAATAGTGAAATTAATTATTAAAATATTATAAAAATTAAAGTAAAGTCACAATACATATAGAATTAATGCAAGAAACGAGTTGCAAATAAAAGAAATATTTTAAGAAAGGAAAAAAAAAATGACGAAAAAAGGGGTGCAACACGAGGACTTCCCAGGGGGTCACCCATCCTAGTACTACTCTCGCCCAAGCACGCTTAACTTCGGAGTTCTGATGGGATCCGGTGCATTAGTGCTGGTATGATCGCACCCGTTAGAGTTGTGCAAACTAATTGTATATACTGATGTTTAGAGAGTATTTGCAATTTACTAGGATAAATTGAAAAAATGATGCAATAAATTGGAAATTAATTAAAAAATAGTGAAATTAATTATTAAAATATGATAAAAATTAAAGTAAAGTCACAATACATATAGAATTAATGCAAGAAACGAGTTGCAAATAAAAGAAATATTTTAAGAAAGGAAAAAAAAAATGACGAAAAAAGGGGTGCAACACGAGGACTTCCCAGGGGGTCACCCATCCTAGTACTACTCTCGCCCAAGCACGCTTAAGTTCGGAGTTCTGATGGGATCCGGTGCATTAGTGCTGGTATGATCGCACCCATTAGAGTTGTGCAAACTAATTGTATATACTGATGTTTAGAGAGTATTTGCAATTTACTAGGATAAATTGAAAAAATGATGCAATAAATTGGAAATTAATTAAAAAATAGTGAAATTAATTATTAAAATATGATAAAAATTAAAGTAAAGTCACAATACATATAGAATTAATGCAAGAAACGAGTTGCAAATAAAAGAAATATTTTAAGAAAGGAAAAAAAAATGACGAAAAAAGGGGTGCAACACGAGGACTTCCGAGGGGGTCACCCATCCTAGTACTACTCTCGCCCAAGCACGCTTAACTTCGGAGTTCTGATGGGATCCGGTGCATTAGTGCTGGTATGATCGCACCCGTTAGAGTTGTGCAAACTAATTGTATATACTGATGTTTAGAGAGTATTTGCAATTTACTAGGATAAATTGAAAAAATGATGCAATAAATTGGAAATTAATTAAAAAATAGTGAAATTAATTATTAAAATATGATAAAAATTAAAGTAAAGTCACAATACATATAGAATTAATGCAAGAAACGAGTTGCAAATAAAAGAAATATTTTAAGAAAGGAAAAAAAAATGACGAAAAAAGGGGTGCAACACGAGGACTTCCCAGGGGGTCACCCATCCTAGTACTACTCTCGCCCAAGCACGCTTAACTTCGGAGTTCTGATGGGATCCGGTGCATTAGTGCTGGTATGATCGCACCCGTTAGAGTTGTGCAAACTAATTGTATATACTGATGTTTAGAGAGTATTTGCAATTTACTAGGATAAATTGAAAAAATGATGCAATAAATTGGAAATTAATTAAAAAATAGTGAAATTAATTATTAAAATATGATAAAAATTAAAGTAAAGTCACAATACATATAGAATTAATGCAAGAAACGAGTTGCAAATAAAAGAAATATTTTAAGAAAGGAAAAAAAAAATGACGAAAAAAGGGGTGCAACACGAGGACTTCCCAGGGGGTCACCCATCCTAGTACTACTCTCGCCCAAGCACGCTTAACTTCGGAGTTCTGATGGGATCCGGTGCATTAGTGCTGGTATGATCGCACCCGTTAGAGTTGTGCAAACTAATTGTATATACTGATGTTTAGAGAGTATTTGCAATTTACTAGGATAAATTGAAAAAATGATGCAATAAATTGGAAATTAATTAAAAAATAGTGAAATTAATTATTAAAATATTATAAAAATTAAAGTAAAGTCACAATACATATAGAATTAATGCAAGAAACGAGTTGCAAATAAAAGAAATATTTTAAGAAAGGAAAAAAAAAATGACGAAAAAAGGGGTGCAACACGAGGACTTCCCAGGGGGTCACCCATCCTAGTACTACTCTCGCCCAAGCACGCTTAACTTCGGAGTTCTGATGGGATCCGGTGCATTAGTGCTGGTATGATCGCACCCGTTAGAGTTGTGCAAACTAATTGTATATACTGATGTTTAGAGAGTATTTGCAATTTACTAGGATAAATTGAAAAAATGATGCAATAAATTGGAAATTAATTAAAAAATAGTGAAATTAATTATTAAAATATGATAAAAATTAAAGTAAAGTCACAATACATATAGAATTAATGCAAGAAACGAGTTGCAAATAAAAGAAATATTTTAAGAAAGGAAAAAAAAAATGACAAAAAAAGGGGTGCAACACGAGGACTTCCCAGGGGGTCACCCATCCTAGTACTACTCTCGCCCAAGCACGCTTAATTTCGGAGTTCTGATGGGATCCGGTGCATTAGTGCTGGTATGATCGCACCCATTAGAGTTGTGCAAACTAATTGTATATACTGATGTTTAGAGAGTATTTGCAATTTACTAGGATAAATTGAAAAAATGATGCAATAAATTGGAAATTAATTAAAAAATAGTGAAATTAATTATTAAAATATGATAAAAATTAAAGTAAAGTCACAATACATATAGAATTAATGCAAGAAACGAGTTGCAAATAAAAGAAATATTTTAAGAAAGGAAAAAAAAAATGACGAAAAAAGGGGTGCAACACGAGGACTTCCCAGGGGGTCACCCATCCTAGTACTACTCTCGCCCAAACACGCTTAACTTCGGAGTTCTGATGGGATCCGGTGCATTAGTGCTGGTATGATCGCACCCGTTAGAGTTGTGCAAACTAATTGTATATACTGATGTTTAGAGAGTATTTGCAATTTACTAGGATAAATTGAAAAAATGATGCAATAAATTGGAAATTAATTAAAAAATAGTGAAATTAATTATTAAAATATGATAAAAATTAAAGTAAAGTCACAATACATATAGAATTAATGCAAGAAACGAGTTGCAAATAAAAGAAATATTTTAAGAAAGGAAAAAAAAATGACGAAAAAAGGGGTGCAACACGAGGACTTCCCAGGGGGTCACCCATCCTAGTACTACTCTCGCCCAAGCACGCTTAACTTCGGAGTTCGCCCAAGCACGCTTAACTTCGGAGTTCTGATGGGATCCGGTGCATTAGTGCTGGTATGATCGCACCCGTTAGAGTTGTGCAAACTAATTGTATATACTGATGTTTAGAGAGTATTTGCAATTTACTAGGATAAATTGAAAAAATGATGCAATAAATTGGAAATTAATTAAAAAATAGTGAAATTAATTATTAAAATATGATAAAAATTAAAGTAAAGTCACAATACATATAGAATTAATGCAAGAAACGAGTTGCAAATAAAAGAAATATTTTAAGAAAGGAAAAAAAAAATGACGAAAAAAGGGGTGCAACACGAGGACTTCCCAGGGGGTCACCCATCCTAGTACTACTCTCGCCCAAGCACGCTTAACTTCGGAGTTCTGATGGGATCCGGTGCATTAGTGCTGGTATGATCGCACCCGTTAGAGTTGTGCAAACTAATTGTATATACTGATGTTTAGAGAGTATTTGCAATTTACTAGGTTAAATTGAAAAAATGATGCAATAAATTGGAAATTAATTAAAAAATAGTGAAATTAATTATTAAAATATGATAAAAATTAAAGTAAAGTCACAATACATATAGAATTAATGCAAGAAACGAGTTGCAAATAAAAGAAATATTTTAAGAAAGGAAAAAAAAAAATGACGAAAAAAGGGGTGCAACACGAGGACTTCCCAGGGGGTCACCCATCCTAGTACTACTCCCGCCCAAGCACGCTTAACTTCGGAGTTCTGATGGGATCCGGTGCATTAGTGCTGGTATGATCGCACCCGTTAGAGTTGTGCAAACTAATTGTATATACTGATGTTTAGAGAGTATTTGCAATTTACTAGGATAAATTGAAAAAATGATGCAATAAATTGGAAATTAATTAAAAAATAGTGAAATTAATTATTAAAATATGATAAAAATTAAAGTAAAGTCACAATACATATAGAATTAATGCAAGAAACGAGTTGCAAATAAAAGAAATATTTTAAGAAAGGAAAAAAAAAAGACGAAAAAAGGGGTGCAACACGAGGACTTCCCAGGGGGTCACCCCCATCCTAGTACTACTCTCGCCCAAGCACGCTTAACTTCGAAGTTCTGATGGGATCCGGTGCATTAGTGCTGGTATGATCGCACCCGTTAGAGTTGTGCAAACTAATTGTATATACTGATGTTTAGAGAGTATTTGCAATTTACTAGGATAAATTGAAAAAATGATGCAATAAATTGGAAATTAATTAAAAAATAGTGAAATTAATTATTAAAATATGATAAAAATTAAAGTAAAGTCACAATACATATAGAATTAATGCAGGAAACGAGTTGCAAATAAAAGAAATATTTTAAGAAAGGAAAAAAAAAATGACGAAAAAAGGGGTGCAACACGAGGACTTCCGAGGGGGTCACCCATCCTAGTACTACTCCCGCCCAAGCACGCTTAACTTCGGAGTTCTGATGGGATCCGGTGCATTAGTGCTGGTATGATCGCACCCGTTAGAGTTGTGCAAACTAATTTTATATACTGATGTTTAGAGAGTATTTGCAATTTACTAGGATAAATTGAAAAAATGATGCAATAAATTGGAAATTAATTAAAAAATAGTGAAATTAATTATTAAAATATGATAAAAATTAAAGTAAAGTCACAATACATATAGAATTAATGCAAGAAACGAGTTGCAAATAAAAGAAATATTTTAAGAAAGGAAAAAAAAATGACGAAAAAAGGGGTGCAACACGAGGACTTCCCAGGGGGTCACCCATCCTAGTACTACTCTCGCCCAAGCACGCTTAACTTCGGAGTTCTGATGGGATCCGGTGCATTAGTGCTGGTATGATCGCACCCGTTAGAGTTGTGCAAACTAATTGTATATACTGATGTTTAGAGAGTATTTGCAATTTACTAGGATAAATTGAAAAAATGATGCAATAAATTGGAAATTAATTAAAAAATAGTGAAATTAATTATTAAAATATGATAAAAATTAAAGTAAAGTCACAATACATATAGAATTAATGCAAGAAACGAGTTGCAAATAAAAAAAATATTTTAAGAAAGGAAAAAAAAAATGACGAAAAAAGGGGTGCAACACGAGGACTTCCCAGGGGGTCACCCATCCTAGTACTACTCTCGCCCAAGCACGCTTAACTTCGGAGTTCTGATGGGATCCGGTGCATTAGTGCTGGTATGATCGCACCCGTTAGAGTTGTGCAAACTAATTGTATATACTGATGTTTAGAGAGTATTTGCAATTTACTAGGATAAATTGAAAAAATGATGCAATAAATTGGAAATTAATTAAAAAATAGTGAAATTAATTATTAAAATATGATAAAAATTAAAGTAAAGTCACAATACATATAGAATTAATGCAAGAAACGAGTTGCAAATAAAAGAAATATTTTAAGAAAGGAAAAAAAAATGACGAAAAAAGGGGTGCAACACGAGGACTTCCCAGGGGGTCACCCATCCTAGTACTACTCTCGCCCAAGCACGCTTAACTTCGGAGTTCTGATGGGATCCGGTGCATTAGTGCTGGTATGATCGCACCCGTTAGAGTTGTGCAAACTAATTGTATATACTGATGTTTAGAGAGTATTTGCAATTTACTAGGATAAATTGAAAAAATGATGCAATAAATTGGAAATTAATTAAAAAATAGTGAAATTAATTATTAAAATATGATAAAAATTAAAGTAAAGTCACAATACATATAGAATTAATGCAAGAAACGAGTTGCAAATAAAAGAAATATTTTAAGAAAGGAAAAAAAAAATGACGAAAAAAGGGGTGCAACACGAGGACTTCCCAGGGGGTCACCCATCCTAGTACTACTCTCGCCCAAGCACGCTTAACTTCGGAGTTCTGATGGGATCCGGTGCATTAGTGCTGGTATGATCGCACCCGTTAGAGTTGTGCAAACTAATTGTATATACTGATGTTTAGAGAGTATTTGCAATTTACTAGGATAAATTGAAAAAATGATGCAATAAATTGGAAATTAATTAAAAAATAGTGAAATTAATTATTAAAATATGATAAAAATTAAAGTAAAGTCACAATACATATAGAATTAATGCAAGAAACGAGTTGCAAATAAAAGAAATATTTTAAGAAAGGAAAAAAAAATGACGAAAAAAGGGGTGTAACACGAGGACTTCCCAGGGGGTCACCCATCCTAGTACTACTCTCGCCCAAGCACGCTTAACTTCGGAGTTCTGATGGGATCCGGTGCATTAGTGCTGGTATGATCGCACCCGTTAGAGTTGTGCAAACTAATTGTATATACTGATGTTTAGAGAGTATTTGCAATTTACTAGGATAAATTGAAAAAATGATGCAATAAATTGGAAATTAATTAAAAAATAGTGAAATTAATTATTAAAATATGATAAAAATTAAAGTAAAGTCACAATACATATAGAATTAATGCAAGAAACGAGTTGCAAATAAAAGAAATATTTTAAGAAAGGAAAAAAAAAATGACGAAAAAAGGGGTGCAACACGAGGACTTCCCAGGGGGTCACCCATCCTAGTACTACTCTCGCCCAAGCACGCTTAACTTCGGAGTTCTGATGGGATCCGGTGCATTAGTGCTGGTATGATCGCACCCGTTAGAGTGGTGCAAACTAATTGTATATACTGATGTTTAGAGAGTATTTGCAATTTACTAGGATAAATTGAAAAAATGATGCAATAAATTGGAAATTAATTAAAAAATAGTGAAATTAATTATTAAAATATGATAAAAATTAAAGTAAAGTCACAATACATATAGAATTAATGCAAGAAACGAGTTGCAAATAAAAGAAATATTTTAAGAAAGGAAAAAAAAAATGACGAAAAAAGGGGTGCAACACGAGGACTTCCCAGGGGGTCACCCATCCTAGTACTACTCTCGCCCAAGCACGCTTAACTTCGGAGTTCTGATGGGATCCGGTGCATTAGTGCTGGTATGATCGCACCCGTTAGAGTTGTGCAAACTAATTGTATATACTGATGTTTAGAGAGTATTTGCAATTTACTAGGATAAATTGAAAAAATGATGCAATAAATTGGAAATTAATTAAAAAATAGTGAAATTAATTATTAAAATATGATAAAAATTAAAGTAAAGTCACAATACATATAGAATTAATGCAAGAAACGAGTTGCAAATAAAAGAAATATTTTAAGAAAGGAAAAAAAAAATGACGAAAAAAGGGGTGCAACACGAGGACTTCCCAGGGGGTCACCCATCCTAGTACTACTCTCGCCCAAGCACGCTTAACTTCGGAGTTCTGATGGGATCCGGTGCATTAGTGCTGGTATGATCGCACCCGTTAGAGTTGTGCAAACTAATTGTATATACTGATGTTTAGAGAGTATTTGCAATTTACTAGGATAAATTGAAAAAATGATGCAATAAATTGGAAATTAATTAAAAAATAGTGAAATTAATTATTAAAATATGATAAAAATTAAAGTAAAGTCACAATACATATAGAATTAATGCAAGAAACGAGTTGCAAATAAAAGAAATATTTTAAGAAAGGAAAAAAAAAATGACGAAAAAAAGGGTGCAACACGAGGACTTCCCAGGGGGTCACCCATCCTAGTACTACTCTTGCCCAAGCACGCTTAACTTCGGAGTTCTGATGGGATCCGGTGCATTAGTGCTGGTATGATCGCACCCGTTAGAGTTGTGCAAACTAATTGTATATACTGATGTTTAGAGAGTATTTGCAATTTACTAGAATAAATTGAAAAAATGATGCAATAAATTGGAAATTAATTAAAAAATAGTGAAATTAATTATTAAAATATGATAAAAATTAAAGTAAAGTCACAATACATATAGAATTAATGCAAGAAACGAGTTGCAAATAAAAGAAATATTTTAAGAAAGGAAAAAAAAAATGACGAAAAAAGTGGTGCAACACGAGGACTTCCCAGGGGGTCACCCATCCTAGTACTACTCTCGCCCAAGCACGCTTAACTTCGGAGTTCTGATGGGATCCGGTGCATTAGTGCTGGTATGATCGCACCCGTTAGAGTTGTGCAAACTAATTGTATATACTGATGTTTAGAGAGTATTTGCAATTTACTAGGATAAATTGAAAAAATGATGCAATAAATTGGAAATTAATTAAACAATAGTGAAATTAATTATTAAAATATGATAAAAATTAAAGTAAAGTCACAATACATATAGAATTAATGCAAGAAACGAGTTGCAAATAAAAGAAATATTTTAAGAAAGGAAAAAAAAATGACGAAAAAAGGGGTGCAACACGAGGACTTCCCAGGGGGTCACCCATCCTAGTACTACTCTCGCCCAAGCACGCTTAACTTCGGAGTTCTGATGGGATCCGGTGCATTAGTGCTGGGATGATCGCACCCGTTAGAGTTGTGCAAACTAATTGTATATACTGATGTTTAGAGAGTATTTGCAATTTTCTAGGATAAATTGAAAAAATAATGCAATAAATTGAAATTAATTAAAAAATAGTGAAATTAATTATTAAAATATGATAAAAATTAAAGTAAAGTCACAATACATATAGAATTAATGCAAGAAACGAGTTGCAAATAAAAGAAATATTTTAAGAAAGGAAAAAAAAAATGACGAAAAAAGGGGTGCAACACGAGGACTTCCCAGGGGGTCACCCATCCTAGTACTACTCTCGCCCAAGCACGCTTAACTTCGGAGTTCTGATGGGATCCGGTGCATTAGTGCTGGTATGATCGCACCCGTTAGAGTTGTGCAAACTAATTGTATATACTGATGTTTAGAGAGTATTTGCAATTTACTAGGATAAATTGAAAAAATGATGCAATAAATTGGAAATTAATTAAAAAATAGTGAAATTAATTATTAAAATATGATAAAAATTAAAGTAAAGTCACAATACATATAGAATTAATGCAAGAAACGAGTTGCAAATAAAAGAAATATTTTAAGAAAGGAAAAAAAAAATGACGAAAAAAGGGGTGCAACACGAGGACTTCCCAGGGGGTCACCCATCCTAGTACTACTCTCGCCCAAGCACGCTTAACTTCGGAGTTCTGATGGGATCCGGTGCATTAGTGCTGGTATGATCGCACCCGTTAGAGTTGTGCAAACTAATTGTATATACTGATGTTTAGAGAGTATTTGCAATTTACTAGGATAAATTGAAAAAATGATGCAATAAATTGGAAATTAATTAAAAAATAGTGAAATTAATTATTAAAATATGATAAAAATTAAAGTAAAGTCACAATACATATAGAATTAATGCAAGAAACGAGTTGCAAATAAAAGAAATATTTTAAGAAAGGAAAAAAAAAATGACGAAAAAAGGGGTGCAACACGAGGACTTCCCAGGGGGTCACCCATCCTAGTACTACTCTCGCCCAAGCACGCTTAACTTCGGAGTTCTGATGGGATCCGGTGCATTAGTGCTGGTATGATCGCACCCGTTAGAGTTGTGCAAACTAATTGTATATACTGATGTTTAGAGAGTATTTGCAATTTACTAGGATAAATTGAAAAAATGATGCAATAAATTGGAAATTAATTAAAAAATAGTGAAATTAATTATTAAAATATGATAAAAATTAAAGTAAAGTCACAATACATATAGAATTAATGCAAGAAACGAGTTGCAAATAAAAGAAATATTTTAAGAAAGGAAAAAAAAAATGACGAAAAAAGGGGTGCAACACGAGGACTTCCCAGGGGGTCACCCATCCTAGTACTACTCTCGCCCAAGCACGCTTAACTTCGGAGTTCTGATGGGATCCGGTGCATTAGTGCTGGTATGATCGCACCCGTTAGAGTTGTGCAAACTAATTGTATATACTGATGTTTAGAGAGTATTTGCAATTTACTAGGATAAATTGAAAAAATGATGCAATAAATTGGAAATTAATTAAAAAATAGTGAAATTAATTATTAAAATATGATAAAAATTAAAGTAAAGTCACAATACATATAGAATTAATGCAAGAAACGAGTTGCAAATAAAAGAAATATTTTAAGAAAGGAAAAAAAAAAGACGAAAAAAGGGGTGCAACACGAGGACTTCCCAGGGGGTCACCCATCCTAGTACTACTCTCGCCCAAGCACGCTTAACTTCGGAGTTCTGATGGGATCCGGTGCATTAGTGCTGGTATGATCGCACCCGTTAGAGTTGTGCAAACTAATTGTATATACTGATGTTTAGAGAGTATTTGCAATTTACTAGGATAAATTGAAAAAATGATGCAATAAATTGGAAATTAATTAAAAAATAGTGAAATTAATTATTAAAATATGATAAAAATTAAAGTAAAGTCACAATACATATAGAATTAATGCAAGAAACGAGTTGCAAATAAAAGAAATATTTTAAGAAAGGAAAAAAAAAATGACGAAAAAAGGGGTGCAACACGAGGACTTCCCAAGGGGTCACCCATCCTAGTACTACTCTCGCCCAAGCACGCTTAACTTCGGAGTTCTGATGGGATCCGGTGCATTAGTGCTGGTATGATCGAACCCGTTAGAGTTGTGCAAACTAATTGTATATACTGATGTTTAGAGAGTATTTGCAATTTACTAGGATAAATTGAAAAAATGATGCAATAAATTGGAAATTAATTAAAAAATAGTGAAATTAATTATTAAAATATGATAAAAATTAAAGTAAAGTCACAATACATATAGAATTAATGCAAGAAACGAGTTGCAAATAAAAGAAATATTTTAAGAAAGGAAAAAAAAAGACGAAAAAAGGGGTGCAACACGAGGACTTCCCAGGGGGTCACCAATCCTAGTACTACTCTCGCCCAAGCACGCTTAACTTCGGAGTTCTGATGGGATCCGGTGCATTAGTGCTGGTATGATCGCAACCGTTAGAGTTGTGCAAACTAATTGTATATACTGATGTTTAGAGAGTATTTGCAATTTACTAGGATAAATTGAAAAAATGATGCAATAAATTGGAAATTAATTAAAAAATAGTGAAATTAATTATTAAAATATGATAAAAATTAAAGTAAAGTCACAATACATATAGAATTAATGCAAGAAACGAGTTGCAAATAAAAGAAATATTTTAAGAAAGGAAAAAAAAAATGACGAAAAAAGGGGTGCAACACGAGGACTTCCCAGGAGGTCACCCATCCTAGTACTACTCTCGCCCAAGCACGCTTAACTTCGGAGTTCTGATGGGATCCGGTGCATTAGTGCTGGGATGATCGCACCCGTTAGAGTTGTGCAAACTAATTGTATATACTGATGTTTAGAGAGTATTTGCAATTTTCTAGGATAAATTGAAAAAATGATGCAATAAATTGGAAATTAATTAAAAAATAGTGAAATTAATTATTAAAATATGATAAAAATTAAAGTAAAGTCACAATACATATAGAATTAATGCAAGAAACGAGTTGCAAATAAAAGAAATATTTTAAGAAAGGAAAAAAAAAATGACGAAAAAAGGGGTGCAACACGAGGACTTCCCAGGGGGTCACCCATCCTAGTACTACTCTCGCCCAAGCACGCTTAACTTCGGAGTTCTGATGGGATCCGGTGCATTAGTGCTGGTATGATCGCACCCGTTAGAGTTGTGCAAACTAATTGTATATACTGATGTTTAGAGAGTATTTGCAATTTACTAGGATAAATTGAAAAAATGATGCAATAAATTGGAAATTAATTAAAAAATAGTGAAATTAATTATTAAAATATGATAAAAATTAAAGTAAAGTCACAATACATATAGAATTAATGCAAGAAACGAGTTGCAAATAAAAGAAATATTTTAAGAAAGGAAAAAAAAAATGACGAAAAAAGGGGTGCAACACGAGGACTTCCCAGGGGGTCACCCATCCTAGTACTACTCTCGCCCAAGCACGCTTAACTTCGGAGTTCTGATGGGATCCGGTGCATTAGTGCTGGTATGATCGCACCCGTTAGAGTTGTGCAAACTAATTGTATATACTGATGTTTAGAGAGTATTTGCAATTTACTAGGATAAATTGAAAAAATGATGCAATAAATTGGAAATTAATTAAAAAATAGTGAAATTAATTATTAAAATATGATAAAAATTAAAGTAAAGTCACAATACATATAGAATTAATGCAAGAAACGAGTTGCAAATAAAAGAAATATTTTAAGAAAGGAAAAAAAAAATGACGAAAAAAGGGGTGCAACACGAGGACTTCCCAGGGGGTCACCCATCCTAGTACTACTCTCGCCCAAGCACGCTTAACTTCGGAGTTCTGATGGGATCCGGTGCATTAGTGCTGGTATGATCGCACCCGTTAGAGTTGTGCAAACTAATTGTATATACTGATGTTTAGAGAGTATTTGCAATTTACTAGGATAAATTGAAAAAATGATGCAATAAATTGGAAATTAATTAAAAAATAGTGAAATTAATTATTAAAATATGATAAAAATTAAAGTAAAGTCACAATACATATAGAATTAATGCAAGAAACGAGTTGCAAATAAAAGAAATATTTTAAGAAAGGAAAAAAAAAATGACGAAAAAAGGGGTGCAACACGAGGACTTCCCAGGGGGTCACCCATCCTAGTACTACTCTCGCCCAAGCACGCTTAACTTCGGAGTTCTGATGGGATCCGGTGCATTAGTGCTGGTATGATCGCACCCGTTAGAGTTGTGCAAACTAATTGTATATACTGATGTTTAGAGAGTATTTGCAATTTACTAGGATAAATTGAAAAAATGATGCAATAAATTGGAAATTAATTAAAAAATAGTGAAATTAATTATTAAAATATGATAAAAATTAAAGTAAAGTCACAATACATATAGAATTAATGCAAGAAACGAGTTGCAAATAAAAGAAATATTTTAAGAAAGGAAAAAAAAATGACGAAAAAAGGGGTGCAACACGAGGACTTCCCAGGGGGTCACCCATCCTAGTACTACTCTCGCCCAAGCACGCTTAACTTCGGAGTTCTGATGGGATCCGGTGCATTAGTGCTGGTATGATTGCACCCGTTAGAGTTGTGCAAACTAATTGTATATACTGATGTTTAGAGAGTATTTGCAATTTACTAGGATAAATTGAAAAAATGATGCAATAAATTGGAAATTAATTAAAAAATAGTGAAATTAATTATTAAAATATGATAAAAATTAAAGTAAAGTCACAATACATATAGAATTAATGCAAGAAACGAGTTGCAAATAAAAGAAATATTTTAAGAAAGGAAAAAAAAAATGACGAAAAAAGGGGTGCAACACGAGGACTTCCCAGGGGGTCACCCATCCTAGTACTACTCTCGCCCAAGCACGCTTAACTTCGGAGTTCTGAAGGGATCCGGTGCATTAGTGCTGGTATGATCGCACCGGTTAGAGTTGTGCAAACTAATTGTATATACTGATGTTTAGAGAGTATTTGCAATTTACTAGGATAAATTGAAAAAATGATGCAATAAATTGGAAATTAATTAAAAAATAGTGAAATTAATTATTAAAATATGATAAAAATTAAAGTAAAGTCACAATACATATAGAATTAATGCAAGAAACGAGTTGCAAATAAAAGAAATATTTTAAGAAAGGAAAAAAAAAATGACGAAAAAAGGGGTGCAACACGAGGACTTCCCAGGGGGTCACCCATCCTAGTACTACTCTCGCCCAAGCACGCTTAACTTCGGAGTTCTGATGGGATCCGGTGCATTAGTGCTGGTATGATCGCACCCGTTAGAGTTGTGCAAACTAATTGTATATACTGATGTTTAGAGAGTATTTGCAATTTACTAGGATAAATTGAAAAAATGATGCAATAAATTGGAAATTAATTAAACAATAGTGAAATTAATTATTAAAATATGATAAAAATTAAAGTAAAGTCACAATACATATAGAATTAATGCAAGAAACGAGTTGCAAATAAAAGAAATATTTTAAGAAAGGAAAAAAAAATGACGAAAAAAGGGGTGCAACACGAGGACTTCCCAGGGGGTCACCCATCCTAGTACTACTCTCGCCCAAGCACGCTTAACTTCGGAGTTCTGATGGGATCCGGTGCATTAGTGCTGGGATGATCGCACCCGTTAGAGTTGTGCAAACTAATTGTATATACTGATGTTTAGAGAGTATTTGCAATTTTCTAGGATAAATTGAAAAAATGATGCAATAAATTGAAATTAATTAAAAAATAGTGAAATTAATTATTAAAATATGATAAAAATTAAAGTAAAGTCACAATACATATAGAATTAATGCAAGAAACGAGTTGCAAATAAAAGAAATATTTTAAGAAAGGAAAAAAAAAATGACGAAAAAAGGGGTGCAACACGAGGACTTCCCAGGGGGTCACCCATCCTAGTACTACTCTCGCCCAAGCACGCTTAACTTCGGAGTTCTGATGGGATCCGGTGCATTAGTGCTGGTATGATCGCACTCGTTAGAGTTGTGCAAACTAATTGTATATACTGATGTTTAGAGAGTATTTGCAATTTACTAGGATAAATTGAAAAAATGATGCAATAAATTGGAAATTAATTAAAAAATAGTGAAATTAATTATTAAAATATGATAAAAATTAAAGTAAAGTCACAATACATATAGAATTAATGCAAGAAACGAGTTGCAAATAAAAGAAATATTTTAAGAAAGGAAAAAAAAAATGACGAAAAAAGGGGTGCAACACGAGGACTTCCCAGGGGGTCACCCATCCTAGTACTACTCTCGCCCAAGCACGCTTAACTTCGGAGTTCTGATGGGATCCGGTGCATTAGTGCTGGTATGATCGCACCCGTTAGAGTTGTGCAAACTAATTGTATATACTGATGTTTAGAGAGTATTTGCAATTTACTAGGATAAATTGAAAAAATGATGCAATAAATTGGAAATTAATTAAAAAATAGTGAAATTAATTATTAAAATATGATAAAAATTAAAGTAAAGTCACAATACATATAGAATTAATGCAAGAAACGAGTTGCAAATAAAAGAAATATTTTAAGAAAGGAAAAAAAAAAGACGAAAAAAGGGGTGCAACACGAGGACTTCCCAGGGGGTCACCCATCCTAGTACTACTCTCGCCCAAGCACGCTTAACTTCGGAGTTCTGATGGGATCCGGTGCATTAGTGCTGGTATGATCGCACCCGTTAGAGTTGTGCAAACTAATTGTATATACTGATGTTTAGAGAGTATTTGCAATTTACTAGGATAAATTGAAAAAATGATGCAATAAATTGGAAATTAATTAAAAAATAGTGAAATTAATTATTAAAATATGATAAAAATTAAAGTAAAGTCACAATACATATAGAATTAATGCAAGAAACGAGTTGCAAATAAAAGAAATATTTTAAGAAAGGAAAAAAAAAATGACGAAAAAAGGGGTGCAACACGAGGACTTCCCAAGGGGTCACCCATCCTAGTACTACTCTCGCCCAAGCACGCTTAACTTCGGAGTTCTGATGGGATCCGGTGCATTAGTGCTGGTATGATCGCACCCGTTAGAGTTGTGCAAACTAATTGTATATACTGATGTTTAGAGAGTATTTGCAATTTACTAGGATAAATTGAAAAAATGATGCAATAAATTGGAAATTAATTAAAAAATAGTGAAATTAATTATTAAAATATGATAAAAATTAAAGTAAAGTCACAATACATATAGAATTAATGCAAGAAACGAGTTGCAAATAAAAGAAATATTTTAAGAAAGGAAAAAAAAAATGACGAAAAAAGGGGTGCAACACGAGGACTTCCCAGGAGGTCACCCATCCTAGTACTACTCTCGCCCAAGCACGCTTAACTTCGGAGTTCTGATGGGATCCGGTGCATTAGTGCTGGGATGATCGCACCCGTTAGAGTTGTGCAAATTAATTGTATATACTGATGTTTAGAGAGTATTTGCAATTTTCTAGGATAAATTGAAAAAATGATGCAATAAATTGGAAATTAATTAAAAAATAGTGAAATTAATTATTAAAATATGATAAAAATTAAAGTAAAGTCACAATACATATAGAATTAATGCAAGAAACGAGTTGCAAATAAAAGAAATATTTTAAGAAAGGAAAAAAAAAATGACGAAAAAAGGGGTGCAACACGAGGACTTCCCAGGGGGTCACCCATCCTAGTACTACTCTCGCCCAAGCACGCTTAACTTCGGAGTTCTGATGGGATCCGGTGCATTAGTGCTGGTATGATCGCACCCGTTAGAGTTGTGCAAACTAATTGTATATACTGATGTTTAGAGAGTATTTGCAATTTACTAGGATAAATTGAAAAAATGATGCAATAAATTGGAAATTAATTAAAAAATAGTGAAATTAATTATTAAAATATGATAAAAATTAAAGTAAAGTCACAATACATATAGAATTAATGCAAGAAACGAGTTGCAAATAAAAGAAATATTTTAAGAAAGGAAAAAAAAATGACGAAAAAAGGGGTGCAACACGAGGACTTCCCAGGGGGTCACCCATCCTAGTACTACTCTCGCCCAAGCACGCTTAACTTCGGAGTTCTGATGGGATCCGGTGCATTAGTGCTGGTATGATCGCACCCGTTAGAGTTGTGCAAACTAATTGTATATACTGATGTTTAGAGAGTATTTGCAATTTACTAGGATAAATTGAAAAAATGATGCAATAAATTGGAAATTAATTAAAAAATAGTGAAATTAATTATTAAAATATGATAAAAATTAAAGTAAAGTCACAATACATATAGAATTAATGCAAGAAACGAGTTGCAAATAAAAGAAATATTTTAAGAAAGGAAAAAAAAAATGACGAAAAAAGGGGTGCAACACGAGGACTTCCCAGGGGGTCACCCATCCTAGTACTACTCTCGCCCAAGCACGCTTAACTTCGGAGTTCTGATGGGATCCGGTGCATTAGTGCTGGTATGATCGCACCCGTTAGAGTTGTGCAAACTAATTGTATATACTGATGTTTAGAGAGTATTTGCAATTTTCTAGGATAAATTGAAAAAATGATGCAATAAATTGGAAATTAATTAAAAAATAGTGAAATTAATTATTAAAATATGATAAAAATTAAAGTAAAGTCACAATACATATAGAATTAATGCAAGAAACGAGTTGCAAATAAAAGAAATATTTTAAGAAAGGAAAAAAAAAATGACGAAAAAAGGGGTGCAACACGAGGACTTCCCAGGGGGTCACCCATCCTAGTACTACTCTCGCCCAAGCACGCTTAACTTCGGAGTTCTGATGGGATCCGGTGCATTAGTGCTGGTATGATCGCACCCGTTAGAGTTGTGCAAACTAATTGTATATACTGATGTTTAGAGAGTATTTGCAATTTACTAGGATAAATTGAAAAAATGATGCAATAAATTGGAAATTAATTAAACAATAGTGAAATTAATTATTAAAATATGATAAAAATTAAAGTAAAGTCACAATACATATAGAATTAATGCAAGAAACGAGTTGCAAATAAAAGAAATATTTTAAGAAAGGAAAAAAAAAATGACGAAAAAAGGGGTGCAACACGAGGACTTCCCAGGGGGTCACCCATCCTAGTACTACTCTCGCCCAAGCACGCTTAACTTCGGAGTTCTGATGGGATCCGGTGCATTAGTGCTGGTATGATCGCACCCGTTAGAGTTGTGCAAACTAATTGTATATACTGATGTTTAGAGAGTATTTGCAATTTACTAGGATAAATTGAAAAAATGATGCAATAAATTGGAAATTAATTAAAAAATAGTGAAATTAATTATTAAAATATGATAAAAATTAAAGTAAAGTCACAATACATATAGAATTAATGCAAGAAACGAGTTGCAAATAAAAGAAATATTTTAAGAAAGGAAAAAAAAAATGACGAAAAAAGGGGTGCAACACGAGGACTTCCCAGGGGGTCACCCATCCTAGTACTACTCTCGCCCAAGCACGCTTAACTTCGGAGTTCTGATGGGATCCGGTGCATTAGTGCTGGTATGATCGCACCCGTTAGAGTTGTGCAAACTAATTGTATATACTGATGTTTAGAGAGTATTTGCAATTTACTAGGATAAATTGAAAAAATGATGCAATAAATTGGAAATTAATTAAACAATAGTGAAATTAATTATTAAAATATGATAAAAATTAAAGTAAAGTCACAATACATATAGAATTAATGCAAGAAACGAGTTGCAAATAAAAGAAATATTTTAAGAAAGGAAAAAAAAATGACGAAAAAAGGGGTGCAACACGAGGACTTCCCAGGGGGTCACCCATCCTAGTACTACTCTCGCCCAAGCACGCTTAACTTCGGAGTTCTGATGGGATCCGGTGCATTAGTGCTGGGATGATCGCACCCGTTAGAGTTGTGCAAACTAATTGTATATACTGATGTTTAGAGAGTATTTGCAATTTTCTAGGATAAATTGAAAAAATGATGCAATAAATTGAAATTAATTAAAAAATAGTGAAATTAATTATTAAAATATGATAAAAATTAAAGTAAAGTCACAATACATATAGAATTAATGCAAGAAACGAGTTGCAAATAAAAGAAATATTTTAAGAAAGGAAAAAAAAAATGACGAAAAAAGGGGTGCAACACGAGGACTTCCCAGGGGGTCACCCATCCTAGTACTACTCTCGCCCAAGCACGCTTAACTTCGGAGTTCTGATGGGATCCGGTGCATTAGTGCTGGTATGATCGCACTCGTTAGAGTTGTGCAAACTAATTGTATATACTGATGTTTAGAGAGTATTTGCAATTTACTAGGATAAATTGAAAAAATGATGCAATAAATTGGAAATTAATTAAAAAATAGTGAAATTAATTATTAAAATATGATAAAAATTAAAGTAAAGTCACAATACATATAGAATTAATTCAAGAAACGAGTTGCAAATAAAAGAAATATTTTAAGAAAGGAAAAAAAAAATGACGAAAAAAGGGGTGCAACACGAGGACTTCCCAGGGGGTCACCCATCCTAGTACTACTCTCGCCCAAGCACGCTTAACTTCGGAGTTCTGATGGGATTCGGTGCATTAGTGCTGGTATGATCGCACCCGTTAGAGTTGTGCAAACTAATTGTATATACTGATGTTTAGAGAGTATTTGCAATTTACTAGGATAAATTGAAAAAATGATGCAATAAATTGGAAATTAATTAAAAAATAGTGAAATTAATTATTAAAATATGATAAAAATTAAAGTAAAGTCACAATACATATAGAATTAATGCAAGAAACGAGTTGCAAATAAAAGAAATATTTTAAGAAAGGAAAAAAAAATGACGAAAAAAGGGGTGCAACACGAGGACTTCCCAGGGGGTCACCCATCCTAGTACTACTCTCGCCCAAGCACGCTTAACTTCGGAGTTCTGATGGGATCCGGTGCATTAGTGCTGGTATGATCGCACCCGTTAGAGTTGTGCAAACTAATTGTATATACTGATGTTTAGAGAGTATTTGCAATTTACTAGGATAAATTGAAAAAATGATGCAATAAATTGGAAATTAATTAAAAAATAGTGAAATTAATTATTAAAATATGATAAAAATTAAAGTAAAGTCACAATACATATAGAATTAATGCAAGAAACGAGTTGCAAATAAAAGAAATATTTTAAGAAAGGAAAAAAAAAATGACGAAAAAAGGGGTGCAACACGAGGACTTCCCAGGGGGTCACCCATCCTAGTACTACTCTCGCCCAAGCACGCTTAACTTCGGAGTTCTGATGGGATCCGGTGCATTAGTGCTGGTATGATCGCACCCGTTAGAGTTGTGCAAACTAATTGTATATACTGATGTTTAGAGAGTATTTGCAATTTACTAGGATAAATTGAAAAAATGATGCAATAAATTGGAAATTAATTAAAAAATAGTGAAATTAATTATTAAAATATGATAAAAATTAAAGTAAAGTCACAATACATATAGAATTAATGCAAGAAACGAGTTGCAAATAAAAGAAATATTTTAAGAAAGGAAAAAAAAAAGACGAAAAAAGGGGTGCAACACGAGGACTTCCCAGGGGGTCACCCATCCTAGTACTACTCTCGCCCAAGCACGCTTAACTTCGGAGTTCTGATGGGATCCGGTGCATTAGTGCTGGTATGATCGCACCCGTTAGAGTTGTGCAAACTAATTGTATATACTGATGTTTAGAGAGTATTTGCAATTTACTAGGATAAATTGAAAAAATGATGCAATAAATTGGAAATTAATTAAAAAATAGTGAAATTAATTATTAAAATATGATAAAAATTAAAGTAAAGTCACAATACATATAGAATTAATGCAAGAAACGAGTTGCAAATAAAAGAAATATTTTAAGAAAGGAAAAAAAAAATGACGAAAAAAGGGGTGCAACACGAGGACTTCCCAAGGGGTCACCCATCCTAGTACTACTCTCGCCCAAGCACGCTTAACTTCGGAGTTCTGATGGGATCCGGTGCATTAGTGCTGGTATGATCGAACCCGTTAGAGTTGTGCAAACTAATTGTATATACTGATGTTTAGAGAGTATTTGCAATTTACTAGGATAAATTGAAAAAATGATGCAATAAATTGGAAATTAATTAAAAAATAGTGAAATTAATTATTAAAATATGATAAAAATTAAAGTAAAGTCACAATACATATAGAATTAATGCAAGAAACGAGTTGCAAATAAAAGAAATATTTTAAGAAAGGAAAAAAAAAAGACGAAAAAAGGGGTGCAACACGAGGACTTCCCAGGGGGTCACCCATCCTAGTACTACTCTCGCCCAAGCACGCTTAACTTCGGAGTTCTGATGGGATCCGGTGCATTAGTGCTGGTATGATCGCACCCGTTAGAGTTGTGCAAACTAATTGTATATACTGATGTTTAGAGAGTATTTGCAATTTACTAGGATAAATTGAAAAAATGATGCAATAAATTGGAAATTAATTAAAAAATAGTGAAATTAATTATTAAAATATGATAAAAATTAAAGTAAAGTCACAATACATATAGAATTAATGCAAGAAACGAGTTGCAAATAAAAGAAATATTTTAAGAAAGGAAAAAAAAAATGACGAAAAAAGGGGTGCAACACGAGGACTTCCCAGGAGGTCACCCATCCTAGTACTACTCTCGCCCAAGCACGCTTAACTTCGGAGTTCTGATGGGATCCGGTGCATTAGTGCTGGGATGATCGCACCCGTTAGAGTTGTGCAAACTAATTGTATATACTGATGTTTAGAGAGTATTTGCAATTTTCTAGGATAAATTGAAAAAATGATGCAATAAATTGGAAATTAATTAAAAAATAGTGAAATTAATTATTAAAATATGATAAAAATTAAAGTAAAGTCACAATACATATAGAATTAATGCAAGAAACGAGTTGCAAATAAAAGAAATATTTTAAGAAAGGAAAAAAAAAATGACGAAAAAAGGGGTGCAACACGAGGACTTCCCAGGGGGTCACCCATCCTAGTACTACTCTCGCCCAAGCACGCTTAACTTCGGAGTTCTGATGGGATCCGGTGCATTAGTGCTGGTATGATCGCACCCGTTAGAGTTGTGCAAACTAATTGTATATACTGATGTTTAGAGAGTATTTGCAATTTACTAGGATAAATTGAAAAAATGATGCAATAAATTGGAAATTAATTAAAAAATAGTGAAATTAATTATTAAAATATGATAAAAATTAAAGTAAAGTCACAATACATATAGAATTAATGCAAGAAACGAGTTGCAAATAAAAGAAATATTTTAAGAAAGGAAAAAAAAAATACGAAAAAAGGGGTGCAACACGAGGACTTCCCAGGGGGTCACCCATCCTAGTACTACTCTCGCCCAAGCACGCTTAACTTCGGAGTTCTGATGGGATCCGGTGCATTAGTGCTGGTATGATCGCACCCGTTAGAGTTGTGCAAACTAATTGTATATACTGATGTTTAGAGAGTATTTGCAATTTACTAGGATAAATTGAAAAAATGATGCAATAAATTGGAAATTAATTAAAAAATAGTGAAATTAATTATTAAAATATGATAAAAATAAAAGTAAAGTCACAATACATATAGAATTAATGCAAGAAACGAGTTGCAAATAAAAGAAATATTTTAAGAAAGGAAAAAAAAATGACGAAAAAATGGGTGCAACACGAGGACTTCCCAGGGGGTCACCCATCCTAGTACTACTCTCGCCCAAGCACGCTTAACTTCGGAGTTCTGATGGGATCCGGTGCATTAGTGCTGGTATGATCGCACCCGTTAGAGTTGTGCAAACTAATTGTATATACTGATGTTTAGAGAGTATTTGCAATTTACTAGGATAAATTGAAAAAATGATGCAGAAATTAATTATTAAAATATGATAAAAATTAAAGTAAAGTCACAATACATATAGAATTAATGCAAGAAACGAGTTGCAAATAAAAGAAATATTTTAAGAAAGGAAAAAAAAAATGACGAAAAAAGGGGTGCAACACGAGGACTTCCCAGGGGGTCACCCATCCTAGTACTACTCTCGCCCAAGCACGCTTAACTTCGGAGTTCTGATGGGATCCAGTGCATTAGTGCTGGTATGATCGCACCCGTTAGAGTTGTGCAAACTAATTGTATATACTGATGTTTAGAGAGTATTTGCAATTTACTAGGATAAATTGAAAAAATGATGCAATAAATTGGAAATTAATTAAAAAATAGTGAAATTAATTATTAAAATATGATAAAAATTAAAGTAAAGTCACAATACATATAGAATTAATGCAAGAAACGAGTTGCAAATAAAAGAAATATTTTAAGAAAGGAAAAAAAAAATGACGAAAAAAGGGGTGCAACACGAGGACTTCCCAGGGGGTCACCCATCCTAGTACTACTCTCGCCCAAGCACGCTTAACTTCGGAGTTCTGATGGGATCCGGTGCATTAGTGCTGGTATGATCGCACCCGTTAGAGTTGTGCAAACTAATTGTATATACTGATGTTTAGAGAGTATTTGCAATTTACTAGGATAAATTGAAAAAATGATGCAATAAATTGGAAATTAATTAAAAAATAGTGAAATTAATTATTAAAATATGATAAAAATTAAAGTAAAGTCACAATACATATAGAATTAATGCAAGAAACGAGTTGCAAATAAAAGAAATATTTTAAGAAAGGAAAAAAAAAATGACGAAAAAAGGGGTGCAACACGAGGACTTCCCAGGGGGTCACCCATCCTAGTACTACTCTCGCCCAAGCACGCTTAACTTCGGAGTTCTGATGGGATCCGGTGCATTAGTGCTGGTATGATCGCACCCGTTAGAGTTGTGCAAACTAATTGTATATACTGATGTTTAGAGAGTATTTGCAATTTACTAGGATAAATTGAAAAAATGATGCAATAAATTGGAAATTAATTAAAAAATAGTGAAATTAATTATTAAAATATGATAAAAATTAAAGTAAAGTCACAATACATATAGAATTAATGCAAGAAACGAGTTGCAAATAAAAGAAATATTTTAAGAAAGGAAAAAAAAAAGACGAAAAAAGGGGTGCAACACGAGGACTTCCCAGGGGGTCACCCATCCTAGTACTACTCTCGCCCAAGCACGCTTAACTTCGGAGTTCTGATGGGATCCGGTGCATTAGTGCTGGTATGATCGCACCCGTTAGAGTTGTGCAAACTAATTGTATATACTGATGTTTAGAGAGTATTTGCAATTTACTAGGATAAATTGAAAAAATGATGCAATAAATTGGAAATTAATTAAAAAATAGTGAAATTAATTATTAAAATATGATAAAAATTAAAGTAAAGTCACAATACATATAGAATTAATGCAAGAAACGAGTTGCAAATAAAAGAAATATTTTAAGAAAGGAAAAAAAAAATGACGAAAAAAGGGGTGCAACACGAGGACTTCCCAGGGGGTCACCCATCCTAGTACTACTCTCGCCCAAGCACGCTTAACTTCGGAGTTCTGATGGGATCCGGTGCATTAGTGCTGGTATGATCGCACCCGTTAGAGTTGTGCAAACTAATTGTATATACTGATGTTTAGAGAGTATTTGCAATTTACTAGGATAAATTGAAAAAATGATGCAATAAATTGGAAATTAATTAAAAAATAGTGAAATTAATTATTAAAATATGATAAAAATTAAAGTAAAGTCACAATACATATAGAATTAATGCAAGAAACGAGTTGCAAATAAAAGAAATATTTTAAGAAAGGAAAAAAAAATGACGAAAAAAGGGGTGCAACACGAGGACTTCCCAGGGGGTCACCCATCCTAGTACTACTCTCGCCCAAGCACGCTTAACTTCGGAGTTCTGATGGGATTCGGTGCATTAGTGCTGGTATGATCGCAGCCGTTAGAGTTGTGCAAACTAATTGTATATACTGATGTTTAGAGAGTATTTGCAATTTACTAGGATAAATTGAAAAAATGATGCAATAAATTGGAAATTAATTAAAAAATAGTGAAATTAATTATTAAAATATGATAAAAATTAAAGTAAAGTCACAATACATATAGAATTAATGCAAGAAACGAGTTGCAAATAAAAGAAATATTTTAAGAAAGGAAAAAAAAAATGACGAAAAAAGGGGTGCAACACGAGGACTTCCCAGGGGGTCACCCATCCTAGTACTACTCTCGCCCAAGCACGCTTAACTTCGGAGTTCTGATGGGATCCGGTGCATTAGTGCTGGTATGATCGCACCCGTTAGAGTTGTGAAAACTAATTGTATATACTGATGTTTAGAGAGTATTTGCAATTTACTAGGATAAATTGAAAAAATGATGCAATAAATTGGAAATTAATTAAAAAATAGTGAAATTAATTATTAAAATATGATAAAAATTAAAGTAAAGTCACAATACATATAGAATTAATGCAAGAAACGAGTTGCAAATAAAAGAAATATTTTAAGAAAAGAAAAAAAAAAGACGAAAAAAGGGGTGCAACACGAGGACTTCCCAGGGGGTCACCCATCCTAGTACTACTCTCGCCCAAGCACGCTTAACTTCGGAGTTCTGATGGGATCCGGTGCATTAGTGCTGGTATGATCGCACCCGTTAGAGTTGTGCAAACTAATTGTATATACTGATGTTTAGAGAGTATTTGCAATTTACTAGGATAAATTGAAAAAATGATGCAATAAATTGGAAATTAATTAAAAAATAGTGAAATTAATTATTAAAATATGATAAAAATTAAAGTAAAGTCACAATACATATAGAATTAATGCAAGAAACGAGTTGCAAATAAAAGAAATATTTTAAGAAAAGAAAAAAAAAAGACGAAAAAAGGGGTGCAACACGAGGACTTCCCAGGGGGTCACCCATCCTAGTACTACTCTCGCCCAAGCACGCTTAACTTCGGAGTTCTGATGGGATCCGGTGCATTAGTGCTGGTATGATCGCACCCGTTAGAGTTGTGCAAACTAATTGTATATACTGATGTTTAGAGAGTATTTGCAATTTACTAGGATAAATTGAAAAAATGATGCAATAAATTGGAAATTAATTAAAAAATAGTGAAATTAATTATTAAAATATGATAAAAATTAAAGTAAAGTCACAATACATATAGAATTAATGCAAGAAACGAGTTGCAAATAAAAGAAATATTTTAAGAAAGGAAAAAAAAAATGACGAAAAAAAGGGTGCAACACGAGGACTTCCCAGGGGGTCACCCATCCTAGTACTACTCTCGCCCAAGCACGCTTAACTTCGGAGTTCTGATGGGATCCGGTGCATTAGTGCTGGTATGATCGAACCCGTTAGAGTTGTGCAAACTAATTGTATATACTGATGTTTAGAGAGTATTTGCAATTTACTAGGATAAATTGAAAAAATGATGCAATAAATTGGAAATTAATTAAAAAATTGTGAAATTAATTATTAAAATATGATAAAAATTAAAGTAAAGTCACAATACATATAGAATTAATGCAAGAAACGAGTTGCAAATAAAAGAAATATTTAAAGAAAGGAAAAAAAAAATGACGAAAAAAGGGGTGCAACACGAGGACTTCCCAGGGGGTCACCCATCCTAGTACTACTCTCGCCCAAGCACGCTTAACTTCGGAGTTCTGATGGGATCCGGTGCATTAGTGCTGGTATGATCGCACCCGTTAGAGTTGTGCAAACTAATTGTATATACTGATGTTTAGAGAGTATTTGCAATTTACTAGGATAAATTGAAAAAATGATGCAATAAATTGGAAATTAATTAAAAAATAGTGAAATTAATTATTAAAATATGATAAAAATTAAAGTAAAGTCACAATACATATAGAATTAATGCAAGAAACGAGTTGCAAATAAAAGAAATATTTTAAGAAAGGAAAAAAAAATGACGAAAAAAGGGGTGCAACACGAGGACTTCCGAGGGGGTCACCCATCCTAGTACTACTCTCGCCCAAGCACGCTTAACTTCGGAGTTCTGATGGGATCCGGTGCATTAGTGCTGGTATGATCGCACCCGTTAGAGTTGTGCAAACTAATTGTATATACTGATGTTTAGAGAGTATTTGCAATTTACTAGGATAAATTGAAAAAATGATGCAATAAATTGGAAATTAATTAAAAAACAGTGAAATTAATTATTAAAATATGATAAAAATTAAAGTAAAGTCACAATACATATAGAATTAATGCAAGAAACGAGTTGCAAATAAAAGAAATATTTTAAGAAAGGAAAAAAAAAATGACGAAAAAAGGGGTGCAACACGAGGACTTCCCAGGGGGTCACCCATCCTAGTACTACTCTCGCCCAAGCACGCTTAACTTCGGAGTTCTGATGGGATCCGGTGCATTAGTGCTGGTATGATCGCACCCGTTAGAGTTGTGCAAACTAATTGTATATACTGATGTTTAGAGAGTATTTGCAATTTACTAGGATAAATTGAAAAAATGATGCAATAAATTGGAAATTAATTAAAAAATAGTGAAATTAATTATTAAAATATGATAAAAATTAAAGTAAAGTCACAATACATATAGAATTAATGCAAGAAACGAGTTGCAAATAAAAGAAATATTTTAAGAAAGGAAAAAAAAAATGACGAAAAAAGGGGTGCAACACGAGGACTTCCCAGGGGGTCACCCATCCTAGTACTACTCTCGCCCAAGCACGCTTAACTTCGGAGTTCTGATGGGATCCGGTGCATTAGTGCTGGTATGATCGCACCCGTTAGAGTTGTGCAAACTAATTGTATATACTGATGTTTAGAGAGTATTTGCAATTTACTAGGATAAATTGAAAAAATGATGCAATAAATTGGAAATTAATTAAAAAATAGTGAAATTAATTATTAAAATATGATAAAAATTAAAGTAAAGTCACAATACATATAGAATTAATGCAAGAAACGAGTTGCAAATAAAAGAAATATTTTAAGAAAGGAAAAAAAAAAGACGAAAAAAGGGGTGCAACACGAGGACTTCCCAGGGGGTCACCCATCCTAGTACTACTCTCGCCCAAGCACGCTTAACTTCGGAGTTCTGATGGGATCCGGTGCATTAGTGCTGGTATGATCGCACCCGTTAGAGTTGTGCAAACTAATTGTATATACTGATGTTTAGAGAGTATTTGCAATTTACTAGGATAAATTGAAAAAATGATGCAATAAATTGGAAATTAATTAAAAAATAGTGAAATTAATTATTAAAATATGATAAAAATTAAAGTAAAGTCACAATACATATAGAATTAATGCAAGAAACGAGTTGCAAATAAAAGAAATATTTTAAGAAAGGAAAAAAAAAATGACGAAAAAAGGGGTGCAACACGAGGACTTCCCAGGGGGTCACCCATCCTAGTACTACTCTCGCCCAAGCACGCTTAACTTCGGAGTTCTGATGGGATCCGGTGCATTAGTGCTGGTATGATCGCACCCGTTAGAGTTGTGCAAACTAATTGTATATACTGATGTTTAGAGAGTATTTGCAATTTACTAGGATAAATTGAAAAAATGATGCAATAAATTGGAAATTAATTAAAAAATAGTGAAATTAATTATTAAAATATGATAAAAATTAAAGTAAAGTCACAATACATATAGAATTAATGCAAGAAACGAGTTGCAAATAAAAGAAATATTTTAAGAAAGGAAAAAAAAAATGACGAAAAAAGGGGTGCAACACGAGGACTTCCCAGGGGGTCACCCATCCTAGTACTACTCTCGCCCAAGCACGCTTAACTTCGGAGTTCTGATGGGATCCGGTGCATTAGTGCTGGTATGATCGCACCCGTTAGAGTTGTGCAAACTAATTGTATATACTGATGTTTAGAGAGTATTTGCAATTTACTAGGATAAATTGAAAAAATGATGCAATAAATTGGAAATTAATTAAAAAATAGTGAAATTAATTATTAAAATATGATAAAAATTAAAGTAAAGTCACAATACATATAGAATTAATGCAAGAAACGAGTTGCAAATAAAAGAAATATTTTAAGAAAGGAAAAAAAAAAGACGAAAAAAGGGGTGCAACACGAGGACTTCCCAGGGGGTCACCCATCCTAGTACTACTCTCGCCCAAGCACGCTTAACTTCGGAGTTCTGATGGGATCCGGTGCATTAGTGCTGGTATGATCGCACCCGTTAGAGTTGTGCAAACTAATTGTATATACTGATGTTTAGAGAGTATTTGCAATTTACTAGGATAAATTGAAAAAATGATGCAATAAATTGGAAATTAATTAAAAAATAGTGAAATTAATTATTAAAATATGATAAAAATTAAAGTAAAGTCACAATACATATAGAATTAATGCAAGAAACGAGTTGCAAATAAAAGAAATATTTTAAGAAAGGAAAAAAAAAATGACGAAAAAAGGGGTGCAACACGAGGACTTCCCAGGGGGTCACCCATCCTAGTACTACTCTCGCCCAAGCACGCTTAACTTCGGAGTTCTGATGGGATCCGGTGCATTAGTGCTGGTATGATCGCACCCGTTAGAGTTGTGCAAACTAATTGTATATACTGATGTTTAGAGAGTATTTGCAATTTACTAGGATAAATTGAAAAAATGATGCAATAAATTGGAAATTAATTAAAAAATAGTGAAATTAATTATTAAAATATGATAAAAATTAAAGTAAAGTCACAATACATATAGAATTAATGCAAGAAACGAGTTGCAAATAAAAGAAATATTTTAAGAAAGGAAAAAAAAATGACGAAAAAAGGGGTGCAACACGAGGACTTCCCAGGGGGTCACCCATCCTAGTACTACTCTCGCCCAAGCACGCTTAACTTCGGAGTTCTGATGGGATTCGGTGCATTAGTGCTGGTATGATCGCACCCGTTAGAGTTGTGCAAACTAATTGTATATACTGATGTTTAGAGAGTATTTGCAATTTACTAGGATAAATTGAAAAAATGATGCAATAAATTGGAAATTAATTAAAAAATAGTGAAATTAATTATTAAAATATGATAAAAATTAAAGTAAAGTCACAATACATATAGAATTAATGCAAGAAACGAGTTGCAAATAAAAGAAATATTTTAAGAAAGGAAAAAAAAAATGACGAAAAAAGGGGTGCAACACGAGGACTTCCCAGGGGGTCACCCATCCTAGTACTACTCTCGCCCAAGCACGCTTAACTTCGGAGTTCTGATGGGATCCGGTGCATTAGTGCTGGTATGATCGCACCCGTTAGAGTTGTGAAAACTAATTGTATATACTGATGTTTAGAGAGTATTTGCAATTTACTAGGATAAATTGAAAAAATGATGCAATAAATTGGAAATTAATTAAAAAATAGTGAAATTAATTATTAAAATATGATAAAAATTAAAGTAAAGTCACAATACATATAGAATTAATGCAAGAAACGAGTTGCAAATAAAAGAAATATTTTAAGAAAAGAAAAAAAAAAAGACGAAAAAAGGGGTGCAACACGAGGACTTCCCAGGGGGTCACCCATCCTAGTACTACTCTCGCCCAAGCACGCTTAACTTCGGAGTTCTGATGGGATCCGGTGCATTAGTGCTGGTATGATCGCACCCGTTAGAGTTGTGCAAACTAATTGTATATACTGATGTTTAGAGAGTATTTGCAATTTACTAGGATAAATTGAAAAAATGATGCAATAAATTGGAAATTAATTAAAAAATAGTGAAATTAATTATTAAAATATGATAAAAATTAAAGTAAAGTCACAATACATATAGAATTAATGCAAGAAACGAGTTGCAAATAAAAGAAATATTTTAAGAAAAGAAAAAAAAAAGACGAAAAAAGGGGTGCAACACGAGGACTTCCCAGGGGGTCACCCATCCTAGTACTACTCTCGCCCAAGCACGCTTAACTTCGGAGTTCTGATGGGATCCGGTGCATTAGTGCTGGTATGATCGCACCCGTTAGAGTTGTGCAAACTAATTGTATATACTGATGTTTAGAGAGTATTTGCAATTTACTAGGATAAATTGAAAAAATGATGCAATAAATTGGAAATTAATTAAAAAATAGTGAAATTAATTATTAAAATATGATAAAAATTAAAGTAAAGTCACAATACATATAGAATTAATGCAAGAAACGAGTTGCAAATAAAAGAAATATTTTAAGAAAGGAAAAAAAAAATGACGAAAAAAGGGGTGCAACACGAGGACTTCCCAGGGGGTCACCCATCCTAGTACTACTCTCGCCCAAGCACGCTTAACTTCGGAGTTCTGATGGGATCCGGTGCATTAGTGCTGGTATGATCGCACCCGTTAGAGTTGTGAAAACTAATTGTATATACTGATGTTTAGAGAGTATTTGCAATTTACTAGGATAAATTGAAAAAATGATGCAATAAATTGGAAATTAATTAAAAAATAGTGAAATTAATTATTAAAATATGATAAAAATTAAAGTAAAGTCACAATACATATAGAATTAATGCAAGAAACGAGTTGCAAATAAAAGAAATATTTTAAGAAAAGAAAAAAAAAAGACGAAAAAAGGGGTGCAACACGAGGACTTCCCAGGGGGTCACCCATCCTAGTACTACTCTCGCCCAAGCACGCTTAACTTCGGAGTTCTGATGGGATCCGGTGCATTAGTGCTGGTATGATCGCACCCGTTAGAGTTGTGCAAACTAATTGTATATACTGATGTTTAGAGAGTATTTGCAATTTACTAGGATAAATTGAAAAAATGATGCAATAAATTGGAAATTAATTAAAAAATAGTGAAATTAATTATTAAAATATGATAAAAATTAAAGTAAAGTCACAATACATATAGAATTAATGCAAGAAACGAGTTGCAAATAAAAGAAATATTTTAAGAAAAGAAAAAAAAAAGACGAAAAAAGGGGTGCAACACGAGGACTTCCCAGGGGGTCACCCATCCTAGTACTACTCTCGCCCAAGCACGCTTAACTTCGGAGTTCTGATGGGATCCGGTGCATTAGTGCTGGTATGATCGCACCCGTTAGAGTTGTGCAAACTAATTGTATATACTGATGTTTAGAGAGTATTTGCAATTTACTAGGATAAATTGAAAAAATGATGCAATAAATTGGAAATTAATTAAAAAATAGTGAAATTAATTATTAAAATATGATAAAAATTAAAGTAAAGTCACAATACATATAGAATTAATGCAAGAAACGAGTTGCAAATAAAAGAAATATTTTAAGAAAGGAAAAAAAAAATGACGAAAAAAAGGGTGCAACACGAGGACTTCCCAGGGGGTCACCCATCCTAGTACTACTCTCGCCCAAGCACGCTTAACTTCGGAGTTCTGATGGGATCCGGTGCATTAGTGCTGGTATGATCGAACCCGTTAGAGTTGTGCAAACTAATTGTATATACTGATGTTTAGAGAGTATTTGCAATTTACTAGGATAAATTGAAAAAATGATGCAATAAATTGGAAATTAATTAAAAAATAGTGAAATTAATTATTAAAATATGATAAAAATTAAAGTAAAGTCACAATACATATAGAATTAATGCAAGAAACGAGTTGCAAATAAAAGAAATATTTTAAGAAAGGAAAAAAAAAATGACGAAAAAAGGGGTGCAACACGAGGACTTCCCAGGGGGTCACCCATCCTAGTACTACTCTCGCCCAAGCACGCTTAACTTCGGAGTTCTGATGGGATCCGGTGCATTAGTGCTGGTATGATCGCACCCGTTAGAGTTGTGCAAACTAATTGTATATACTGATGTTTAGGGAGTATTTGCAATTTACTAGGATAAATTGAAAAAATGATGCAATAAATTGGAAATTAATTAAAAAATAGTGAAATTAATTATTAAAATATGATAAAAATTAAAGTAAAGTCACAATACATATAGAATTAATGCAAGAAACGAGTTGCAAATAAAAGAAATATTTTAAGAAAGGAAAAAAAAATGACGAAAAAAGGGGTGCAACACGAGGACTTCCGAGGGGGTCACCCATCCTAGTACTACTCTCGCCCAAGCACGCTTAACTTCGGAGTTCTGATGGGATCCGGTGCATTAGTGCTGGTATGATCGCACCCGTTAGAGTTGTGCAAACTAATTGTATATACTGATGTTTAGAGAGTATTTGCAATTTACTAGGATAAATTGAAAAAATGATGCAATAAATTGGAAATTAATTAAAAAATAGTGAAATTAATTATTAAAATATGATAAAAATTAAAGTAAAGTCACAATACATATAGAATTAATGCAAGAAACGAGTTGCAAATAAAAGAAATATTTTAAGAAAGGAAAAAAAAAATGACGAAAAAAGGGGTGCAACACGAGGACTTCCCAGGGGGTCACCCATCCTAGTACTACTCTCGCCCAAGCACGCTTAACTTCGGAGTTCTGATGGGATCCGGTGCATTAGTGCTGGTATGATCGCACCCGTTAGAGTTGTGCAAACTAATTGTATATACTGATGTTTAGAGAGTATTTGCAATTTACTAGGATAAATTGAAAAAATGATGCAATAAATTGGAAATTAATTAAAAAATAGTGAAATTAATTATTAAAATATGATAAAAATTAAAGTAAAGTCACAATACATATAGAATTAATGCAAGAAACGAGTTGCAAATAAAAGAAATATTTTAAGAAAGGAAAAAAAAATGACGAAAAAAGGGGTGCAACACGAGGACTTCCCAGGGGGTCACCCATCCTAGTACTACTCTCGCCCAAGCACGCTTAACTTCGGAGTTCTGATGGGATTCGGTGCATTAGTGCTGGTATGATCGCACCCGTTAGAGTTGTGCAAACTAATTGTATATACTGATGTTTAGAGAGTATTTGCAATTTACTAGGATAAATTGAAAAAATGATGCAATAAATTGGAAATTAATTAAAAAATAGTGAAATTAATTATTAAAATATGATAAAAATTAAAGTAAAGTCACAATACATATAGAATTAATGCAAGAAACGAGTTGCAAATAAAAGAAATATTTTAAGAAAGGAAAAAAAAATGACGAAAAAAGGGGTGCAACACGAGGACTTCCCAGGGGGTCACCCATCCTAGTACTACTCTCGCCCAAGCACGCTTAACTTCGGAGTTCTGATGGGATCCGGTGCATTAGTGCTGGTATGATCGCACCCGTTAGAGTTGTGAAAACTAATTGTATATACTGATGTTTAGAGAGTATTTGCAATTTACTAGGATAAATTGAAAAAATGATGCAATAAATTGGAAATTAATTAAAAAATAGTGAAATTAATTATTAAAATATGATAAAAATTAAAGTAAAGTCACAATACATATAGAATTAATGCAAGAAACGAGTTGCAAATAAAAGAAATATTTTAAGAAAAGAAAAAAAAAAGACGAAAAAAGGGGTGCAACACGAGGACTTCCCAGGGGGTCACCCATCCTAGTACTACTCTCGCCCAAGCACGCTTAACTTCGGAGTTCTGATGGGATCCGGTGCATTAGTGCTCGTATGATCGCACCCGTTAGAGTTGTGCAAACTAATTGTATATACTGATGTTTAGAGAGTATTTGCAATTTACTAGGATAAATTGAAAAAATGATGCAATAAATTGGAAATTAATTAAAAAATAGTGAAATTAATTATTAAAATATGATAAAAATTAAAGTAAAGTCACAATACATATAGAATTAATGCAAGAAACGAGTTGCAAATAAAAGAAATATTTTAAGAAAAGAAAAAAAAAAGACGAAAAAAGGGGTGCAACACGAGGACTTCCCAGGGGGTCACCCATCCTAGTACTACTCTCGCCCAAGCACGCTTAACTTCGGAGTTCTGATGGGATCCGGTGCATTAGTGCTGGTATGATCGCACCCGTTAGAGTTGTGCAAACTAATTGTATATACTGATGTTTAGAGAGTATTTGCAATTTACTAGGATAAATTGAAAAAATGATGCAATAAATTGGAAATTAATTAAAAAATAGTGAAATTAATTATTAAAATATGATAAAAATTAAAGTAAAGTCACAATACATATAGAATTAATGCAAGAAACGAGTTGCAAATAAAAGAAATATTTTAAGAAAGGAAAAAAAAAATGACGAAAAAAAGGGTGCAACACGAGGACTTCCCAGGGGGTCACCCATCCTAGTACTACTCTCGCCCAAGCACGCTTAACTTCGGAGTTCTGATGGGATCCGGTGCATTAGTGCTGGTATGATCGAACCCGTTAGAGTTGTGCAAACTAATTGTATATACTGATGTTTAGAGAGTATTTGCAATTTACTAGGATAAATTGAAAAAATGATGCAATAAATTGGAAATTAATTAAAAAATAGTGAAATTAATTATTAAAATATGATAAAAATTAAAGTAAAGTCACAATACATATAGAATTAATGCAAGAAACGAGTTGCAAATAAAAGAAATATTTTAAGAAAGGAAAAAAAAAAATGACGAAAAAAGGGGTGCAACACGAGGACTTCCCAGGGGGTCACCCATCCTAGTACTACTCTCGCCCAAGCACGCTTAACTTCGGAGTTCTGATGGGATCCGGTGCATTAGTGCTGGTATGATCGCACCCGTTAGAGTTGTGCAAACTAATTGTATATACTGATGTTTAGGGAGTATTTGCAATTTACTAGGATAAATTGAAAAAATGATGCAATAAATTGGAAATTAATTAAAAAATAGTGAAATTAATTATTAAAATATGATAAAAATTAAAGTAAAGTCACAATACATATAGAATTAATGCAAGAAACGAGTTGCAAATAAAAGAAATATTTTAAGAAATGAAAAAAAAATGACGAAAAAAGGGGTGCAACACGAGGACTTCCGAGGGGGTCACCCATCCTAGTACTACTCTCGCCCAAGCACGCTTAACTTCGGAGTTCTGATGGGATCCGGTGCATTAGTGCTGGTATGATCGCACCCGTTAGAGTTGTGCAAACTAATTGTATATACTGATGTTTAGAGAGTATTTGCAATTTACTAGGATAAATTGAAAAAATGATGCAATAAATTGGAAATTAATTAAAAAATAGTGAAATTAATTATTAAAATATGATAAAAATTAAAGTAAAGTCACAATACATATAGAATTAATGCAAGAAACGAGTTGCAAATAAAAGAAATATTTTAAGAAAAGAAAAAAAAAAGACGAAAAAAGGGGTGCAACACGAGGACTTCCCAGGGGGTCACCCATCCTAGTACTACTCTCGCCCAAGCACGCTTAACTTCGGAGTTCTGATGGGATCCGGTGCATTAGTGCTGGTATGATCGCACCCGTTAGAGTTGTGCAAACTAATTGTATATACTGATGTTTAGAGAGTATTTGCAATTTACTAGGATAAATTGAAAAAATGATGCAATAAATTGGAAATTAATTAAAAAATAGTGAAATTAATTATTAAAATATGATAAAAATTAAAGTAAAGTCACAATACATATAGAATTAATGCAAGAAACGAGTTGCAAATAAAAGAAATATTTTAAGAAAAGAAAAAAAAAAGACGAAAAAAGGGGTGCAACACGAGGACTTCCCAGGGGGTCACCCATCCTAGTACTACTCTCGCCCAAGCACGCTTAACTTCGGAGTTCTGATGGGATCCGGTGCATTAGTGCTGGTATGATCGCACCCGTTAGAGTTGTGCAAACTAATTGTATATACTGATGTTTAGAGAGTATTTGCAATTTACTAGGATAAATTGAAAAAATGATGCAATAAATTGGAAATTAATTAAAAAATAGTGAAATTAATTATTAAAATATGATAAAAATTAAAGTAAAGTCACAATACATATAGAATTAATGCAAGAAACGAGTTGCAAATAAAAGAAATATTTTAAGAAAGGAAAAAAAAAATGACGAAAAAAGGGGTGCAACACGAGGACTTCCCAGGGGGTCACCCATCCTAGTACTACTCTCGCCCAAGCACGCTTAACTTCGGAGTTCTGATGGGATCCGGTGCATTAGTGCTGGTATGATCGCACCCGTTAGAGTTGTGAAAACTAATTGTATATACTGATGTTTAGAGAGTATTTGCAATTTACTAGGATAAATTGAAAAAATGATGCAATAAATTGGAAATTAATTAAAAAATAGTGAAATTAATTATTAAAATATGATAAAAATTAAAGTAAAGTCACAATACATATAGAATTAATGCAAGAAACGAGTTGCAAATAAAAGAAATATTTTAAGAAAAGAAAAAAAAAAGACGAAAAAAGGGGTGCAACACGAGGACTTCCCAGGGGGTCACCCATCCTAGTACTACTCTCGCCCAAGCACGCTTAACTTCGGAGTTCTGATGGGATCCGGTGCATTAGTGCTGGTATGATCGCACCCGTTAGAGTTGTGCAAACTAATTGTATATACTGATGTTTAGAGAGTATTTGCAATTTACTAGGATAAATTGAAAAAATGATGCAATAAATTGGAAATTAATTAAAAAATAGTGAAATTAATTATTAAAATATGATAAAAATTAAAGTAAAGTCACAATACATATAGAATTAATGCAAGAAACGAGTTGCAAATAAAAGAAATATTTTAAGAAAAGAAAAAAAAAAGACGAAAAAAGGGGTGCAACACGAGGACTTCCCAGGGGGTCACCCATCCTAGTACTACTCTCGCCCAAGCACGCTTAACTTCGGAGTTCTGATGGGATCCGGTGCATTAGTGCTGGTATGATCGCACCCGTTAGAGTTGTGCAAACTAATTGTATATACTGATGTTTAGAGAGTATTTGCAATTTACTAGGATAAATTGAAAAAATGATGCAATAAATTGGAAATTAATTAAAAAATAGTGAAATTAATTATTAAAATATGATAAAAATTAAAGTAAAGTCACAATACATATAGAATTAATGCAAGAAACGAGTTGCAAATAAAAGAAATATTTTAAGAAAGGAAAAAAAAAATGACGAAAAAAAGGGTGCAACACGAGGACTTCCCAGGGGGTCACCCATCCTAGTACTACTCTCGCCCAAGCACGCTTAACTTCGGAGTTCTGATGGGATCCGGTGCATTAGTGCTGGTATGATCGAACCCGTTAGAGTTGTGCAAACTAATTGTATATACTGATGTTTAGAGAGTATTTGCAATTTACTAGGATAAATTGAAAAAATGATGCAATAAATTGGAAATTAATTAAAAAATAGTGAAATTAATTATTAAAATATGATAAAAATTAAAGTAAAGTCACAATACATATAGAATTAATGCAAGAAACGAGTTGCAAATAAAAGAAATATTTTAAGAAAGGAAAAAAAAAATGACGAAAAAAGGGGTGCAACACGAGGACTTCCCAGGGGGTCACCCATCCTAGTACTACTCTCGCCCAAGCACGCTTAACTTCGGAGTTCTGATGGGATCCGGTGCATTAGTGCTGGTATGATAGCACCCGTTAGAGTTGTGCAAACTAATTGTATATACTGATGTTTAGGGAGTATTTGCAATTTACTAGGATAAATTGAAAAAATGATGCAATAAATTGGAAATTAATTAAAAAATAGTGAAATTAATTATTAAAATATGATAAAAATTAAAGTAAAGTCACAATACATATAGAATTAATGCAAGAAACGAGTTGCAAATAAAAGAAATATTTTAAGAAAGGAAAAAAAAATGACGAAAAAAGGGGTGCAACACGAGGACTTCCGAGGGGGTCACCCATCCTAGTACTACTCTCGCCCAAGCACGCTTAACTTCGGAGTTCTGATGGGATCCGGTGCATTAGTGCTGGTATGATCGCACCCGTTAGAGTTGTGCAAACTAATTGTATATACTGATGTTTAGAGAGTATTTGCAATTTACTAGGATAAATTGAAAAAATGATGCAATAAATTGGAAATTAATTAAAAAATAGTGAAATTAATTATTAAAATATGATAAAAATTAAAGTAAAGTCACAATACATATAGAATTAATGCAAGAAACGAGTTGCAAATAAAAGAAATATTTTAAGAAAGGAAAAAAAAAATGACGAAAAAAGGGGTGCAACACGAGGACTTCCCAGGGGGTCACCCATCCTAGTACTACTCTCGCCCAAGCACGCTTAACTTCGGAGTTCTGATGGGATCCGGTGCATTAGTGCTGGTATGATCGCACCCGTTAGAGTTGTGCAAACTAATTGTATATACTGATGTTTAGAGAGTATTTGCAATTTACTAGGATAAATTGAAAAAATGATGCAATAAATTGGAAATTAATTAAAAAATAGTGAAATTAATTATTAAAATATGATAAAAATTAAAGTAAAGTCACAATACATATAGAATTAATGCAAGAAACGAGTTGCAAATAAAAGAAATATTTTAAGAAAGGAAAAAAAAATGACGAAAAAAGGGGTGCAACACGAGGACTTCCCAGGGGGTCACCCATCCTAGTACTACTCTCGCCCAAGCACGCTTAACTTCGGAGTTCTGATGGGATTCGGTGCATTAGTGCTGGTATGATCGCACCCGTTAGAGTTGTGCAAACTAATTGTATATACTGATGTTTAGAGAGTATTTGCAATTTACTAGGATAAATTGAAAAAATGATGCAATAAATTGGAAATTAATTAAAAAATAGTGAAATTAATTATTAAAATATGATAAAAATTAAAGTAAAGTCACAATACATATAGAATTAATGCAAGAAACGAGTTGCAAATAAAAGAAATATTTTAAGAAAGGAAAAAAAAATGACGAAAAAAGGGGTGCAACACGAGGACTTCCCAGGGGGTCACCCATCCTAGTACTACTCTCGCCCAAGCACGCTTAACTTCGGAGTTCTGATGGGATCCGGTGCATTAGTGCTGGTATGATCGCACCCGTTAGAGTTGTGAAAACTAATTGTATATACTGATGTTTAGAGAGTATTTGCAATTTACTAGGATAAATTGAAAAAATGATGCAATAAATTGGAAATTAATTAAAAAATAGTGAAATTAATTATTAAAATATGATAAAAATTAAAGTAAAGTCACAATACATATAGAATTAATGCAAGAAACGAGTTGCAAATAAAAGAAATATTTTAAGAAAAGAAAAAAAAAAGACGAAAAAAGGGGTGCAACACGAGGACTTCCCAGGGGGTCACCCATCCTAGTACTACTCTCGCCCAAGCACGCTTAACTTCGGAGTTCTGATGGGATCCGGTGCATTAGTGCTCGTATGATCGCACCCGTTAGAGTTGTGCAAACTAATTGTATATACTGATGTTTAGAGAGTATTTGCAATTTACTAGGATAAATTGAAAAAATGATGCAATAAATTGGAAATTAATTAAAAAATAGTGAAATTAATTATTAAAATATGATAAAAATTAAAGTAAAGTCACAATACATATAGAATTAATGCAAGAAACGAGTTGCAAATAAAAGAAATATTTTAAGAAAAGAAAAAAAAAAGACGAAAAAAGGGGTGCAACACGAGGACTTCCCAGGGGGTCACCCATCCTAGTACTACTCTCGCCCAAGCACGCTTAACTTCGGAGTTCTGATGGGATCCGGTGCATTAGTGCTGGTATGATCGCACCCGTTAGAGTTGTGCAAACTAATTGTATATACTGATGTTTAGAGAGTATTTGCAATTTACTAGGATAAATTGAAAAAATGATGCAATAAATTGGAAATTAATTAAAAAATAGTGAAATTAATTATTAAAATATGATAAAAATTAAAGTAAAGTCACAATACATATAGAATTAATGCAAGAAACGAGTTGCAAATAAAAGAAATATTTTAAGAAAGGAAAAAAAAAATGACGAAAAAAAGGGTGCAACACGAGGACTTCCCAGGGGGTCACCCATCCTAGTACTACTCTCGCCCAAGCACGCTTAACTTCGGAGTTCTGATGGGATCCGGTGCATTAGTGCTGGTATGATCGAACCCGTTAGAGTTGTGCAAACTAATTGTATATACTGATGTTTAGAGAGTATTTGCAATTTACTAGGATAAATTGAAAAAATGATGCAATAAATTGGAAATTAATTAAAAAATAGTGAAATTAATTATTAAAATATGATAAAAATTAAAGTAAAGTCACAATACATATAGAATTAATGCAAGAAACGAGTTGCAAATAAAAGAAATATTTTAAGAAAGGAAAAAAAAAAATGACGAAAAAAGGGGTGCAACACGAGGACTTCCCAGGGGGTCACCCATCCTAGTACTACTCTCGCCCAAGCACGCTTAACTTCGGAGTTCTGATGGGATCCGGTGCATTAGTGCTGGTATGATCGCACCCGTTAGAGTTGTGCAAACTAATTGTATATACTGATGTTTAGGGAGTATTTGCAATTTACTAGGATAAATTGAAAAAATGATGCAATAAATTGGAAATTAATTAAAAAATAGTGAAATTAATTATTAAAATATGATAAAAATTAAAGTAAAGTCACAATACATATAGAATTAATGCAAGAAACGAGTTGCAAATAAAAGAAATATTTTAAGAAAGGAAAAAAAAATGACGAAAAAAGGGGTGCAACACGAGGACTTCCGAGGGGGTCACCCATCCTAGTACTACTCTCGCCCAAGCACGCTTAACTTCGGAGTTCTGATGGGATCCGGTGCATTAGTGCTGGTATGATCGCACCCGTTAGAGTTGTGCAAACTAATTGTATATACTGATGTTTAGAGAGTATTTGCAATTTACTAGGATAAATTGAAAAAATGATGCAATAAATTGGAAATTAATTAAAAAATAGTGAAATTAATTATTAAAATATGATAAAAATTAAAGTAAAGTCACAATACATATAGAATTAATGCAAGAAACGAGTTGCAAATAAAAGAAATATTTTAAGAAAGGAAAAAAAAAATGACGAAAAAAGGGGTGCAACACGAGGACTTCCCAGGGGGTCACCCATCCTAGTACTACTCTCGCCCAAGCACGCTTAACTTCGGAGTTCTGATGGGATCCGGTGCATTAGTGCTGGTATGATCGCACCCGTTAGAGTTGTGCAAACTAATTGTATATACTGATGTTTAGAGAGTATTTGCAATTTACTAGGATAAATTGAAAAAATGATGCAATAAATTGGAAATTAATTAAAAAATAGTGAAATTAATTATTAAAATATGATAAAAATTAAAGTAAAGTCACAATACATATAGAATTAATGCAAGAAACGAGTTGCAAATAAAAGAAATATTTTAAGAAAGGAAAAAAAAATGACGAAAAAAGGGGTGCAACACGAGGACTTCCCAGGGGGTCACCCATCCTAGTACTACTCTCGCCCAAGCACGCTTAACTTCGGAGTTCTGATGGGATCCGGTGCATTAGTGCTGGTATGATCGCACCCGTTAGAGTTGTGCAAACTAATTGTATATACTGATGTTTAGAGAGTATTTGCAATTTACTATGATAAATTGAAAAAATGATGCAATAAATTGGAAATTAATTATAAAATAGTGAAATTAATTATTAAAATATGATAAAAATTAAAGTAAAGTCACAATACATATAGAATTAATGCAAGAAACGAGTTGCAAATAAAAGAAATATTTTAAGAAAGGAAAAAAAAAATGACGAAAAAAGGGGTGCAACACGAGGACTTCCCAGGGGGTCACCCATCCTAGTACTACTCTCGCCCAAGCGCGCTTAACTTCGGAGTTCTGATGAGATCCGGTGCATTAGTGCTGGTATGATCGCACCCGTTAGAGTTGTGCAAACTAATTGTATATACTGATGTTTAGAGAGTATTTGCAATTTACTAGGATAAATTGAAAAAATGATGCAATAAATTGGAAATTAATTAAAAAATAGTGAAATTAATTATTAAAATATGATAAAAATTAAAGTAAAGTCACACACAATACATATAGAATTAATGCAAGAAACGAGTTGCAAATAAAAGAAATATTTTAAGAAAGGAAAAAAAAATGACGAAAAAAGGGGTGCAACACGAGGACTTCCCAGGGGGTCACCCATCCTAGTACTACTCTCGCCCAAGCACGCTTAACTTCGGAGTTCTGATGGGATCCGGTGCATTAGTGCTGGTATGATCGCACCCGTTAGAGTTGTGCAAACTAATTGTATATACTGATGTTTAGAGAGTATTTGCAATTTACTAGGATAAATTGAAAAAATGATGCAATAAATTGGAAATTAATTAAAAAATAGTGAAATTAATTATTAAAATATGATAAAAATTAAAGTAAAGTCACAATACATATAGAATTAATGCAAGAAACGAGTTGCAAATAAAAGAAATATTTTAAGAAAGGAAAAAAAAAATGACGAAAAAAGGGGTGCAACACGAGGACTTCCCAGGGGGTCACCCATCCTAGTACTACTCTCGCCCAAGCACGCTTAACTTCGGAGTTCTGATGGGATCCGGTGCATTAGTGCTGGTATGATCGCACCCGTTAGAGTTGTGCAAACTAATTGTATATACTGATGTTTAGAGAGTATTTGCAATTTACTAGGATAAATTGAAAAAATGATGCAATAAATTGGAAATTAATTAAAAAATAGTGAAATTAATTATTAAAATATGATAAAAATTAAAGTAAAGTCACAATACATATAGAATTAATGCAAGAAACGAGTTGCAAATAAAAGAAATATTTTAAGAAAGGAAAAAAAAATGACGAAAAAAGGGGTGCAACACGAGGACTTCCCAGGGGGTCACCCATCCTAGTACTACTCTCGCCCAAGCACGCTTAACTTCGGAGTTCTGATGGGATCCGGTGCATTAGTGCTGGTATGATCGCACCCGTTAGAGTTGTGCAAACTAATTGTATATACTGATGTTTAGAGAGTATTTGCAATTTACTAGGATAAATTGAAAAAATGATGCAATAAATTGGAAATTAATTAAAAAATAGTGAAATTAATTATTAAAATATGATAAAAATTAAAGTAAAGTCACAATACATATAGAATTAATGCAAGAAACGAGTTGCAAATAAAAGAAATATTTTAAGAAAGGAAAAAAAAATGACGAAAAAAGGGGTGCAACACGAGGACTTCCCAGGGGGTCACCCATCCTAGTACTACTCTCGCCCAAGCACGCTTAACTTCGGAGTTCTGATGGGATCCGGTGCATTAGTGCTGGTATGATCGCACCCGTTAGAGTTGTGCAAACTAATTGTATATACTGATGTTTAGAGAGTATTTGCAATTTACTAGGATAAATTGAAAAAATGATGCAATAAATTGGAAATTAATTAAAAAATAGTGAAATTAATTATTAAAATATGATAAAAATTAAAGTAAAGTCACAATACATATAGAATTAATGCAAGAAACGAGTTGCAAATAAAAGAAATATTTTAAGAAAGGAAAAAAAAATGACGAAAAAAGGGGTGCAACACGAGGACTTCCCAGGGGGTCACCCATCCTAGTACTACTCTCGCCCAAGCACGCTTAACTTCGGAGTTCTGATGGGATCCGGTGCATTAGTACTGGTATGATCGCACCCGTTAGAGTTGTGCAAACTAATTGTATATACTGATGTTTAGAGAGTATTTGCAATTTACTAGGATAAATTGAAAAAATGATGCAATAAATTGGAAATTAATTAAAAAATAGTGAAATTAATTATTAAAATATGATAAAAATTAAAGTAAAGTCACAATACATATAGAATTAATGCAAGAAACGAGTTGCAAATAAAAGAAATATTTTAAGAAAGGAAAAAAAAAATGACAAAGAGGGGGTCACCCATCCTAGTACTACTCTCGCCCAAGCACGCTTAACTTCGGAGTTCTGATGGGATCCGGTGCATTAGTGCTGGTATGATCGCACCCGTTAGAGTTGTGCAAACTAATTGTATATACTGATGTTTAGAGAGTATTTGCAATTTACTAGGATAAATTGAAAAAATGATGCAATAAATTGGAAATTAATTAAAAAATAGTGAAATTAATTATTAAAATATGATAAAAATTAAAGTAAAGTCACAATACATATAGAATTAATGCAAGAAACGAGTTGCAAATAAAAGAAATATTTTAAGAAAGGAAAAAAAAATGACGAAAAAAGGGGTGCAACACGAGGACTTCCCAGGGGGTCACCCATCCTAGTACTACTCTCGCCCAAGCACGCTTAACTTCGGAGTTCTGATGGGATCCGGTGCATTAGTGCTGGTATGATCGCACCCGTTAGAGTTGTGCAAACTAATTGTATATACTGATGTTTAGAGAGTATTTGCAATTTACTAGGATAAATTGAAAAAATGATGCAATAAATTGGAAATTAATTAAAAAATAGTGAAATTAATTATTAAAATATGATAAAAATTAAAGTAAAGTCACAATACATATAGAATTAATGCAAGAAACGAGTTGCAAATAAAAGAAATATTTTAAGAAAGGAAAAAAAAATGACGAAAAAAGGGGTGCAACACGAGGACTTCCCAGGGGGTCACCCATCCTAGTACTACTCTCGCCCAAGCACGCTTAACTTCGGAGTTCTGATGGGATCCGGTGCATTAGTGCTGGTATGATCGCACCCGTTAGAGTTGTGCAAACTAATTGTATATACTGATGTTTAGAGAGTATTTGCAATTTACTAGGATAAATTGAAAAAATGATGCAATAAATTGGAAATTAATTAAAAAATAGTGAAATTAATTATTAAAATATGATAAAAATTAAAGTAAAGTCACAATACATATAGAATTAATGCAAGAAACGAGTTGCAAATAAAAGAAATATTTTAAGAAAGGAAAAAAAAAATGACGAAAGAGGGGGTCACCCATCCTAGTACTACTCTCGCCCAAGCACGCTTAACTTCGGAGTTCTGATGGGATCCGGTGCATTAGTGCTGGTATGATCGCACACGTTAGAGTTGTGGAAACTAATTGTATATACTGATGTTTAGAGAGTATTTGCAATTTACTAGGATAAATTGAAAAAATGATGCAATAAATTGGAAATTAATTAAAAAATAGTGAAATTAATTATTAAAATATGATAAAAATTAAAGTAAAGTCACAATACATATAGAATTAATGCAAGAAACGAGTTGCAAATAAAAGAAATATTTTAAGAAAGGAAAAAAAAAATGACGAAAAAAGGGGTGCAACACGAGGACTTCCCAGGGGGTCACCCATCCTAGTACTACTCTCGCCCAAGCACGCTTAACTTCGGAGTTCTGATGGGATCCGGTGCATTAGTGCTGGTATGATCGCACCCGTTAAAGTTGTGCAAACTAATTGTATATACTGATGTTTAGAGAGTATTTGCAATTTACTAGGATAAATTGAAAAAATGATGCAATAAATTGGAAATTAATTAAAAAATAGTGAAATTAATTATTAAAATATGATAAAAATTAAAGTAAAGTCACAATACATATAGAATTAATGCAAGAAACGAGTTGCAAATAAAAGAAATATTTTAAGAAAGGAAAAAAAATGACGAAAAAAGGGGTGCAACACGAGGACTTCCCAGGGGGTCACCCATCCTAGTACTACTCTCGCCCAAGCACGCTTAACTTCGGAGTTCTGATGGGATCCGGTGCATTAGTGCTCGTATGATCGCACCCGTTAGAGTTGTGCAAACTAATTGTATATACTGATGTTTAGAGAGTATTTGCAATTTACTAGGATAAATTGAAAAAATGATGCAATAAATTGGAAATTAATTAAAAAATAGTGAAATTAATTATTAAAATATGATAAAAATTAAAGTAAAGTCACAATACATATAGAATTAATGCAAGAAACGAGTTGCAAATAAAAGAAATATTTTAAGAAAGGAAAAAAAAATGACGAAAAAAGGGGTGCAACACGAGGACTTCCCAGGGGGTCACCCATCCTAGTACTACTCTCGCCCAATCACGCTTAACTTCGGAGTTCTGATGGGATCCGGTGCATTAGTGCTGGTATGATCGCACCCGTTAGAGTTGTGCAAACTAATTGTATATACTGATGTTTAGAGAGTATTTGCAATTTACTAGGATAAATTGAAAAAATGATGCAATAAATTGGAAATTAATTAAAAAATAGTGAAATTAATTATTAAAATATGATAAAAATTAAAGTAAAGTCACAATACATATAGAATTAATGCAAGAAACGAGTTGCAAATAAAAGAAATATTTTAAGAAAGGAAAAAAAAATGACGAAAAAAGGGGTGCAACACGAGGACTTCCCAGGGGGTCACCCATCCTAGTACTACTCTCGCCCAAGCACGCTTAACTTCGGAGTTCTGATGGGATCCGGTGCATTAGTGCTGGTATGATCGCACCCGTTAGAGTTGTGCAAACTAATTGTATATACTGATGTTTAGAGAGTATTTGCAATTTACTATGATAAATTGAAAAAATGATGCAATAAATTGGAAATTAATTAAAAAATAGTGAAATTAATTATTAAAATATGATAAAAATTAAAGTAAAGTCACAATACATATAGAATTAATGCAAGAAACGAGTTGCAAATAAAAGAAATATTTTAAGAAAGGAAAAAAAAATGACGAAAAAAGGGGTGCAACACGAGGACTTCCCAGGGGGTCACCCATCCTAGTACTACTCTCGCCCAAGCACGCTTAACTTCGGAGTTCTGATGGGATCCGGTGCATTAGTGCTGGTATGATCGCACCCGTTAGAGTTGTGCAAACTAATTGTATATACTGATGTTTAGAGAGTATTTGCAATTTACTAGGATAAATTGAAAAAATGATGCAATAAATTGGAAATTAATTAAAAAATAGTGAAATTAATTATTAAAATATGATAAAAATTAAAGTAAAGTCACAATACATATAGAATTAATGCAAGAAACGAGTTGCAAATAAAAGAAATATTTTAAGAAAGGAAAAAAAAAATGACGAAAAAAGGGGTGCAACACGAGGACTTCCCAGGGGGTCACCCATCCTAGTACTACTCTCGCCCAAGCACGCTTAACTTCGGAGTTCTGATGGGATCCGGTGCATTAGTGCTGGTATGATCGCACCCGTTAGAGTTGTGCAAACTAATTGTATATACTGATGTTTAGAGAGTATTTGCAATTTACTAGGATAAATTGAAAAAATGATGCAATAAATTGGAAATTAATTAAAAAATAGTGAAATTAATTATTAAAATATGATAAAAAATTAAAGTAAAGTCACAATACATATAGAATTAATGCAAGAAACGAGTTGCAAATAAAAGAAATATTTTAAGAAAGGAAAAAAAAAATGACAAAGAGGGGGTCACCCATCCTAGTACTACTCTCGCCCAAGCACGCTTAACTTCGGAGTTCTGATGGGATCCGGTGCATTAGTGCTGGTATGATCGCACCCGTTAGAGTTGTGCAAACTAATTGTATATACTGATGTTTAGAGAGTATTTGCAATTTACTAGGATAAATTGAAAAAATGATGCAATAAATTGGAAATTAATTAAAAAATAGTGAAATTAATTATTAAAATATGATAAAAATTAAAGTAAAGTCACAATACATATAGAATTAATGCAAGAAACGAGTTGCAAATAAAAGAAATATTTTAAGAAAGGAAAAAAAAATGACGAAAAAAGGGGTGCAACACGAGGACTTCCCAGGGGGTCACCCATCCTAGTACTACTCTCGCCCAAGCACGCTTAACTTCGGAGTTCTGATGGGATCCGGTGCATTAGTGCTGGTATGATCGCACCCGTTAGAGTTGTGCAAACTAATTGTATATACTGATGTTTAGAGAGTATTTGCAATTTACTAGGATAAATTGAAAAAATGATGCAATAAATTGGAAATTAATTAAAAAATAGTGAAATTAATTATTAAAATATGATAAAAATTAAAGTAAAGTCACAATACATATAGAATTAATGCAAGAAACGAGTTGCAAATAAAAGAAATATTTTAAGAAAGGAAAAAAAAATGACGAAAAAAGGGGTGCAACACGAGGACTTCCCAGGGGGTCACCCATCCTAGTACTACTCTCGCCCAAGCACGCTTAACTTCGGAGTTCTGATGGGATCCGGTGCATTAGTGCTGGTATGATCGCACCCGTTAGAGTTGTGCAAACTAATTGTATATACTGATGTTTAGAGAGTATTTGCAATTTACTAGGATAAATTGAAAAAATGATGCAATAAATTGGAAATTAATTAAAAAATAGTGAAATTAATTATTAAAATATGATAAAAATTAAAGTAAAGTCACAATACATATAGAATTAATGCAAGAAACGAGTTGCAAATAAAAGAAATATTTTAAGAAAGGAAAAAAAAAATGACGAAAGAGGGGGTCACCCATCCTAGTACTACTCTCGCCCAAGCACGCTTAACTTCGGAGTTCTGATGGGATCCGGTGCATTAGTGCTGGTATGATCGCACACGTTAGAGTTGTGGAAACTAATTGTATATACTGATGTTTAGAGAGTATTTGCAATTTACTAGGATAAATTGAAAAAATGATGCAATAAATTGGAAATTAATTAAAAAATAGTGAAATTAATTATTAAAATATGATAAAAATTAAAGTAAAGTCACAATACATATAGAATTAATGCAAGAAACGAGTTGCAAATAAAAGAAATATTTTAAGAAAGGAAAAAAAAAATGACGAAAAAAGGGGTGCAACACGAGGACTTCCCAGGGGGTCACCCATCCTAGTACTACTCTCGCCCAAGCACGCTTAACTTCGGAGTTCTGATGGGATCCGGTGCATTAGTGCTGGTATGATCGCACCCGTTAAAGTTGTGCAAACTAATTGTATATACTGATGTTTAGAGAGTATTTGCAATTTACTAGGATAAATTGAAAAAATGATGCAATAAATTGGAAATTAATTAAAAAATAGTGAAATTAATTATTAAAATATGATAAAAATTAAAGTAAAGTCACAATACATATAGAATTAATGCAAGAAACGAGTTGCAAATAAAAGAAATATTTTAAGAAAGGAAAAAAAATGACGAAAAAAGGGGTGCAACACGAGGACTTCCCAGGGGGTCACCCATCCTAGTACTACTCTCGCCCAAGCACGCTTAACTTCGGAGTTCTGATGGGATCCGGTGCATTAGTGCTCGTATGATCGCACCCGTTAGAGTTGTGCAAACTAATTGTATATACTGATGTTTAGAGAGTATTTGCAATTTACTAGGATAAATTGAAAAAATGATGCAATAAATTGGAAATTAATTAAAAAATAGTGAAATTAATTATTAAAATATGATAAAAATTAAAGTAAAGTCACAATACATATAGAATTAATGCAAGAAACGAGTTGCAAATAAAAGAAATATTTTAAGAAAGGAAAAAAAAATGACGAAAAAAGGGGTGCAACACGAGGACTTCCCAGGGGGTCACCCATCCTAGTACTACTCTCGCCCAATCACGCTTAACTTCGGAGTTCTGATGGGATCCGGTGCATTAGTGCTGGTATGATCGCACCCGTTAGAGTTGTGCAAACTAATTGTATATACTGATGTTTAGAGAGTATTTGCAATTTACTAGGATAAATTGAAAAAATGATGCAATAAATTGGAAATTAATTAAAAAATAGTGAAATTAATTATTAAAATATGATAAAAATTAAAGTAAAGTCACAATACATATAGAATTAATGCAAGAAACGAGTTGCAAATAAAAGAAATATTTTAAGAAAGGAAAAAAAAATGACAAAAAAAGGGGTGCAACACGAGGACTTCCCAGGGGGTCACCCATCCTAGTACTACTCTCGCCCAAGCACGCTTAACTTCGGAGTTCTGATGGGATCCGGTGCATTAGTGCTGGTATGATCGCACCCGTTAGAGTTGTGCAAACTAATTGTATATACTGATGTTTAGAGAGTATTTGCAATTTACTATGATAAATTGAAAAAATGATGCAATAAATTGGAAATTAATTAAAAAATAGTGAAATTAATTATTAAAATATGATAAAAATTAAAGTAAAGTCACAATACATATAGAATTAATGCAAGAAACGAGTTGCAAATAAAAGAAATATTTTAAGAAAGGAAAAAAAAATGACGAAAAAAGGGGTGCAACACGAGGACTTCCCAGGGGGTCACCCATCCTAGTACTACTCTCGCCCAAGCACGCTTAACTTCGGAGTTCTGATGGGATCCGGTGCATTAGTGCTGGTATGATCGCACCCGTTAGAGTTGTGCAAACTAATTGTATATACTGATGTTTAGAGAGTATTTGCAATTTACTAGGATAAATTGAAAAAATGATGCAATAAATTGGAAATTAATTAAAAAATAGTGAAATTAATTATTAAAATATGATAAAAATTAAAGTAAAGTCACAATACATATAGAATTAATGCAAGAAACGAGTTGCAAATAAAAGAAATATTTTAAGAAAGGAAAAAAAAAATGACGAAAAAAGGGGTGCAACACGAGGACTTCCCAGGGGGTCACCCATCCTAGTACTACTCTCGCCCAAGCACGCTTAACTTCGGAGTTCTGATGGGATCCGGTGCATTAGTGCTGGTATGATCGCACCCGTTAGAGTTGTGCAAACTAATTGTATATACTGATGTTTAGAGAGTATTTGCAATTTACTAGGATAAATTGAAAAAATGATGCAATAAATTGGAAATTAATTAAAAAATAGTGAAATTAATTATTAAAATATGATAAAAAATTAAAGTAAAGTCACAATACATATAGAATTAATGCAAGAAACGAGTTGCAAATAAAAGAAATATTTTAAGAAAGGAAAAAAAAAATGACGAAAAAAGGGGTGCAACACGAGGACTTCCCAGGGGGTCACCCATCCTAGTACTACTCTCGCCCAAGCACGCTTAACTTCGGAGTTCTGATGGGATCCGGTGCATTAGTGCTGGTATGATCGCACCCGTTAGAGTTGTGCAAACTAATTGTATATACTGATGTTTAGAGAGTATTTGCAATTTACTAGGATAAATTGAAAAAATGATGCAATAAATTGGAAATTAATTAAAAAATAGTGAAATTAATTATTAAAATATGATAAAAAATTAAAGTAAAGTCACAATACATATAGAATTAATGCAAGAAACGAGTTGCAAATAAAAGAAATATTTTAAGAAAGGAAAAAAAAAATGACGAAAAAAGGGGTGCAACACGAGGACTTCCCAGGGGGTCACCCATCCTAGTACTACTCTCGCCCAAGCACGCTTAACTTCGGAGTTCTGATGGGATCCGGTGCATTAGTGCTGGTATGATCGCACCCGTTAGAGTTGTGCAAACTAATTGTATATACTGATGTTTAGAGAGTATTTGCAATTTACTAGGATAAATTGAAAAAATGATGCAATAAATTGGAAATTAATTAAAAAATAGTGAAATTAATTATTAAAATATGATAAAAATTAAAGTAAAGTCACAATACATATAGAATTAATGCAAGAAACGAGTTGCAAATAAAAGAAATATTTTAAGAAAGGAAAAAAAAAATGACGAAAAAAGGGGTGCAACACGAGGACTTCCCAGGGGGTCACCCATCCTAGTACTACTCTCGCCCAAGCACGCTTAACTTCGGAGTTCTGATGGGATCCGGTGCATTAGTGCTGGTATGATCGCACCCGTTAGAGTTGTGCAAACTAATTGTATATACTGATGTTTAGAGAGTATTTGCAATTTACTAGGATAAATTGAAAAAATGATGCAATAAATTGGAAATTAATTAAAAAATAGTGAAATTAATTATTAAAATATGATAAAAAATTAAAGTAAAGTCACAATACATATAGAATTAATGCAAGAAACGAGTTGCAAATAAAAGAAATATTTTAAGAAAGGAAAAAAAAAATGACGAAAAAAGGGGTGCAACACGAGGACTTCCCAGGGGGTCACCCATCCTAGTACTACTCTCGCCCAAGCACGCTTAACTTCGGAGTTCTGATGGGATCCGGTGCATTAGTGCTGGTATGATCGCACCCGTTAGAGTTGTGCAAACTAATTGTATATACTGATGTTTAGAGAGTATTTGCAATTTACTAGGATAAATTGAAAAAATGATGCAATAAATTGGAAATTAATTAAAAAATAGTGAAATTAATTATTAAAATATGATAAAAATTAAAGTAAAGTCACAATACATATAGAATTAATGCAAGAAACGAGTTGCAAATAAAAGAAATATTTTAAGAAAGGAAAAAAAAATGACGAAAAAAGGGGTGCAACACGAGGACTTCCCAGGGGGTCACCCATCCTAGTACTACTCTCGCCCAAGCACGCTTAACTTCGGAGTTCTGATGGGATCCGGTGCATTAGTGCTGGTATGATCGCACCCGTTAGAGTTGTGCAAACTAATTGTATATACTGATGTTTAGAGAGTATTTGCAATTTACTAGGATAAATTGAAAAAATGATGCAATAAATTGGAAATTAATTAAAAAATAGTGAAATTAATTATTAAAATATGATAAAAATTAAAGTAAAGTCACAATACATATAGAATTAATGCAAGAAACGAGTTGCAAATAAAAGAAATATTTTAAGAAAGGAAAAAAAAAATGACGAAAAAAGGGGTGCAACACGAGGACTTCCCAGGGGGTCACCCATCCTAGTACTACTCTCGCCCAAGCACGCTTAACTTCGAAGTTCTGATGGGATCCGGTGGATTAGTGCTGGTATGATCGCACCCGTTAGAGTTGTGCAAACTAATTGTATATACTGATGTTTAGAGACTATTTGCAATTTACTAGGATAAATTGAAAAAATGATGCAATAAATTGGAAATTAATTAAAAAATAGTGAAATTAATTATTAAAATATGATAAAAATTAAAGTAAAGTCACAATACATATAGAATTAATGCAAGAAACGAGTTGCAAATAAAAGAAATATTTTAAGAAAGGAAAAAAAAAATGACGAAAAAAGGGGTGCAACACGAGGACTTCCCAGGGGGTCACCCATCCTAGTACTACTCTCGCCCAAGCACGCTTAACTTCGGAGTTCTGATGGGATCCGGTGCATTAGTGCTGGTATGATCGCACCCGTTAGAGTTGTGCAAACTAATTGTATATACTGATGTTTAGAGAGTATTTGCAATTTACTAGGATAAATTGAAAAAATGATGCAATAAATTGGAAATTAATTAAAAAATAGTGAAATTAATTATTAAAATATGATAAAAATTAAAGTAAAGTCACAATACATATAGAATTAATGCAAGAAACGAGTTGCAAATAAAAGAAATATTTTAAGAAAGGAAAAAAAAAATGACGAAAAAAGGGGTGCAACACGAGGACTTCCCAGGGGGTCACCCATCCTAGTACTACTCTCGCCCAAGCATGCTTAACTTCGGAGTTCTGATGGGATCCGGTGCATTAGTGCTGGTATAATCGCACCCGTTAGAGTTGTGCAAACTAATTGTATATACTGATGTTTAGAGAGTATTTGCAATTTACTAGGATAAATTGAAAAAATGATGCAATAAATTGGAAATTAATTAAAAAATAGTGAAATTAATTATTAAAATATGATAAAAATTAAAGTAAAGTCACAATACATATAGAATTAATGCAAGAAACGAGTTGCAAATAAAAGAAATATTTTAAGAAAGGAAAAAAAAAATGACGAAAAAAGGGGTGCAACACGAGGACTTCCCAGGGGGTCACCCATCCTAGTACTACTCTCGCCCAAGCACGCTTAACTTCGGAGTTCTGATGGGATCCGGTGCATTAGTGCTGGTATGATCGCACCGTTAGAGTTGTGCAAACTAATTGTATATACTGATGTTTAGAGAGTATTTGCAATTTACTAGGATAAATTGAAAAAATGATGCAATAAATTGGAAATTAATTAAAAAATAGTGAAATTAATTATTAAAATATGATAAAAATTAAAGTAAAGTCACAATCCATATAGAATTAATGCAAGAAACGAGTTGCAAATAAAAGAAATATTTTAAGAAAGGAAAAAAAAAATGACGAAAAAAGGGGTGCAACACGAGGACTTCCCAGGGGGTCACCCATCCTAGTACTACTCTCGCCCAAGCACGCTTAACTTCGGAGTTCTGATGGGATCCGGTGCATTAGTGCTGGTATGATCGCACCCGTTAGAGTTGTGCAAACTAATTGTATATACTGATGTTTAGAGAGTATTTGCAATTTACTAGGATAAATTGAAAAAATGATGCAATAAATTGGAAATTAATTAAAAAATAGTGAAATTAATTATTAAAATATGATAAAAATTAAAGTAAAGTCACAATACATATAGAATTAATGCAAGAAACGAGTTGCAAATAAAAGAAATATTTTAAGAAACGAAAAAAAAAATGACGAAAAAAGGGGTGCAACACGAGGACTTCCCAGGGGGTCACCCATCCTAGTACTACTCTCGCCCAATCACGCTTAACTTCGGAGTTCTGATGGGATCCGGTGCATTAGTGCTGGTATGATCGCACCCGTTAGAGTTGTGCAAACTAATTGTATATACTGATGTTTAGAGAGTATTTGCAATTTACTAGGATAAATTGAAAAAATGATGCAATAAATTGGAAATTAATTAAAAAATAGTGAAATTAATTATTAAAATATGATAAAAATTAAAGTAAAGTCACAATACATATAGAATTAATGCAAGAAACGAGTTGCAAATAAAAGAAATATTTTAAGAAAGGAAAAAAAAATGACGAAAAAAGGGGTGCAACACGAGGACTTCCCAGGGGGTCACCCATCCTAGTACTACTCTCGCCCAAGCACGCTTAACTTCGGAGTTCTGATGGGATCCGGTGCATTAGTGCTGGTATGATCGCACCCGTTAGAGTTGTGCAAACTAATTGTATATACTGATGTTTAGAGAGTATTTGCAATTTACTAGGATAAATTGAAAAAATGATGCAATAAATTGGAAATTAATTAAAAAATAGTGAAATTAATTATTAAAATATGATAAAAATTAAAGTAAAGTCACAATACATATAGAATTAATGCAAGAAACGAGTTGCAAATAAAAGAAATATTTTAAGAAAGGAAAAAAAAATGACGAAAAAAGGGGTGCAACACGAGGACTTCCCAGGGGGTCACCCATCCTAGTACTACTCTCGCCCAAGCACGCTTAACTTCGGAGTTCTGATGGGATCCGGTGCATTAGTGCTGGTATGATCGCACCCGTTAGAGTTGTGCAAACTAATTGTATATACTGATGTTTAGAGAGTATTTGCAATTTACTAGGATAAATTGAAAAAATGATGCAATAAATTGGAAATTAATTAAAAAATAGTGAAATTAATTATTAAAATATGATAAAAATTAAAGTAAAGTCACAATACATATAGAATTAATGCAAGAAACGAGTTGCAAATAAAAGAAATATTTTAAGAAAGGAAAAAAAAAATGACGAAAAAAGGGGTGCAACACGAGGACTTCCCAGGGGGTCACCCATCCTAGTACTACTCTCGCCCAAGCACGCTTAACTTCGGAGTTCTGATGGGATCCGGTGCATTAGTGCTGGTATGATCGCACCCGTTAGAGTTGTGCAAACTAATTGTATATACTGATGTTTAGAGAGTATTTGCAATTTACTAGGATAAATTGAAAAAATGATGCAATAAATTGGAAATTAATTAAAAAATAGTGAAATTAATTATTAAAATATGATAAAAAATTAAAGTAAAGTCACAATACATATAGAATTAATGCAAGAAACGAGTTGCAAATAAAAGAAATATTTTAAGAAAGGAAAAAAAAAATGACGAAAAAAGGGGTGCAACACGAGGACTTCCCAGGGGGTCACCCATCCTAGTACTACTCTCGCCCAAGCACGCTTAACTTCGGAGTTCTGATGGGATCCGGTGCATTAGTGCTGGTATGATCGCACCCGTTAGAGTTGTGCAAACTAATTGTATATACTGATGTTTAGAGAGTATTTGCAATTTACTAGGATAAATTGAAAAAATGATGCAATAAATTGGAAATTAATTAAAAAATAGTGAAATTAATTATTAAAATATGATAAAAATTAAAGTAAAGTCACAATACATATAGAATTAATGCAAGAAACGAGTTGCAAATAAAAGAAATATTTTAAGAAAGGAAAAAAAAAATGACGAAAAAAGGGGTGCAACACGAGGACTTCCCAGGGGGTCACCCATCCTAGTACTACTCTCGCCCAAGCATGCTTAACTTCGGAGTTCTGATGGGATCCGGTGCATTAGTGCTGGTATAATCGCACCCGTTAGAGTTGTGCAAACTAATTGTATATACTGATGTTTAGAGAGTATTTGCAATTTACTAGGATAAATTGAAAAAATGATGCAATAAATTGGAAATTAATTAAAAAATAGTGAAATTAATTATTAAAATATGATAAAAATTAAAGTAAAGTCACAATACATATAGAATTAATGCAAGAAACGAGTTGCAAATAAAAGAAATATTTTAAGAAAGGAAAAAAAAAATGACGAAAAAAGGGGTGCAACACGAGGACTTCCCAGGGGGTCACCCATCCTAGTACTACTCTCGCCCAAGCACGCTTAACTTCGGAGTTCTGATGGGATCCGGTGCATTAGTGCTGGTATGATCGCACCGTTAGAGTTGTGCAAACTAATTGTATATACTGATGTTTAGAGAGTATTTGCAATTTACTAGGATAAATTGAAAAAATGATGCAATAAATTGGAAATTAATTAAAAAATAGTGAAATTAATTATTAAAATATGATAAAAATTAAAGTAAAGTCACAATCCATATAGAATTAATGCAAGAAACGAGTTGCAAATAAAAGAAATATTTTAAGAAAGGAAAAAAAAAATGACGAAAAAAGGGGTGCAACACGAGGACTTCCCAGGGGGTCACCCATCCTAGTACTACTCTCGCCCAAGCACGCTTAACTTCGGAGTTCTGATGGGATCCGGTGCATTAGTGCTGGTATGATCGCACCCGTTAGAGTTGTGCAAACTAATTGTATATACTGATGTTTAGAGAGTATTTGCAATTTACTAGGATAAATTGAAAAAATGATGCAATAAATTGGAAATTAATTAAAAAATAGTGAAATTAATTATTAAAATATGATAAAAATTAAAGTAAAGTCACAATACATATAGAATTAATGCAAGAAACGAGTTGCAAATAAAAGAAATATTTTAAGAAACGAAAAAAAAAATGACGAAAAAAGGGGTGCAACACGAGGACTTCCCAGGGGGTCACCCATCCTAGTACTACTCTCGCCCAATCACGCTTAACTTCGGAGTTCTGATGGGATCCGGTGCATTAGTGCTGGTATGATCGCACCCGTTAGAGTTGTGCAAACTAATTGTATATACTGATGTTTAGAGAGTATTTGCAATTTACTAGGATAAATTGAAAAAATGATGCAATAAATTGGAAATTAATTAAAAAATAGTGAAATTAATTATTAAAATATGATAAAAATTAAAGTAAAGTCACAATACATATAGAATTAATGCAAGAAACGAGTTGCAAATAAAAGAAATATTTTAAGAAAGGAAAAAAAAATGACGAAAAAAGGGGTGCAACACGAGGACTTCCCAGGGGGTCACCCATCCTAGTACTACTCTCGCCCAAGCACGCTTAACTTCGGAGTTCTGATGGGATCCGGTGCATTAGTGCTGGTATGATCGCACCCGTTAGAGTTGTGCAAACTAATTGTATATACTGATGTTTAGAGAGTATTTGCAATTTACTAGGATAAATTGAAAAAATGATGCAATAAATTGGAAATTAATTAAAAAATAGTGAAATTAATTATTAAAATATGATAAAAATTAAAGTAAAGTCACAATACATATAGAATTAATGCAAGAAACGAGTTGCAAATAAAAGAAATATTTTAAGAAAGGAAAAAAAAATGACGAAAAAAGGGGTGCAACACGAGGACTTCCCAGGGGGTCACCCATCCTAGTACTACTCTCGCCCAAGCACGCTTAACTTCGGAGTTCTGATGGGATCCGGTGCATTAGTGCTGGTATGATCGCACCCGTTAGAGTTGTGCAAACTAATTGTATATACTGATGTTTAGAGAGTATTTGCAATTTACTAGGATAAATTGAAAAAATGATGCAATAAATTGGAAATTAATTAAAAAATAGTGAAATTAATTATTAAAATATGATAAAAATTAAAGTAAAGTCACAATACATATAGAATTAATGCAAGAAACGAGTTGCAAATAAAAGAAATATTTTAAGAAAGGAAAAAAAAAATGACGAAAAAAGGGGTGCAACACGAGGACTTCCCAGGGGGTCACCCATCCTAGTACTACTCTCGCCCAAGCACGCTTAACTTCGGAGTTCTGATGGGATCCGGTGCATTAGTGCTGGTATGATCGCACCCGTTAGAGTTGTGCAAACTAATTGTATATACTGATGTTTAGAGAGTATTTGCAATTTACTAGGATAAATTGAAAAAATGATGCAATAAATTGGAAATTAATTAAAAAATAGTGAAATTAATTATTAAAATATGATAAAAAATTAAAGTAAAGTCACAATACATATAGAATTAATGCAAGAAACGAGTTGCAAATAAAAGAAATATTTTAAGAAAGGAAAAAAAAAATGACGAAAAAAGGGGTGCAACACGAGGACTTCCCAGGGGGTCACCCATCCTAGTACTACTCTCGCCCAAGCACGCTTAACTTCGGAGTTCTGATGGGATCCGGTGCATTAGTGCTGGTATGATCGCACCCGTTAGAGTTGTGCAAACTAATTGTATATACTGATGTTTAGAGAGTATTTGCAATTTACTAGGATAAATTGAAAAAATGATGCAATAAATTGGAAATTAATTAAAAAATAGTGAAATTAATTATTAAAATATGATAAAAATTAAAGTAAAGTCACAATACATATAGAATTAATGCAAGAAACGAGTTGCAAATAAAAGAAATATTTTAAGAAAGGAAAAAAAAAATGACGAAAGAGGGGGTCACCCATCCTAGTACTACTCTCGCCCAAGCACGCTTAACTTCGGAGTTCTGATGGGATCCGGTGCATTAGTGCTGGTATGATCGCACCCGTTAGAGTTGTGCAAACTAATTGTATATACTGATGTTTAGAGAGTATTTGCAATTTACTAGGATAAATTGAAAAAATGATGCAATAAATTGGAAATTAATTAAAAAATAGTGAAATTAATTATTAAAATATGATAAAAATTAAAGTAAAGTCACAATACATATAGAATTAATGCAAGAAACGAGTTGCAAATAAAAGAAATATTTTAAGAAAGGAAAAAAAAATGACGAAAAAAGGGGTGCAACACGAGGACTTCCCAGGGGGTCACCCATCCTAGTACTACTCTCGCCCAAGCACGCTTAACTTCGGAGTTCTGATGGGATCCGGTGCATTAGTGCTGGTATGATCGCACCCGTTAGAGTTGTGCAAACTAATTGTATATACTGATGTTTAGAGAGTATTTGCAATTTACTAGGATAAATTGAAAAAATGATGCAATAAATTGGAAATTAATTAAAAAATAGTGAAATTAATTATTAAAATATGATAAAAATTAAAGTAAAGTCACAATACATATAGAATTAATGCAAGAAACGAGTTGCAAATAAAAGAAATATTTTAAGAAAGGAAAAAAAAAATGACGAAAAAAGGGGTGCAACACGAGGACTTCCCAGGGGGTCACCCATCCTAGTACTACTCTCGCCCAAGCACGCTTAACTTCGGAGTTCTGATGGGATCCGGTGGATTAGTGCTGGTATGATCGCACCCGTTAGAGTTGTGCAAACTAATTGTATATACTGATGTTTAGAGACTATTTGCAATTTACTAGGATAAATTGAAAAAATGATGCAATAAATTGGAAATTAATTAAAAAATAGTGAAATTAATTATTAAAATATGATAAAAATTAAAGTAAAGTCACAATACATATAGAATTAATGCAAGAAACGAGTTGCAAATAAAAGAAATATTTTAAGAAAGGAAAAAAAAAATGACGAAAAAAGGGGTGCAACACGAGGACTTCCCAGGGGGTCACCCATCCTAGTACTACTCTCGCCCAAGCACGCTTAACTTCGGAGTTCTGATGGGATCCGGTGCATTAGTGCTGGTATGATCGCACCCGTTAGAGTTGTGCAAACTAATTGTATATACTGATGTTTAGAGAGTATTTGCAATTTACTAGGATAAATTGAAAAAATGATGCAATAAATTGGAAATTAATTAAAAAATAGTGAAATTAATTATTAAAATATGATAAAAATTAAAGTAAAGTCACAATACATATAGAATTAATGCAAGAAACGAGTTGCAAATAAAAGAAATATTTTAAGAAAGGAAAAAAAAAATGACGAAAAAAGGGGTGCAACACGAGGACTTCCCAGGGGGTCACCCATCCTAGTACTACTCTCGCCCAAGCATGCTTAACTTCGGAGTTCTGATGGGATCCGGTGCATTAGTGCTGGTATAATCGCACCCGTTAGAGTTGTGCAAACTAATTGTATATACTGATGTTTAGAGAGTATTTGCAATTTACTAGGATAAATTGAAAAAATGATGCAATAAATTGGAAATTAATTAAAAAATAGTGAAATTAATTATTAAAATATGATAAAAATTAAAGTAAAGTCACAATACATATAGAATTAATGCAAGAAACGAGTTGCAAATAAAAGAAATATTTTAAGAAAGGAAAAAAAAAATGACGAAAAAAGGGGTGCAACACGAGGACTTCCCAGGGGGTCACCCATCCTAGTACTACTCTCGCCCAAGCACGCTTAACTTCGGAGTTCTGATGGGATCCGGTGCATTAGTGCTGGTATGATCGCACCGTTAGAGTTGTGCAAACTAATTGTATATACTGATGTTTAGAGAGTATTTGCAATTTACTAGGATAAATTGAAAAAATGATGCAATAAATTGGAAATTAATTAAAAAATAGTGAAATTAATTATTAAAATATGATAAAAATTAAAGTAAAGTCACAATCCATATAGAATTAATGCAAGAAACGAGTTGCAAATAAAAGAAATATTTTAAGAAAGGAAAAAAAAAATGACGAAAAAAGGGGTGCAACACGAGGACTTCCCAGGGGGTCACCCATCCTAGTACTACTCTCGCCCAAGCACGCTTAACTTCGGAGTTCTGATGGGATCCGGTGCATTAGTGCTGGTATGATCGCACCCGTTAGAGTTGTGCAAACTAATTGTATATACTGATGTTTAGAGAGTATTTGCAATTTACTAGGATAAATTGAAAAAATGATGCAATAAATTGGAAATTAATTAAAAAATAGTGAAATTAATTATTAAAATATGATAAAAATTAAAGTAAAGTCACAATACATATAGAATTAATGCAAGAAACGAGTTGCAAATAAAAGAAATATTTTAAGAAACGAAAAAAAAAATGACGAAAAAAGGGGTGCAACACGAGGACTTCCCAGGGGGTCACCCATCCTAGTACTACTCTCGCCCAATCACGCTTAACTTCGGAGTTCTGATGGGATCCGGTGCATTAGTGCTGGTATGATCGCACCCGTTAGAGTTGTGCAAACTAATTGTATATACTGATGTTTAGAGAGTATTTGCAATTTACTAGGATAAATTGAAAAAATGATGCAATAAATTGGAAATTAATTAAAAAATAGTGAAATTAATTATTAAAATATGATAAAAATTAAAGAAAAGTCACAATACATATAGAATTAATGCAAGAAACGAGTTGCAAATAAAAGAAATATTTTAAGAAAGGAAAAAAAAATGACGAAAAAAGGGGTGCAACACGAGGACTTCCCAGGGGGTCACCCATCCTAGTACTACTCTCGCCCAAGCACGCTTAACTTCGGAGTTCTGATGGGATCCGGTGCATTAGTGCTGGTATGATCGCACCCGTTAGAGTTGTGCAAACTAATTGTATATACTGATGTTTAGAGAGTATTTGCAATTTACTAGGATAAATTGAAAAAATGATGCAATAAATTGGAAATTAATTAAAAAATAGTGAAATTAATTATTAAAATATGATAAAAATTAAAGTAAAGTCACAATACATATAGAATTAATGCAAGAAACGAGTTGCAAATAAAAGAAATATTTTAAGAAAGGAAAAAAAAATGACGAAAAAAGGGGTGCAACACGAGGACTTCCCAGGGGGTCACTGTAACACCCCTGTCCCACATCGAGGAGATTTGGGACTTCTGTTCAGTTTATAAGGCAAAACACTACTACTAATTAGCACCAACAAAATCATGATATTTTGGGGGCCTGTGGTGGGCTTGTCGTTACCCAAGTTGGCTGCGTTTGGGCCAGTAGGCTTCGGCTTATTCGGACTCGGAATCGGGACTTGACCCGATTTTCGAAAAAGGCTCGGGATTTGACCCGGGTTGTCACATATGGTATCAGAGCATAATCTGGAAAAACACTATGAAATAGAAGTTGTAGGTAATTGAAAGAGCTTTCCGAAAAGTCCAGAATCATCAAATTCCGACTTACAATGAATATTCTACGAATTTTACAAGACAGCTGATTTGTGAGAGACAAAGACCTACGAATTTTGATTAAAAAGACTGAGAAGAAGAATAAGATGTTTATATAACGATACAAAACCCTAACTTCAGACCTACAACTTAACTGGATCCAAATCTGACCCATATTTTAGGCCCATTAGTCTAATTTAATTTTAAATCCTATTTTTTTTTCAAGTTTTAATCCTTTTTTTCTTTTTTCTTTTATTATTATTATCCTAAAAATTACGGGATATTACATACTACCCTCCTTAAAAAGAATTTGGTCCCCAAATTCACAAAAATCCTATACTTTAAAAGGTTCATGACACATATACCTACTAGTCTTCTACAAGTCAAACTTAATCCATAGTCCACAAGATCGCACCCTAGAGAATGTATTAGTCCCATACCTAACACACTCCGAAGGACAACCTGGCTCTGATACCAACTGTAACATATATACACATATGACAATACAATATTCGATACGATACAATAACATTATACGATACATAATTTCTATACACATATTCTTATTCTTATTCGATACGATACAATAACGATACACAATACACAATACATAACTTTCAATTCACATATTCTTATTCTTTTTCTTATTCAATACGATACGACACGACACCACATAACAACAATAACCTGAAACCCACAATTCATGCCACGATCACTACAACCCGGTGATAACGGTCCTAAATTTGCAGAAAACTATCACTATAACCCGGTGACTCGGTCCTTATTCTTATTCGATATTTTCACAAACCATGGCACAAATCAAAGTCTCAAGTCTATTGCTTACACATAACACATATCAAATAAACATATCACTTCAAAATATAATTTCACTTAGCCCGGGTTTATATAATCAAATATACATACATAACACATAATTTTGAAAACACTAGAAAGAACAATCGGAAACTTACCTCAACGCGAAAAATCAACAATCAAATCATCCTAGAGCACGTACCCAATTCTGACCAGAACTGTAATTACTCTTTTTGACCATCTAAACGACGTTTTCATGAAAAACTCAAAGGACGAAAGTTTTAGAGAATTAAAAGAACTTTCTAAAAAGATATGACTCATCAAAATCGGACTTATAACGAATCGGGAATTGAATAAAACGTCTGCTGAATTTGAACAGAAACTGAAAAACAAGATCTGTTTGTGTTTTGTGATTTTAAGAACAGTTCAGAGCATAATCTGGAAAAACACTATGAAATAGAAGTTGTAGGTAATTGAAAGAGCTTTCCGAAAAGTCCAGAATCATCAAATTCCGACTTACAATGAATATTCTACGAATTTTACAAGACAGCTGATTTGTGAGAGACAAAGACCTACGAATTTTGATTAAAAAGACTGAGAAGAAGAATAAGATGTTTATATAACGATACAAAACCCTAACTTCAGACCTACAACTTAACTGGATCCAAATCTGACCCATATTTTAGGCCCATTAGTCTAATTTAATTTTAAATCCTATTTTTTTTTCAAGTTTTAATCCTTTTTTTCTTTTTTCTTTTATTATTATTATCCTAAAAATTACGGGATATTACAGTCACCCATCCTAGTACTACTCTCGCCCAAGCACGCTTAACTTCGGAGTTCTGATGGGATCCGGTGCATTAGTGCTGGTATGATCGCACCCGTTAGAGTTGTGCAAACTAATTGTATATACTGATGTTTAGAGAGTATTTGCAATTTACTAGGATAAATTGAAAAAATGATGCAATAAATTGGAAATTAATTAAAAAATAGTGAAATTAATTATTAAAATATGATAAAAATTAAAGTAAAGTCACAATACATATAGAATTAATGCAAGAAACGAGTTGCAAATAAAAGAAATATTTTAAGAAAGGAAAAAAAAAATGACGAAAAAAGGGGTGCAACACGAGGACTTCCCAGGGGGTCACCCATCCTAGTACTACTCTCGCCCAAGCACGCTTAACTTCGGAGTTCTGATGGGATCCGGTGCATTAGTGCTGGTATGATCGCACCCGTTAGAGTTGTGCAAACTAATTGTATATACTGATGTTTAGAGAGTATTTGCAATTTACTAGGATAAATTGAAAAAATGATGCAATAAATTGGAAATTAATTAAAAAATAGTGAAATTAATTATTAAAATATGATAAAAAATTAAAGTAAAGTCACAATACATATAGAATTAATGCAAGAAACGAGTTGCAAATAAAAGAAATATTTTAAGAAAGGAAAAAAAAATGACGAAAAAAGGGGTGCAACACGAGGACTTCCCAGGGGGTCACCCATCCTAGTACTACTCTCGCCCAAGCACGCTTAACTTCGGAGTTCTGATGGGATCCGGTGCATTAGTGCTGGTATGATCGCACCCGTTAGAGTTGTGCAAACTAATTGTATATACTGATGTTTAGAGAGTATTTGCAATTTACTAGGATAAATTGAAAAAATGATGCAATAAATTGGAAATTAATTAAAAAATAGTGAAATTAATTATTAAAATATGATAAAAATTAAAGTAAAGTCACAATACATATAGAATTAATGCAAGAAACGAGTTGCAAATAAAAGAAATATTTTAAGAAAGGAAAAAAAAAATGACGAAAGAGGGGGTCACCCATCCTAGTACTACTCTCGCCCAAGCACGCTTAACTTCGGAGTTCTGATGGGATCCGGTGCATTAGTGCTGGTATGATCGCACCCGTTAGAGTTGTGCAAACTAATTGTATATACTGATGTTTAGAGAGTATTTGCAATTTACTAGGATAAATTGAAAAAATGATGCAATAAATTGGAAATTAATTAAAAAATAGTGAAATTAATTATTAAAATATGATAAAAATTAAAGTAAAGTCACAATACATATAGAATTAATGCAAGAAACGAGTTGCAAATAAAAGAAATATTTTAAGAAAGGAAAAAAAAATGACGAAAAAAGGGGTGCAACACGAGGACTTCCCAGGGGGTCACCCATCCTAGTACTACTCTCGCCCAAGCACGCTTAACTTCGGAGTTCTGATGGGATCCGGTGCATTAGTGCTGGTATGATCGCACCCGTTAGAGTTGTGCAAACTAATTGTATATACTGATGTTTAGAGAGTATTTGCAATTTACTAGGATAAATTGAAAAAATGATGCAATAAATTGGAAATTAATTAAAAAATAGTGAAATTAATTATTAAAATATGATAAAAATTAAAGTAAAGTCACAATACATATAGAATTAATGCAAGAAACGAGTTGCAAATAAAAGAAATATTTTAAGAAAGGAAAAAAAAAATGACGAAAGAGGGGGTCACCCATCCTAGTACTACTCTCGCCCAAGCACGCTTAACTTCGGAGTTCTGATGGGATCCGGTGCATTAGTGCTGGTATGATCGCACCCGTTAGAGTTGTGCAAACTAATTGTATATACTGATGTTTAGAGAGTATTTGCAATTTACTAGGATAAATTGAAAAAATGATGCAATAAATTGGAAATTAATTAAAAAATAGTGAAATTAATTATTAAAATATGATAAAAATTAAAGTAAAGTCACAATACATATAGAATTAATGCAAGAAACGAGTTGCAAATAAAAGAAATATTTTAAGAAAGGAAAAAAAAATGACGAAAAAAGGGGTGCAACACGAGGACTTCCCAGGGGGTCACCCATCCTAGTACTACTCTCGCCCAAGCACGCTTAACTTCGGAGTTCTGATGGGATCCGGTGCATTAGTGCTGGTATGATCGCACCCGTTAGAGTTGTGCAAACTAATTGTATATACTGATGTTTAGAGAGTATTTGCAATTTACTAGGATAAATTGAAAAAATGATGCAATAAATTGGAAATTAATTAAAAAATAGTGAAATTAATTATTAAAATATGATAAAAATTAAAGTAAAGTCACAATACATATAGAATTAATGCAAGAAACGAGTTGCAAATAAAAGAAATATTTTAAGAAAGGAAAAAAAAAATGACGAAAAAAGGGGTGCAACACGAGGACTTCCCAGGGGGTCACCCATCCTAGTACTACTCTCGCCCAAGCACGCTTAACTTCGGAGTTCTGATGGGATCCGGTGGATTAGTGCTGGTATGATCGCACCCGTTAGAGTTGTGCAAACTAATTGTATATACTGATGTTTAGAGACTATTTGCAATTTACTAGGATAAATTGAAAAAATGATGCAATAAATTGGAAATTAATTAAAAAATAGTGAAATTAATTATTAAAATATGATAAAAATTAAAGTAAAGTCACAATACATATAGAATTAATGCAAGAAACGAGTTGCAAATAAAAGAAATATTTTAAGAAAGGAAAAAAAAATGACGAAAAAAGGGGTGCAACACGAGGACTTCCCAGGGGGTCACCCATCCTAGTACTACTCTCGCCCAAGCACGCTTAACTTCGGAGTTCTGATGGGATCCGGTGCATTAGTGCTGGTATGATCGCACCCGTTAGAGTTGTGCAAACTAATTGTATATACTGATGTTTAGAGAGTATTTGCAATTTACTAGGATAAATTGAAAAAATGATGCAATAAATTGGAAATTAATTAAAAAATAGTGAAATTAATTATTAAAATATGATAAAAATTAAAGTAAAGTCACAATACATATAGAATTAATGCAAGAAACGAGTTGCAAATAAAAGAAATATTTTAAGAAAGGAAAAAAAAAATGACGAAAAAAGGGGTGCAACACGAGGACTTCCCAGGGGGTCACCCATCCTAGTACTACTCTCGCCCAAGCATGCTTAACTTCAGAGTTCTGATGGGATCCGGTGCATTAGTGCTGGTATAATCGCACCCGTTAGAGTTGTGCAAACTAATTGTATATACTGATGTTTAGAGAGTATTTGCAATTTACTAGGATAAATTGAAAAAATGATGCAATAAATTGGAAATTAATTAAAAAATAGTGAAATTAATTATTAAAATATGATAAAAATTAAAGTAAAGTCACAATACATATAGAATTAATGCAAGAAACGAGTTGCAAATAAAAGAAATATTTTAAGAAAGGAAAAAAAAAATGACGAAAAAAGGGGTGCAACACGAGGACTTCCCAGGGGGTCACCCATCCTAGTACTACTCTCGCCCAAGCACGCTTAACTTCGGAGTTCTGATGGGATCCGGTGCATTAGTGCTGGTATGATCGCACCGTTAGAGTTGTGCAAACTAATTGTATATACTGATGTTTAGAGAGTATTTGCAATTTACTAGGATAAATTGAAAAAATGATGCAATAAATTGGAAATTAATTAAAAAATAGTGAAATTAATTATTAAAATATGATAAAAATTAAAGTAAAGTCACAATCCATATAGAATTAATGCAAGAAACGAGTTGCAAATAAAAGAAATATTTTAAGAAAGGAAAAAAAAAATGACGAAAAAAGGGGTGCAACACGAGGACTTCCCAGGGGGTCACCCATCCTAGTACTACTCTCGCCCAAGCACGCTTAACTTCGGAGTTCTGATGGGATCCGGTGCATTAGTGCTGGTATGATCGCACCCGTTAGAGTTGTGCAAACTAATTGTATATACTGATGTTTAGAGAGTATTTGCAATTTACTAGGATAAATTGAAAAAATGATGCAATAAATTGGAAATTAATTAAAAAATAGTGAAATTAATTATTAAAATATGATAAAAATTAAAGTAAAGTCACAATACATATAGAATTAATGCAAGAAACGAGTTGCAAATAAAAGAAATATTTTAAGAAACGAAAAAAAAAATGACGAAAAAAGGGGTGCAACACGAGGACTTCCCAGGGGGTCACCCATCCTAGTACTACTCTCGCCCAAGCACGCTTAACTTCGGAGTTCTGATGGGATCCGGTGCATTAGTGCTGGTATGATCGCACCCATTAGAGTTGTGCAAACTAATTGTATATACTGATGTTTAGAGAGTATTTGCAATTTACTAGGATAAATTGAAAAAAATGATGCAATAAATTGGAAATTAATTAAAAAATAGTGAAATTAATTATTAAAATATGATAAAAATTAAAGTAAAGTCACAATACATATAGAATTAATGCAAGAAACGAGTTGCAAATAAAAGAAATATTTTAAGAAAGGAAAAAAAAATGACGAAAAAAGGGGTGCAACACGAGGACTTCCCAGGGGGTCACCCATCCTAGTACTACTCTCGCCCAAGCACGCTTAACTTCGGAGTTCTGATGGGATCCGGTGCATTAGTGCTGGTATGATCGCACACGTTAGAGTTGTGCAAACTAATTGTATATACTGATGTTTAGAGAGTATTTGCAATTTACTAGGATAAATTGAAAAAATGATGCAATAAATTGGAAATTAATTAAAAAATAGTGAAATTAATTATTAAAATATGATAAAAATTAAAGTAAAGTCACAATACATATAGAATTAATGCAAGAAACGAGTTGCAAATAAAAGAAATATTTTAAGAAAGGAAAAAAAAAATGACGAAAAAAGGGGTGCAACACGAGGACTTCCCAGGGGGTCACCCATCCTAGTACTACTCTCGCCCAAGCACGCTTAACTTCGGAGTTCTGATGGGATCCGGTGCATTAGTGCTGGTATGATCGCACCCGTTAGAGTTGTGCAAACTAATTGTATATACTGATGTTTAGAGAGTATTTGCAATTTACTAGGATAAATTGAAAAAATGATGCAATAAATTGGAAATTAATTAAAAAATAGTGAAATTAATTATTAAAATATGATAAAAATTAAAGTAAAGTCACAATACATATAGAATTAATGCAAGAAACGAGTTGCAAATAAAAGAAATATTTTAAGAAAGGAAAAAAAAAATGACGAAAAAAGGGGTGCAACACGAGGACTTCACAGGGGGTCACCCATCCTAGTACTACTCTCGCCCAAGCACGCTTAACTTCGGAGTTCTGATGGGATCCGGTGCATTAGTGCTGGTATGATCGCACCCGTTAGAGTTGTGCAAACTAATTGTATATACTGATGTTTAGAGAGTATTTGCAATTTACTAGGATAAATTGAAAAAATGATGCAATAAATTGGAAATTAATTAAAAAATAGTGAAATTAATTATTAAAATATGATAAAAATTAAAGTAAAGTCACAATACATATAGAATTAATGCAAGAAACGAGTTGCAAATAAAAGAAATATTTTAAGAAACGAAAAAAAAAATGACGAAAAAAGGGGTGCAACACGAGGACTTCCCAGGGGGTCACCCATCCTAGTACTACTCTCGCCCAAGCACGCTTAACTTCGGAGTTCTGATGGGATCCGGTGCATTAGTGCTGGTATGATCGCACCCGTTAGAGTTGTGCAAACTAATTGTATATACTGATATTTAGAGAGTATTTGCAATTTACTAGGATAAATTGAAAAAATGATGCAATAAATTGGAAATTAATTAAAAAATAGTGAAATTAATTATTAAAATATGATAAAAATTAAAGTAAAGTCACAATACATATAGAATTAATGCAAGAAACGAGTTGCAAATAAAAGAAATATTTTAAGAAAGGAAAAAAAAAATGACGAAAAAAGGGGTGCAACACGAGGACTTCCCAGGGGGTCACCCATCCTAGTACTACTCTCGCCCAAGCACGCTTAACTTCGGAGTTCTGATGGGATCCGGTGCATTAGTGCTGGTATGATCGCACCCGTTAGAGTTGTGCAAACTAATTGTATATACTGATGTTTAGAGAGTATTTGCAATTTACTAGGATAAATTGAAAAAATGATGCAATAAATTGGAAATTAATTAAAAAATAGTGAAATTAATTATTAAAATATGATAAAAATTAAAGTAAAGTCACAATACATATAGAATTAATGCAAGAAACGAGTTGCAAATAAAAGAAATATTTTAAGAAAGGAAAAAAAAATGACGAAAAAAGGGGTGCAACACGAGGACTTCCCAGGGGGTCACCCATCCTAGTATTACTCTCGCCCAAGCACGCTTAACTTCGGAGTTCTGATGGGATCCGGTGCATTAGTGCTGGTATGATCGCACCCGTTAGAGTTGTGCAAACTAATTGTATATACTGATGTTTAGAGAGTATTTGCAATTTACTAGGATAAATTGAAAAAATGATGCAATAAATTGGAAATTAATTAAAAAATAGTGAAATTAATTATTAAAATATGATAAAAATTAAAGTAAAGTCACAATACATATAGAATTAATGCAAGAAACGAGTTGCAAATAAAAGAAATATTTTAAGAAAGGAAAAAAAAATGACGAAAAAAGGGGTGCAACACGAGGACTTCCCAGGGGGTCACCCATCCTAGTACTACTCTCGCCCAAGCACGCTTAACTTCGGAGTTCTGATGGGATCCGGTGCATTAGTGCTGGTATGATCGCACCCGTTAGAGTTGTGCAAACTAATTGTATATACTGATGTTTAGATAAATTGAAAAAATGATGCAATAAATTGGAAATTAATTAAAAAATAGTGAAATTAATTATTAAAATATGATAAAAATTAAAGTAAAGTCACAATACATATAGAATTAATGCAAGAAACGAGTTGCAAATAAAAGAAATATTTTAAGAAAGGAAAAAAAAAATGACGAAAAAAGGGGTGCAACACGAGGACTTCCCAGGGGGTCACCCATCCTAGTACTACTCTCGCCCAAGCACGCTTAACTTCGGAGTTCTGATGGGATCCGGTGCATTAGTGCTGGTATGATCGCACCCGTTAGAGTTGTGCAAACTAATTGTATATACTGATGTTTAGAGAGTATTTGCAATTTACTAGGATAAATTGAAAAAATGATGCAATAAATTGGAAATTAATTAAAAAATAGTGAAATTAATTATTAAAATATGATAAAAATTAAAGTAAAGTCACAATACATATAGAATTAATGCAAGAAACGAGTTGCAAATAAAAGAAATATTTTAAGAAAGGAAAAAAAAAATGACGAAAAAAGGGGTGCAACACGAGGACTTCCCAGGGGGTCACCCATCCTAGTACTACTCTCGCCCAAGCACGCTTAACTTCGGAGTTCTGATGGGATCCGGTGCATTAGTGCTGGTATGATCGCACCCGTTAGAGTTGTGCAAACTAATTGTATATACTGATGTTTAGAGAGTATTTGCAATTTACTAGGATAAATTGAAAAAATGATGCAATAAATTGGAAATTAATTAAAAAATAGTGAAATTAATTATTAAAATATGATAAAAATTAAAGTAAAGTCACAATACATATAGAATTAATGCAAGAAACGAGTTGCAAATAAAAGAAATATTTTAAGAAAGGAAAAAAAAAATGACGAAAAAAGTGGTGCAACACGAGGACTTCCCAGGGGGTCACCCATCCTAGTACTACTCTCGCCCAAGCACGCTTAACTTCGGAGTTCTGATGGGATCCGGTGCATTAGTGCTGGTATGATCGCACCCGTTAGAGTTGTGCAAACTAATTGTATATACTGATGTTTAGAGAGTATTTGCAATTTACTAGGATAAATTGAAAAAATGATGCAATAAATTGGAAATTAATTAAAAAATAGTGAAATTAATTATTAAAATATGATAAAAATTAAAGTAAAGTCACAATACATATAGAATTAATGCAAGAAACGAGTTGCAAATAAAAGAAATATTTTAAGAAAGGAAAAAAAAAATGACGAAAAAAGGGGTGCAACACGAGGACTTCCCAGGGGGTCACCCATCCTAGTACTACTCTCGCCCAAGCACGCTTAACTTCGGAGTTCTGATGGGATCCGGTGCATTAGTGCTGGTATGATCGCACCCGTTAGAGTTGTGCAAACTAATTGTATATACTGATGTTTAGAGAGTATTTGCAATTTACTAGGATAAATTGAAAAAATGATGCAATAAATTGGAAATTAATTAAAAAATAGTGAAATTAATTATTAAAATATGATAAAAATTAAAGTAAAGTCACAATACATATAGAATTAATGCAAGAAACGAGTTGCAAATAAAAGAAATATTTTAAGAAAGGAAAAAAAAAATGACGAAAAAAGGGGTGCAACACGAGGACTTCCTAGGGGGTCACCCATCCTAGTACTACTCTCGCCCAAGCACGCTTAACTTCGGAGTTCTGATGGGATCCGGTGCATTAGTGCTGGTATGATCGCACCCGTTAGAGTTGTGCAAACTAATTGTATATACTGATGTTTAGAGAGTATTTGCAATTTACTAGGATAAATTGAAAAAATGATGCAATAAATTGGAAATTAATTAAAAAATAGTGAAATTAATTATTAAAATATGATAAAAATTAAAGTAAAGTCACAATACATATAGAATTAATGCAAGAAACGAGTTGCAAATAAAAGAAATATTTTAAGAAAGGAAAAAAAAAATGACGAAAAAAGGGGTGCAACACGAGGACTTCCCAGGGGGTCACCCATCCTAGTACTACTCTCGCCCAAGCACGCTTAACTTCGGAGTTCTGATGGGATCCGGTGCATTAGTGCTGGTATGATCGCACCCGTTAGAGTTGTGCAAACTAATTGTATATACTGATGTTTAGAGAGTATTTGCAATTTACTAGGATAAATTGAAAAAATGATGCAATAAATTGGAAATTAATTAAAAAATAGTGAAATTAATTATTAAAATATGATAAAAATTAAAGTAAAGTCACAATACATATAGAATTAATGCAAGAAACGAGTTGCAAATAAAAGAAATATTTTAAGAAAGGAAAAAAAAAATGACGAAAAAAGGGGTGCAACACGAGGACTTCCCAGGGGGTCACCCATCCTAGTACTACTCTCGCCCAAGCACGCTTAACTTCGGAGTTCTGATGGGATCCGGTGCATTAGTGCTGGTATGATCGCACCCGTTAGAGTTGTGCAAACTAATTGTATATACTGATGTTTAGAGAGTATTTGCAATTTACTAGGATAAATTGAAAAAATGATGCAATAAATTGGAAATTAATTAAAAAATAGTGAAATTAATTATTAAAATATGATAAAAATTAAAGTAAAGTCACAATACATATAGAATTAATGCAAGAAACGAGTTGCAAATAAAAGAAATATTTTAAGAAAGGAAAACAAAAATGACGAAAAAAGGGGTGCAACACGAGGACTTCCCAGGGGGTCACCCATCCTAGTACTACTCTCGCCCAAGCACGCTTAACTTCGGAGTTCTGATGGGATCCGGTGAATTAGTGCTGGTATGATCGCACCCGTTAGAGTTGTGCAAACTAATTGTATATACTGATGTTTAGAGAGTATTTGCAATTTACTAGGATAAATTGAAAAAATGATGCAATAAATTGGAAATTAATTAAAAAATAGTGAAATTAATTATTAAAATATGATAAAAATTAAAGTAAAGTCACAATACATATAGAATTAATGCAAGAAACGAGTTGCAAATAAAAGAAATATTTTAAGAAAGGAAAAAAAAAATGACGAAAAAAGGGGTGCAACACGAGGACTTCCCAGGGGGTCACCCATCCTAGTACTACTCTCGCCCAAGCACGCTTAACTTCGGAGTTCTGATGGGATCCGGTGCATTAGTGCTGGTATGATCGCACCCGTTAGAGTTGTGCAAACTAATTGTATATACTGATGTTTAGAGAGTATTTGCAATTTACTAGGATAAATTGAAAAAATGATGCAATAAATTGGAAATTAATTAAAAAATAGTGAAATTAATTATTAAAATATGATAAAAATTAAAGTAAAGTCACAATACATATAGAATTAATGCAAGAAACGAGTTGCAAATAAAAGAAATATTTTAAGAAAGGAAAAAAAAATGACGAAAAAAGGGGTGCAACACGAGGACTTCCCAGGGGGTCACCCATCCTAGTACTACTCTCGCCCAAGCACGCTTAACTTCGGAGTTCTGATGGGATCCGGTGCATTAGTGCTGGTATGATCGCACCCGTTAGAGTTGTGCAAACTAATTGTATATACTGATGTTTAGAGAGTATTTGCAATTTACTAGGATAAATTGAAAAAATGATGCAATAAATTGGAAATTAATTAAAAAATAGTGAAATTAATTATTAAAATATGATAAAAATTAAAGTAAAGTCACAATACATATAGAATTAATGCAAGAAACGAGTTGCAAATAAAAGAAATATTTTAAGAAAGGAAAAAAAAAATGACGAAAAAAGGGGTGCAACACGAGGACTTCCCAGGGGGTCACCCATCCTAGTACTACTCTCGCCCAAGCACGCTTAACTTCGGAGTTCTGATGGGATCCGGTGCATTAGTGCTGGTATGATCGCACCCGTTAGAGTTGTGCAAACTAATTGTATATACTGATGTTTAGAGAGTATTTGCAATTTACTAGGATAAATTGAAAAAATGATGCAATAAATTGGAAATTAATTAAAAAATAGTGAAATTAATTATTAAAATATGATAAAAATTAAAGTAAAGTCACAATACATATAGAATTAATGCAAGAAACGAGTTGCAAATAAAAGAAATATTTTAAGAAAGGAAAAAAAAAATGACGAAAAAAGGGGTGCAACACGAGGACTTCCCAGGGGGTCACCCATCCTAGTACTACTCTCGCCCAAGCACGCTTAACTTCGGAGTTCTGATGGGATCCGGTGCATTAGTGCTGGTATGATCGCACCCGTTAGAGTTGTGCAAACTAATTGTATATACTGATGTTTAGAGAGTATTTGCAATTTACTAGGATAAATTGAAAAAATGATGCAATAAATTGGAAATTAATTAAAAAATAGTGAAATTAATTATTAAAATATGATAAAAATTAAAGTAAAGTCACAATACATATAGAATTAATGCAAGAAACGAGTTGCAAATAAAAGAAATATTTTAAGAAAGGAAAAAAAAAATGACGAAAAAAGTGGTGCAACACGAGGACTTCCCAGGGGGTCACCCATCCTAGTACTACTCTCGCCCAAGCACGCTTAACTTCGGAGTTCTGATGGGATCCGGTGCATTAGTGCTGGTATGATCGCACCCGTTAGAGTTGTGCAAACTAATTGTATATACTGATGTTTAGAGAGTATTTGCAATTTACTAGGATAAATTGAAAAAATGATGCAATAAATTGGAAATTAATTAAAAAATAGTGAAATTAATTATTAAAATATGATAAAAATTAAAGTAAAGTCACAATACATATAGAATTAATGCAAGAAACGAGTTGCAAATAAAAGAAATATTTTAAGAAAGGAAAAAAAAAATGACGAAAAAAGGGGTGCAACACGAGGACTTCCCAGGGGGTCACCCATCCTAGTACTACTCTCGCCCAAGCACGCTTAACTTCGGAGTTCTGATGGGATCCGGTGCATTAGTGCTGGTATGATCGCACCCGTTAGAGTTGTGCAAACTAATTGTATATACTGATGTTTAGAGAGTATTTGCAATTTACTAGGATAAATTGAAAAAATGATGCAATAAATTGGAAATTAATTAAAAAATAGTGAAATTAATTATTAAAATATGATAAAAATTAAAGTAAAGTCACAATACATATAGAATTAATGCAAGAAACGAGTTGCAAATAAAAGAAATATTTTAAGAAAGGAAAAAAAAAATGACGAAAAAAGGGGTGCAACACGAGGACTTCCTAGGGGGTCACCCATCCTAGTACTACTCTCGCCCAAGCACGCTTAACTTCGGAGTTCTGATGGGATCCGGTGCATTAGTGCTGGTATGATCGCACCCGTTAGAGTTGTGCAAACTAATTGTATATACTGATGTTTAGAGAGTATTTGCAATTTACTAGGATAAATTGAAAAAATGATGCAATAAATTGGAAATTAATTAAAAAATAGTGAAATTAATTATTAAAATATGATAAAAATTAAAGTAAAGTCACAATACATATAGAATTAATGCAAGAAACGAGTTGCAAATAAAAGAAATATTTTAAGAAAGGAAAAAAAAAATGACGAAAAAAGGGGTGCAACACGAGGACTTCCCAGGGGGTCACCCATCCTAGTACTACTCTCGCCCAAGCACGCTTAACTTCGGAGTTCTGATGGGATCCGGTGCATTAGTGCTGGTATGATCGCACCCGTTAGAGTTGTGCAAACTAATTGTATATACTGATGTTTAGAGAGTATTTGCAATTTACTAGGATAAATTGAAAAAATGATGCAATAAATTGGAAATTAATTAAAAAATAGTGAAATTAATTATTAAAATATGATAAAAATTAAAGTAAAGTCACAATACATATAGAATTAATGCAAGAAACGAGTTGCAAATAAAAGAAATATTTTAAGAAAGGAAAAAAAAAATGACGAAAAAAGGGGTGCAACACGAGGACTTCCCAGGGGGTCACCCATCCTAGTACTACTCTCGCCCAAGCACGCTTAACTTCGGAGTTCTGATGGGATCCGGTGCATTAGTGCTGGTATGATCGCACCCGTTAGAGTTGTGCAAACTAATTGTATATACTGATGTTTAGAGAGTATTTGCAATTTACTAGGATAAATTGAAAAAATGATGCAATAAATTGGAAATTAATTAAAAAATAGTGAAATTAATTATTAAAATATGATAAAAATTAAAGTAAAGTCACAATACATATAGAATTAATGCAAGAAACGAGTTGCAAATAAAAGAAATATTTTAAGAAAGGAAAACAAAAATGACGAAAAAAGGGGTGCAACACGAGGACTTCCCAGGGGGTCACCCATCCTAGTACTACTCTCGCCCAAGCACGCTTAACTTCGGAGTTCTGATGGGATCCGGTGAATTAGTGCTGGTATGATCGCACCCGTTAGAGTTGTGCAAACTAATTGTATATACTGATGTTTAGAGAGTATTTGCAATTTACTAGGATAAATTGAAAAAATGATGCAATAAATTGGAAATTAATTAAAAAATAGTGAAATTAATTATTAAAATATGATAAAAATTAAAGTAAAGTCACAATACATATAGAATTAATGCAAGAAACGAGTTGCAAATAAAAGAAATATTTTAAGAAAGGAAAAAAAAAATGACGAAAAAAGGGGTGCAACACGAGGACTTCCCAGGGGGTCACCCATCCTAGTACTACTCTCGCCCAAGCACGCTTAACTTCGGAGTTCTGATGGGATCCGGTGCATTAGTGCTGGTATGATCGCACCCGTTAGAGTTGTGCAAACTAATTGTATATACTGATGTTTAGAGAGTATTTGCAATTTACTAGGATAAATTGAAAAAATGATGCAATAAATTGGAAATTAATTAAAAAATAGTGAAATTAATTATTAAAATATGATAAAAATTAAAGTAAAGTCACAATACATATAGAATTAATGCAAGAAACGAGTTTCAAATAAAAGAAATATTTTAAGAAAGGAAAAAAAAAATGACGAAAAAAGGGGTGCAACACGAGGACTTCCCAGGGGGTCACCCATCCTAGTACTACTCTCGCCCAAGCACGCTTAACTTCGGAGTTCTGATGGGATCCGGTGCATTAGTGCTGGTATGATCGCACCGGTTAGAGTTGTGCAAACTAATTGTATATACTGATGTTTAGAGAGTATTTGCAATTTACTAGGATAAATTGAAAAAATGATGCAATAAATTGGAAATTAATTAAAAAATAGTGAAATTAATTATTAAAATATGATAAAAATTAAAGTAAAGTCACAATACATATAGAATTAATGCAAGAAACGAGTTGCAAATAAAAGAAATATTTTAAGAAAGGAAAAAAAAATGACGAAAAAAGGGGTGCAACACGAGGACTTCCCAGGGGGTCACCCATCCTAGTACTACTCTCGCCCAAGCACGCTTAACTTCGGAGTTCTGATGGGATCCGGTGCATTAGTGCTGGTATGATCGCACCCGTTAGAGTTGTGCAAACTAATTGTATATACTGATGTTTAGAGAGTATTTGCAATTTACTAGGATAAATTGAAAAAATGATGCAATAAATTGGAAATTAATTAAAAAATAGTGAAATTAATTATTAAAATATGATAAAAATTAAAGTAAAGTCACAATACATATAGAATTAATGCAAGAAACGAGTTGCAAATAAAAGAAATATTTTAAGAAAGGAAAAAAAAAATGACGAAAAAAGGGGTGCAACACGAGGACTTCCCAGGGGGTCACCCATCCTAGTACTACTCTCGCCCAAGCACGCTTAACTTCGGAGTTCTGATGGGATCCGGTGCATTAGTGCTGGTATGATCGCACCCGTTAGAGTTGTGCAAATTAATTGTATATACTGATGTTTAGAGAGTATTTGCAATTTACTAGGATAAATTGAAAAAATGATGCAATAAATTGGAAATTAATTAAAAAATAGTGAAATTAATTATTAAAATATGATAAAAATTAAAGTAAAGTCACAATACATATAGAATTAATGCAAGAAACGAGTTGCAAATAAAAGAAATATTTTAAGAAAGGAAAAAAAAAATGACGAAAAAAGGGGTGCAACACGAGGACTTCCCAGGGGGTCACCCATCCTAGTACTACTCTCGCCCAAGCACGCTTAACTTCGGAGATCTGATGGGATCCGGTGCATTAGTGCTGGTATGATCGCACCCGTTAGAGTTGTGCAAACTAATTGTATATACTGATGTTTAGAGAGTATTTGCAATTTACTAGGATAAATTGAAAAAATGATGCAATAAATTGGAAATTAATTAAAAAATAGTGAAATTAATTATTAAAATATGATAAAAATTAAAGTAAAGTCACAATACATATAGAATTAATGCAAGAAACGAGTTGCAAATAAAAGAAATATTTTAAGAAAGGAAAAAAAAAATGACGAAAAAAGGGGTGCAACACGAGGACTTCCCAGGGGGTCACCCATCCTAGTACTACTCTCGCCCAAGCATGCTTAACTTCGGAGTTCTGATGGGATCCGGTGCATTAGTGCTGGTATGATCGCACCCGTTAGAGTTGTGCAAACTAATTGTATATACTGATGTTTAGAGAGTATTTGCAATTTACTAGGATAAATTGAAAAAATGATGCAATAAATTGGAAATTAATTAAAAAATAGTGAAATTAATTATTAAAATATGATAAAAATTAAAGTAAAGTCACAATACATATAGAATTAATGCAAGAAACGAGTTGCAAATAAAAGAAATATTTTAAGAAAGGAAAAAAAAAATGACGAAAAAAGGGGTGCAACACGAGGACTTCCCAGGGGGTCACCCATCCTAGTACTACTCTCGCCCAAGCACGCTTAACTTCGGAGTTCTGATGGGATCCGGTGCATTAGTGCTGGTATGATGGCACCCGTTAGAGTTGTGCAAACTAATTGTATATACTGATGTTTAGAGAGTATTTGCAATTTACTAGGATAAATTGAAAAAATGATGCAATAAATTGGAAATTAATTAAAAAATAGTGAAATTAATTATTAAAATATGATAAAAATTAAAGTAAAGTCACAATACATATAGAATTAATGCAAGAAACGAGTTGCAAATAAAAGAAATATTTTAAGAAAGGAAAAAAAAAATGACGAAAAAAGGGGTGCAACACGAGGACTTCCCAGGGGGTCACCCATCCTAGTACTACTCTCGCCCAAGCACGCTTAACTTCGGAGTTCTGATGGGATCCGGTGCATTAGTGCTGGTATGATCGCACCCGTTAGAGTTGTGCAAACTAATTGTATATACTGATGTTTAGAGAGTATTTGCAATTTACTAGGATAAATTGAAAAAATGATGCAATAAATTGGAAATTAATTAAAAAATAGTGAAATTAATTATTAAAATATGATAAAAATTAAAGTAAAGTCACAATACATATAGAATTAATGCAAGAAACGAGTTGCAAATAAAAGAAATATTTTAAGAAAGGAAAAAAAAATGACGAAAAAGGGGTGCAACACGAGGACTTCCCAGGGGGTCACCCATCCTAGTACTACTCTCGCCCAAGCACGCTTAACTTCGGAGTTCTGATGGGATCCGGTGCATTAGTGCTGGTATGATCGCACCCGTTAGAGTTGTGCAAACTAATTGTATATACTGATGTTTAGAGAGTATTTGCAATTTACTAGGATAAATTGAAAAAATGATGCAATAAATTGGAAATTAATTAAAAAATAGTGAAATTAATTATTAAAATATGATAAAAATTAAAGTAAAGTCACAATACATATAGAATTAATGCAAGAAACGAGTTGCAAATAAAAGAAATATTTTAAGAAAGGAAAAAAAAAATGACGAAAAAAGGGGTGCAACACGAGGACTTCCCAGGGGGTCACCCATCCTAGTACTACTCTCGCCCAAGCACGCTTAACTTCGGAGTTCTGATGGGATCCGGTGCATTAGTGCTGGTATGATCGCACCCGTTAGAGTTGTGCAAACTAATTGTATATACTGATGTTTAGAGAGTATTTGCAATTTACTAGGATAAATTGAAAAAATGATGCAATAAATTGGAAATTAATTAAAAAATAGTGAAATTAATTATTAAAATATGATAAAAATTAAAGTAAAGTCACAATACATATAGAATTAATGCAAGAAACGAGTTGCAAATAAAAGAAATATTTTAAGAAAGGAAAAAAAAATGACGAAAAAAGGGGTGCAACACGAGGAATTCCCAGGGGGTCACCCATCCTAGTACTACTCTCGCCCAAGCACGCTTAACTTCGGAGTTCTGATGGGATCCGGTGCATTAGTGCTGGTATGATCGCACCCGTTAGAGTTGTGCAAACTAATTGTATATACTGATGTTTAGAGAGTATTTGCAATTTACTAGGATAAATTGAAAAAATGATGCAATAAATTGGAAATTAATTAAAAAATAGTGAAATTAATTATTAAAATATGATAAAAATTAAAGTAAAGTCACAATACATATAGAATTAATGCAAGAAACGAGTTGCAAATAAAAGAAATATTTTAAGAAAGGAAAAAAAAATGACGAAAAAAGGGGTGCAACACGAGGACTTCCCAGGGGGTCACCCATCCTAGTACTACTCTCGCCCAAGCACGCTTAACTTCGGAGTTCTGATGGGATCCGGTGCATTAGTGCTGGTATGATCGCACCCGTTAGAGTTGTGCAAACTAATTGTATATACTGATGTTTAGAGAGTATTTGCAATTTACTAGGATAAATTGAAAAAATGATGCAATAAATTGGAAATTAATTAAAAAATAGTGAAATTAATTATTAAAATATGATAAAAATTAAAGTAAAGTCACAATACATATAGAATTAATGCAAGAAACGAGTTGCAAATAAAAGAAATATTTTAAGAAAGGAAAAAAAAAATGACGAAAAAAGGGGTGCAACACGAGGACTTCCCAGGGGGTCACCCATCCTAGTACTACTCTCGCCCAAGCATGCTTAACTTCGGAGTTCTGATGGGATCCGGTGCATTAGTGCTGGTATGATCGCACCCGTTAGAGTTGTGCAAACTAATTGTATATACTGATGTTTAGAGAGTATTTGCAATTTACTAGGATAAATTGAAAAAATGATGCAATAAATTGGAAATTAATTAAAAAATAGTGAAATTAATTATTAAAATATGATAAAAATTAAAGTAAAGTCACAATACATATAGAATTAATGCAAGAAACGAGTTGCAAATAAAAGAAATATTTTAAGAAAGGAAAAAAAAAATGACGAAAAAAGGGGTGCAACACGAGGACTTCCCAGGGGGTCACCCATCCTAGTACTACTCTCGCCCAAGCACGCTTAACTTCGGAGTTCTGATGGGATCCGGTGCATTAGTGCTGGTATGATCGCACCCGTTAGAGTTGTGCAAATTAATTGTATATACTGATGTTTAGAGAGTATTTGCAATTTACTAGGATAAATTGAAAAAATGATGCAATAAATTGGAAATTAATTAAAAAATAGTGAAATTAATTATTAAAATATGATAAAAATTAAAGTAAAGTCACAATACATATAGAATTAATGCAAGAAACGAGTTGCAAATAAAAGAAATATTTTAAGAAAGGAAAAAAAAAATGACGAAAAAAGGGGTGCAACACGAGGAATTCCCAGGGGGTCACCCATCCTAGTACTACTCTCGCCCAAGCACGCTTAACTTCGGAGATCTGATGGGATCCGGTGCATTAGTGCTGGTATGATCGCACCCGTTAGAGTTGTGCAAACTAATTGTATATACTGATGTTTAGAGAGTATTTGCAATTTACTAGGATAAATTGAAAAAATGATGCAATAAATTGGAAATTAATTAAAAAATAGTGAAATTAATTATTAAAATATGATAAAAATTAAAGTAAAGTCACAATACATATAGAATTAATGCAAGAAACGAGTTGCAAATAAAAGAAATATTTTAAGAAAGGAAAAAAAAAATGACGAAAAAAGGGGTGCAACACGAGGACTTCCCAGGGGGTCACCCATCCTAGTACTACTCTCGCCCAAGCACGCTTAACTTCGGAATTCTGATGGGATCCGGTGCATTAGTGCTGGTATGATCGCACCCGTTAGAGTTGTGCAAACTAATTGTATATACTGATGTTTAGAGAGTATTTGCAATTTACTAGGATAAATTGAAAAAATGATGCAATAAATTGGAAATTAATTAAAAAATAGTGAAATTAATTATTAAAATATGATAAAAATTAAAGTAAAGTCACAATACATATAGAATTAATGCAAGAAACGAGTTGCAAATAAAAGAAATATTTTAAGAAAGGAAAAAAAAATGACGAAAAAGGGGTGCAACACGAGGACTTCCCAGGGGGTCACCCATCCTAGTACTACTCTCGCCCAAGCACGCTTAACTTCGGAGTTCTGATGGGATCCGGTGCATTAGTGCTGGTATGATCGCACCCGTTAGAGTTGTGCAAACTAATTGTATATACTGATGTTTAGAGAGTATTTGCAATTTACTAGGATAAATTGAAAAAATGATGCAATAAATTGGAAATTAATTAAAAAATAGTGAAATTAATTATTAAAATATGATAAAAATTAAAGTAAAGTCACAATACATATAGAATTAATGCAAGAAACGAGTTGCAAATAAAAGAAATATTTTAAGAAAGGAAAAAAAAAATGACGAAAAAAGGGGTGCAACACGAGGACTTCCCAGGGGGTCACCCATCCTAGTACTACTCTCGCCCAAGCACGCTTAACTTCGGAGTTCTGATGGGATCCGGTGCATTAGTGCTGGTATGATCGCACCCGTTAGAGTTGTGCAAACTAATTGTATATACTGATGTTTAGAGAGTATTTGCAATTTACTAGGATAAATTGAAAAAATGATGCAATAAATTGGAAATTAATTAAAAAATAGTGAAATTAATTATTAAAATATGATAAAAATTAAAGTAAAGTCACAATACATATAGAATTAATGCAAGAAACGAGTTGCAAATAAAAGAAATATTTTAAGAAAGGAAAAAAAAATGACGAAAAAAGGGGTGCAACACGAGGAATTCCCAGGGGGTCACCCATCCTAGTACTACTCTCGCCCAAGCACGCTTAACTTCGGAGTTCTGATGGGATCCGGTGCATTAGTGCTGGTATGATCGCACCCGTTAGAGTTGTGCAAACTAATTGTATATACTGATGTTTAGAGAGTATTTGCAATTTACTAGGATAAATTGAAAAAATGATGCAATAAATTGGAAATTAATTAAAAAATAGTGAAATTAATTATTAAAATATGATAAAAATTAAAGTAAAGTCACAATACATATAGAATTAATGCAAGAAACGAGTTGCAAATAAAAGAAATATTTTAAGAAAGAAAAAAAAATGACGAAAAAAGGGGTGCAACACGAGGACTTCCCAGGGGGTCACCCATCCTAGTACTACTCTCGCCCAAGCACGCTTAACTTCGGAGTTCTGATGGGATCCGGTGCATTAGTGCTGGTATGATCGCACCCGTTAGAGTTGTGCAAACTAATTGTATATACTGATGTTTAGAGAGTATTTGCAATTTACTAGGATAAATTGAAAAAATGATGCAATAAATTGGAAATTAATTAAAAAATAGTGAAATTAATTATTAAAATATGATAAAAATTAAAGTAAAGTCACAATACATATAGAATTAATGCAAGAAACGAGTTGCAAATAAAAGAAATATTTTAAGAAAGGAAAAAAAAAATGACGAAAAAAGGGGTGCAACACGAGGACTTCCCAGGGGGTCACCCATCCTAGTACTACTCTCGCCCAAGCATGCTTAACTTCGGAGTTCTGATGGGATCCGGTGCATTAGTGCTGGTATGATCGCACCCGTTAGAGTTGTGCAAACTAATTGTATATACTGATGTTTAGAGAGTATTTGCAATTTACTAGGATAAATTGAAAAAATGATGCAATAAATTGGAAATTAATTAAAAAATAGTGAAATTAATTATTAAAATATGATAAAAATTAAAGTAAAGTCACAATACATATAGAATTAATGCAAGAAACGAGTTGCAAATAAAAGAAATATTTTAAGAAAGGAAAAAAAAAATGACGAAAAAAGGGGTGCAACACGAGGACTTCCCAGGGGGTCACCCATCCTAGTACTACTCTCGCCCAAGCACGCTTAACTTCGGAGTTCTGATGGGATCCGGTGCATTAGTGCTGGTATGATCGCACCCGTTAGAGTTGTGCAAATTAATTGTATATACTGATGTTTAGAGAGTATTTGCAATTTACTAGGATAAATTGAAAAAATGATGCAATAAATTGGAAATTAATTAAAAAATAGTGAAATTAATTATTAAAATATGATAAAAATTAAAGTAAAGTCACAATACATATAGAATTAATGCAAGAAACGAGTTGCAAATAAAAGAAATATTTTAAGAAAGGAAAAAAAAAATGACGAAAAAAGGGGTGCAACACGAGGAATTCCCGGGGGTCACCCATCCTAGTACTACTCTCGCCCAAGCACGCTTAACTTCGGAGATCTGATGGGATCCGGTGCATTAGTGCTGGTATGATCGCACCCGTTAGAGTTGTGCAAACTAATTGTATATACTGATGTTTAGAGAGTATTTGCAATTTACTAGGATAAATTGAAAAAATGATGCAATAAATTGGAAATTAATTAAAAAATAGTGAAATTAATTATTAAAATATGATAAAAATTAAAGTAAAGTCACAATACATATAGAATTAATGCAAGAAACGAGTTGCAAATAAAAGAAATATTTTAAGAAAGGAAAAAAAAATGACGAAAAAAGGGGTGCAACATGAGGACTTCCGAGGGGGTCACCCATCCTAGTACTACTCTCGCCCAAGCACGCTTAACTTCGGAGTTCTGATGGGATCCGGTGCATTAGTGCTGGTATGATCGCACCCGTTAGAGTTGTGCAAATTAATTGTATATACTGATGTTTAGAGAGTATTTGCAATTTACTAGGATAAATTGAAAAAATGATGCAATAAATTGGAAATTAATTAAAAAATAGTGAAATTAATTATTAAAATATGATAAAAATTAAAGTAAAGTCACAATACATATAGAATTAATGCAAGAAACGAGTTGCAAATAAAAGAAATATTTTAAGAAAGGAAAAAAAAATGACGAAAAAAGGGGTGCAACACGAGGACTTCCCAGGGGGTCACCCATCCTAGTACTACTCTCGCCCAAGCACGCTTAACTTCGGAGTTCTGATGGGATCCGGTGCATTAGTGCTGGTATGATCGCACCCGTTAGAGTTGTGCAAACTAATTGTATATACTGATGTTTAGAGAGTATTTGCAATTTACTAGGATAAATTGAAAAAATGATGCAATAAATTGGAAATTAATTAAAAAATAGTGAAATTAATTATTAAAATATGATAAAAATTAAAGTAAAGTCACAATACATATAGAATTAATGCAAGAAACGAGTTGCAAATAAAAGAAATATTTTAAGAAAGGAAAAAAAAAATGACGAAAAAAGGGGTGCAACACGAGGAATTCCCAGGGGGTCACCCATCCTAGTACTACTCTCGCCCAAGCACGCTTAACTTCGGAGTTCTGATGGGATCCGGTGCATTAGTGCTGGTATGATCGCACCCGTTAGAGTTGTGCAAACTAATTGTATATACTGATGTTTAGAGAGTATTTGCAATTTACTAGGATAAATTGAAAAAATGATGCAATAAATTGGAAATTAATTAAAAAATAGTGAAATTAATTATTAAAATATGATAAAAATTAAAGTAAAGTCACAATACATATAGAATTAATGCAAGAAACGAGTTGCAAATAAAAGAAATATTTTAAGAAAGGAAAAAAAAAATGACGAAAAAAGGGGTGCAACACGAGGACTTCCCAGGGGGTCACCCATCCTAGTACTACTCTCGCCCAAGCACGCTTTACTTCGGAGTTCTGATGGGATCCGGTGCATTAGTGCTGGTATGATCGCACCCGTTAGAGTTGTGCAAACTAATTGTATATACTGATGTTTAGAGAGTATTTGCAATTTACTAGGATAAATTGAAAAAATGATGCAATAAATTGGAAATTAATTAAACAATAGTGAAATTAATTATTAAAATATGATAAAAATTAAAGTAAAGTCACAATACATATAGAATTAATGCAAGAAACGAGTTGCAAATAAAAGAAATATTTTAAGAAAGGAAAAAAAAAATGACGAAAAAAGGGGTGCAACACGAGGACTTCCCAGGGGGTCACCCATCCTAGTACTACTCTCGCCCAAGCACGCTTAACTTCGGAGTTCTGATGGGATCCGGTGCATTAGTGCTGGTATGATCGCACCCGTTAGAGTTGTGCAAACTAATTGTATATACTGATGTTTAGAGAGTATTTGCAATTTACTAGGATAAATTGAAAAAATGATGCAATAAATTGGAAATTAATTAAAAAATAGTGAAATTAATTATTAAAATATGATAAAAATTAAAGTAAAGTCACAATACATATAGAATTAATGCAAGAAACGAGTTGCAAATAAAAGAAATATTTTAAGAAAGGAAAAAAAAATGACGAAAAAAGGGGTGCAACACGAGGACTTCCCAGGGGGTCACCCATCCTAGTACTACTCTCGCCCAAGCACGCTTAACTTCGGAGTTCTGATGAGATCCGGTGCATTAGTGCTGGTATGATCGCACCCGTTAGAGTTGTGCAAACTAATTGTATATACTGATGTTTAGAGAGTATTTGCAATTTACTAGGATAAATTGAAAAAATGATGCAATAAATTGGAAATTAATTAAAAAATAGTGAAATTAATTATTAAAATATGATAAAAATTAAAGTAAAGTCACAATACATATAGAATTAATGCAAGAAACGAGTTGCAAATAAAAGAAATATTTTAAGAAAGGAAAAAAAAAATGACGAAAAAAGGGGTGCAACACGAGGACTTCCCAGGGGGTCACCCATCCTAGTACTACTCTCGCCCAAGCACGCTTAACTTCGGAGTTCTGATGGGATCCGGTGCATTAGTGCTGGTATGATCGCACCCGTTAGAGTTGTGCAAACTAATTGTATATACTGATGTTTAGAGAGTATTTGCAATTTACTAGGATAAATTGAAAAAATGATGCAATAAATTGGAAATTAATTAAAAAATAGTGAAATTAATTATTAAAATATGATAAAAATTAAAGTAAAGTCACAATACATATAGAATTAATGCAAGAAACGAGTTGCAAATAAAAGAAATATTTTAAGAAAGGAAAAAAAAATGACGAAAAAAGGGGTGCAACACGAGGACTTCCCAGGGGGTCACCCATCCTAGTACTACTCTCGCCCAAGCACGCTTAACTTCGGAGTTCTGATGGGATCCGGTGCATTAGTGCTGGTATGATCGCACCCGTTAGAGTTGTGCAAACTAATTGTATATACTGATGTTTAGAGAGTATTTGCAATTTACTAGGATAAATTGAAAAAATGATGCAATAAATTGGAAATTAATTAAAAAATAGTGAAATTAATTATTAAAATATGATAAAAATTAAAGTAAAGTCACAATACATATAGAATTAATGCAAGAAACGAGTTGCAAATAAAAGAAATATTTTAAGAAAGGAAAAAAAAAATGACGAAAAAAGGGGTGCAACACGAGGACTTCCCAGGGGGTCACCCATCCTAGTACTACTCTCGCCCAAGCACGCTTTACTTCGGAGTTCTGATGGGATCCGGTGCATTAGTGCTGGTATGATCGCACCCGTTAGAGTTGTGCAAACTAATTGTATATACTGATGTTTAGAGAGTATTTGCAATTTACTAGGATAAATTGAAAAAATGATGCAATAAATTGGAAATTAATTAAACAATAGTGAAATTAATTATTAAAATATGATAAAAATTAAAGTAAAGTCACAATACATATAGAATTAATGCAAGAAACGAGTTGCAAATAAAAGAAATATTTTAAGAAAGGAAAAAAAAAATGACGAAAAAAGGGGTGCAACACGAGGACTTCCCAGGGGGTCACCCATCCTAGTACTACTCTCGCCCAAGCACGCTTAACTTCGGAGTTCTGATGGGATCCGGTGCATTAGTGCTGGTATGATCGCACCCGTTAGAGTTGTGCAAACTAATTGTATATACTGATGTTTAGAGAGTATTTGCAATTTACTAGGATAAATTGAAAAAATGATGCAATAAATTGGAAATTAATTAAAAAATAGTGAAATTAATTATTAAAATATGATAAAAATTAAAGTAAAGTCACAATACATATAGAATTAATGCAAGAAACGAGTTGCAAATAAAAGAAATATTTTAAGAAAGGAAAAAAAAATGACGAAAAAAGGGGTGCAACACGAGGACTTCCCAGGGGGTCACCCATCCTAGTACTACTCTCGCCCAAGCACGCTTAACTTCGGAGTTCTGATGAGATCCGGTGCATTAGTGCTGGTATGATCGCACCCGTTAGAGTTGTGCAAACTAATTGTATATACTGATGTTTAGAGAGTATTTGCAATTTACTAGGATAAATTGAAAAAATGATGCAATAAATTGGAAATTAATTAAAAAATAGTGAAATTAATTATTAAAATATGATAAAAATTAAAGTAAAGTCACAATACATATAGAATTAATGCAAGAAACGAGTTGCAAATAAAAGAAATATTTTAAGAAAGGAAAAAAAAAATGACGAAAAAAGGGGTGCAACACGAGGACTTCCCAGGGGGTCACCCATCCTAGTACTACTCTCGCCCAAGCACGCTTAACTTCGGAGTTCTGATGGGATCCGGTGCATTAGTGCTGGTATGATCGCACCCGTTAGAGTTGTGCAAACTAATTGTATATACTGATGTTTAGAGAGTATTTGCAATTTACTAGGATAAATTGAAAAAATGATGCAATAAATTGGAAATTAATTAAAAAATAGTGAAATTAATTATTAAAATATGATAAAAATTAAAGTAAAGTCACAATACATATAGAATTAATGCAAGAAACGAGTTGCAAATAAAAGAAATATTTTAAGAAAGGAAAAAAAAATGACGAAAAAAGGGGTGCAACACGAGGACTTCCGAGGGGGTCACCCATCCTAGTACTACTCTCGCCCAAGCACGCTTAACTTCGGAGTTCTGATGGGATCCGGTGCATTAGTGCTGGTATGATCGCACCCGTTAGAGTTGTGCAAACTAATTGTATATACTGATGTTTAGAGAGTATTTGCAATTTACTAGGATAAATTGAAAAAATGATGCAATAAATTGGAAATTAATTAAAAAATAGTGAAATTAATTATTAAAATATGATAAAAATTAAAGTAAAGTCACAATACATATAGAATTAATGCAAGAAACGAGTTGCAAATAAAAGAAATATTTTAAGAAAGGAAAAAAAAAAATGACGAAAAAAGGGGTGCAACACGAGGACTTCCCAGGGGGTCACCCATCCTAGTACTACTCTCGCCCAAGCACGCTTAACTTCGGAGTTCTGATGGGATCCGGTGCATTAGTGCTGGTATGATCGCACCCGTTAGAGTTGTGCAAACTAATTGTATATACTGATGTTTAGAGAGTATTTGCAATTTACTAGGATAAATTGAAAAAATGATGCAATAAATTGGAAATTAATTAAAAAATAGTGAAATTAATTATTAAAATATGATAAAAATTAAAGTAAAGTCACAATACATATAGAATTAATGCAAGAAACGAGTTGCAAATAAAAGAAATATTTTAAGAAAGGAAAAAAAAAATGACGAAAAAAGGGGTGCAACACGAGGACTTCCCAGGGGGTCACCCATCCTAGTACTACTCTCGCCCAAGCACGCTTAACTTCGGAGTTCTGATGGGATCCGGTGCATTAGTGCTGGTATGATCGCACCCGTTAGAGTTGTGCAAACTAATTGTATATACTGATGTTTAGAGAGTATTTGCAATTTACTAGGATAAATTGAAAAAATGATGCAATAAATTGGAAATTAATTAAAAAATAGTGAAATTAATTATTAAAATATGATAAAAATTAAAGTAAAGTCACAATACATATAGAATTAATGCAAGAAACGAGTTGCAAATAAAAGAAATATTTTAAGAAAGGAAAAAAAAAATGACGAAAAAGGGGTGCAACACGAGGACTTCCCAAGGGGTCACCCATCCTAGTACTACTCTCGCCCAAGCACGCTTAACTTCGGAGTTCTGATGGGATCCGGTGCATTAGTGCTGGTATGATCGCACCCGTTAGAGTTGTGCAAACTAATTGTATATACTGATGTTTAGAGAGTATTTGCAATTTACTAAGATAAATTGAAAAAATGATGCAATAAATTGGAAATTAATTAAAAAATAGTGAAATTAATTATTAAAATATGATAAAAATTAAAGTAAAGTCACAATACATATAGAATTAATGCAAGAAACGAGTTGCAAATAAAAGAAATATTTTAAGAAAGGAAAAAAAAAATGACGAAAAAAGGGGTGCAACACGAGGACTTCCCAGGGGGTCACCCATCCTAGTACTACTCTCGCCCAAGCACGCTTAACTTCGGAGTTCTGATGGGATCCGGTGCATTAGTACTGGTATGATCGCACCCGTTAGAGTTGTGCAAACTAATTGTATATACTGATGTTTAGAGAGTATTTGCAATTTACTAGGATAAATTGAAAAAATGATGCAATAAATTGGAAATTAATTAAAAAATAGTGAAATTAATTATTAAAATATGATAAAAATTAAAGTAAAGTCACAATACATATAGAATTAATGCAAGAAACGAGTTGCAAATAAAAGAAATATTTTAAGAAAGGAAAAAAAAATGACGAAAAAAGGGGTGCAACACGAGGACTTCCCAGGGGGTCACCCATCCTAGTACTACTCTCGCCCAAGCACGCTTAACTTCGGAGTTCTGATGGGATCCGGTGCATTAGTGCTGGTATGATCGCACCCGTTAGAGTTGTGCAAACTAATTGTATATACTGATGTTTAGAGAGTATTTGCAATTTACTAGGATAAATTGAAAAAATGATGCAATAAATTGGAAATTAATTAAAAAATAGTGAAATTAATTATTAAAATATGATAAAAATTAAAGTAAAGTCACAATACATATAGAATTAATGCAAGAAACGAGTTGCAAATAAAAGAAATATTTTAAGAAAGGAAAAAAAAAATGACGAAAAAAGGGGTGCAACACGAGGACTTCCGAGGGGGTCACCCATCCTAGTACTACTCTCGCCCAAGCACGCTTAACTTCGGAGTTCTGATGGGATCCGGTGCATTAGTGCTGGTATGATCGCACCCGTTAGAGTTGTGCAAACTAATTGTATATACTGATGTTTAGAGAGTATTTGCAATTTACTAGGATAAATTGAAAAAATGATGCAATAAATTGGAAATTAATTAAAAAATAGTGAAATTAATTATTAAAATATGATAAAAATTAAAGTAAAGTCACAATACATATAGAATTAATGCAAGAAACGAGTTGCAAATAAAAGAAATATTTTAAGAAAGGAAAAAAAAAATGACGAAAAAAGGGGTGCAACACGAGGACTTCCCAAGGGGTCACCCATCCTAGTACTACTCTCGCCCAAGCACGCTTAACTTCGGAGTTCTGATGGGATCCGGTGCATTAGTGCTGGTATGATCGCACCCGTTAGAGTTGTGCAAACTAATTGTATATACTGATGTTTAGAGAGTATTTGCAATTTACTAGGATAAATTGAAAAAATGATGCAATAAATTGGAAATTAATTAAAAAATAGTGAAATTAATTATTAAAATATGATAAAAATTAAAGTAAAGTCACAATACATATAGAATTAATGCAAGAAACGAGTTGCAAATAAAAGAAATATTTTAAGAAAGGAAAAAAAAAATGACGAAAAAAGGGGTGCAACACGAGGACTTCCCAGGGGGTCACCCATCCTAGTACTACTCTCGCCCAAGCACGCTTAACTTCGGAGTTCTGATGGGATCCGGTGCATTAGTGCTGGTATGATCGCACCCGTTAGAGTTGTGCAAACTAATTGTATATACTGATGTTTAGAGAGTATTTGCAATTTACTAGGATAAATTGAAAAAATGATGCAATAAATTGGAAATTAATTAAAAAATAGTGAAATTAATTATTAAAATATGATAAAAATTAAAGTAAAGTCACAATACATATAGAATTAATGCAAGAAACGAGTTGCAAATAAAAGAAATATTTTAAGAAAGGAAAAAAAATGACGAAAAAAGGGGTGCAACACGAGGACTTCCCAGGTGGTCACCCATCCTAGTACTACTCTCGCCCAAGCACGCTTCACTTCGGAGTTCTGATGGGATCCGGTGCATTAGTGCTGGTATGATCGCACCCGTTAGAGTTGTGCAAACTAATTGTATATACTGATGTTTAGAGAGTATTTGCAATTTACTAGGATAAATTGAAAAAATGATGCAATAAATTGGAAATTAATTAAAAAATAGTGAAATTAATTATTAAAATATGATAAAAATTAAAGTAAAGTCACAATACATATAGAATTAATGCAAGAAACGAGTTGCAAATAAAAGAAATATTTTAAGAAAGGAAAAAAAAAATGACGAAAAAAGGGGTGCAACACGAGGACTTCCCAGGGGGTCACCCATCCTAGTACTACTCTCGCCCAAGCACGCTTAACTTCGGAGTTCTGATGGGATCCGGTGCATTAGTGCTGGTATGATCGCACCCATTAGAGTTGTGCAAACTAATTGTATATACTGATGTTTAGAGAGTATTTGCAATTTACTAGGATAAATTGAAAAAATGATGCAATAAATTGGAAATTAATTAAAAAATAGTGAAATTAATTATTAAAATATGATAAAAATTAAAGTAAAGTCACAATACATATAGAATTAATGCAAGAAACGAGTTGCAAATAAAAGAAATATTTTAAGAAAGGAAAAAAAAATGACGAAAAAAGGGGTGCAACACGAGGACTTCCCAGGGGGTCACCCATCCTAGTACTACTCTCGCCCAAGCACGCTTAACTTCGGAGTTCTGATGGGATCCGGTGCATTAGTGCTGGTATGATCGCACCCGTTGGAGTTGTGCAAACTAATTGTATATACTGATGTTTAGAGAGTATTTGCAATTTACTAGGATAAATTGAAAAAATGATGCAATAAATTGGAAATTAATTAAAAAATAGTGAAATTAATTATTAAAATATGATAAAAATTAAAGTAAAGTCACAATACATATAGAATTAATGCAAGAAACGAGTTGCAAATAAAAGAAATATTTTAAGAAAGGAAAAAAAAATGACGAAAAAAGGGGTGCAACACGAGGACTTCCCAGGGGGTCACCCATCCTAGTACTACTCTCGCCCAAGCACGCTTAACTTCGGAGTTCTGATGGGATCCGGTGCATTAGTGCTGGTATGATCGCACCCGTTAGAGTTGTGCAAACTAATTGTATATACTGATGTTTAGAGAGTATTTGCAATTTACTAGGATAAATTGAAAAAATGATGCAATAAATTGGAAATTAATTAAAAAATAGTGAAATTAATTATTAAAATATGATAAAAATTAAAGTAAAGTCACAATACATATAGAATTAATGCAAGAAACGAGTTGCAAATAAAAGAAATATTTTAAGAAAGGAAAAAAAAAATGACGAAAAAAGGGGTGCAACACGAGGACTTCCCAGGGGGTCACCCATCCTAGTACTACTCTCGCCCAAGCACGCTTAACTTCGGAGTTCTGATGGGATCCGGTGCATTAGTGCTGGTATGATCGCACCCGTTAGAGTTGTGCAAACTAATTGTATATACTGATGTTTAGAGAGTATTTGCAATTTACTAGGATAAATTGAAAAAATGATGCAATAAATTGGAAATTAATTAAAAAATAGTGAAATTAATTATTAAAATATGATAAAAATTAAAGTAAAGTCACAATACATATAGAATTAATGCAAGAAACGAGTTGCAAATAAAAGAAATATTTTAAGAAAGGAAAAAAAAAATGACGAAAAAAGGGGTGCAACACGAGGACTTCCCAGGGGGTCACCCATCCTAGTACTACTCTCGCCCAAGCACGCTTAACTTCGGAGTTCTGATGGGATCCGGTGCATTAGTGCTGGTATGATCGCACCCGTTAGAGTTGTGCAAACTAATTGTATATACTGATGTTTAGAGAGTATTTGCAATTTACTAGGATAAATTGAAAAAATGATGCAATAAATTGGAAATTAATTAAAAAATAGTGAAATTAATTATTAAAATATGATAAAAATTAAAGTAAAGTCACAATACATATAGAATTAATGCAAGAAACGAGTTGCAAATAAAAGAAATATTTTAAGAAAGGAAAAAAAATGACGAAAAAAGGGGTGCAACACGAGGACTTCCCAGGGGGTCACCCATCCTAGTACTACTCTCGCCCAAGCACGCTTCACTTCGGAGTTCTGATGGGATCCGGTGCATTAGTGCTGGTATGATCGCACCCGTTAGAGTTGTGCAAACTAATTGTATATACTGATGTTTAGAGAGTATTTGCAATTTACTAGGATAAATTGAAAAAATGATGCAATAAATTGGAAATTAATTAAAAAATAGTGAAATTAATTATTAAAATATGATAAAAATTAAAGTAAAGTCACAATACATATAGAATTAATGCAAGAAACGAGTTGCAAATAAAAGAAATATTTTAAGAAAGGAAAAAAAAAATGACGAAAAAAGGGGTGCAACACGAGGACTTCCCAGGGGGTCACCCATCCTAGTACTACTCTCGCCCAAGCACGCTTAACTTCGGAGTTCTGATGGGATCCGGTGCATTAGTGCTGGTATGATCGCACCCATTAGAGTTGTGCAAACTAATTGTATATACTGATGTTTAGAGAGTATTTGCAATTTACTAGGATAAATTGAAAAAATGATGCAATAAATTGGAAATTAATTAAAAAATAGTGAAATTAATTATTAAAATATGATAAAAATTAAAGTAAAGTCACAATACATATAGAATTAATGCAAGAAACGAGTTGCAAATAAAAGAAATATTTTAAGAAAGGAAAAAAAAATGACGAAAAAAGGGGTGCAACACGAGGACTTCCCAGGGGGTCACCCATCCTAGTACTACTCTCGCCCAAGCACGCTTAACTTCGGAGTTCTGATGGGATCCGGTGCATTAGTGCTGGTATGATCGCACCCGTTGGAGTTGTGCAAACTAATTGTATATACTGATGTTTAGAGAGTATTTGCAATTTACTAGGATAAATTGAAAAAATGATGCAATAAATTGGAAATTAATTAAAAAATAGTGAAATTAATTATTAAAATATGATAAAAATTAAAGTAAAGTCACAATACATATAGAATTAATGCAAGAAACGAGTTGCAAATAAAAGAAATATTTTAAGAAAGGAAAAAAAAATGACGAAAAAAGGGGTGCAACACGAGGACTTCCTAGGGGGTCACCCATCCTAGTACTACTCTCGCCCAAGCACGCTTAACTTCGGAGTTCTGATGGGATCCGGTGCATTAGTGCTGGTATGATCGCACCCGTTAGAGTTGTGCAAACTAATTGTATATACTGATGTTTAGAGAGTATTTGCAATTTACTAGGATAAATTGAAAAAATGATGCAATAAATTGGAAATTAATTAAAAAATAGTGAAATTAATTATTAAAATATGATAAAAATTAAAGTAAAGTCACAATACATATAGAATTAATGCAAGAAACGAGTTGCAAATAAAAGAAATATTTTAAGAAAGGAAAAAAAAAATGACGAAAAAAGGGGTGCAACACGAGGACTTCCCAGGGGGTCACCCATCCTAGTACTACTCTCGCCCAAGCACGCTTAACTTCGGAGTTCTGATGGGATCCGGTGCATTAGTGCTGGTATGATCGCACCCGTTAAAGTTGTGCAAACTAATTGTGTATACTGATGTTTAGAGAGTATTTGCAATTTACTAGGATAAATTGAAAAAATGATGCAATAAATTGGAAATTAATTAAAAAATAGTGAAATTAATTATTAAAATATGATAAAAATTAAAGTAAAGTCACAATACATATAGAATTAATGCAAGAAACGAGTTGCAAATAAAAGAAATATTTTAAGAAAGGAAAAAAAAAATGACGAAAAAAGGGGTGCAACACGAGGACTTCCCAGGGGGTCACCCATCCTAGTACTACTCTCGCCCAAGCACGCTTAACTTCGGAGTTCTGATGGGATCCGGTGCATTAGTGCTGGTATGATCGCACCCGTTAGAGTTGTGCAAACTAATTGTATATACTGATGTTTAGAGAGTATTTGCAATTTACTAGGATAAATTGAAAAAATGATGCAATAAATTGGAAATTAATTAAAAAATAGTGAAATTAATTATTAAAATATGATAAAAATTAAAGTAAAGTCACAATACATATAGAATTAATGCAAGAAACGAGTTGCAAATAAAAGAAATATTTTAAGAAAGGAAAAAAAAAATGACGAAAAAAGGGGTGCAACACGAGGACTTCCCAGGGGGTCACCCATCCTAGTACTACTCTCGCCCAAGCACGCTTAACTTCGGAGTTCTGATGGGATCCGGTGCATTAGTGCTGGTATGATCGCACCCGTTAAAGTTGTGCAAACTAATTGTGTATACTGATGTTTAGAGAGTATTTGCAATTTACTAGGATAAATTGAAAAAATGATGCAATAAATTGGAAATTAATTAAAAAATAGTGAAATTAATTATTAAAATATGATAAAAATTAAAGTAAAGTCACAATACATATAGAATTAATGCAAGAAACGAGTTGCAAATAAAAGAAATATTTTAAGAAAGGAAAAAAAAAATGACGAAAAAAGGGGTGCAACACGAGGACTTCCCAGGGGGTCACCCATCCTAGTACTACTCTCGCCCAAGCACGCTTAACTTCGGAGTTCTGATGGGATCCGGTGCATTAGTGCTGGTATGATCGCACCCGTTAGAGTTGTGCAAACTAATTGTATATACTGATGTTTAGAGAGTATTTGCAATTTACTAGGATAAATTGAAAAAATGATGCAATAAATTGGAAATTAATTAAAAAATAGTGAAATTAATTATTAAAATATGATAAAAATTAAAGTAAAGTCACAATACATATAGAATTAATGCAAGAAACGAGTTGCAAATAAAAGAAATATTTTAAGAAAGGAAAAAAAAAATGACGAAAAAAGGGGTGCAACACGAGGACTTCCCAGGGGGTCACCCATCCTAGTACTACTCTCGCCCAAGCACGCTTAACTTCGGAGTTCTGATGGGATCCGGTGCATTAGTGCTGGTATGATCGCACCCGTTAGAGTTGTGCAAACTAATTGTATATACTGATGTTTAGAGAGTATTTGCAATTTACTAGGATAAATTGAAAAAATGATGCAATAAATTGGAAATTAATTAAAAAATAGTGAAATTAATTATTAAAATATGATAAAAATTAAAGTAAAGTCACAATACATATAGAATTAATGCAAGAAACGAGTTGCAAATAAAAGAAATATTTTAAGAAAGGAAAAAAAAAATGACGAAAAAAGGGGTGCAACACGAGGACTTCCCAGGGGGTCACCCATCCTAGTACTACTCTCGTCCAAGCACGCTTAACTTCGGAGTTCTGATGGGATCCGGTGCATTAGTGCTGGTATGATCGCACCCGTTAGAGTTGTGCAAACTAATTGTATATACTGATGTTTAGAGAGTATTTGCAATTTACTAGGATAAATTGAAAAAAATGATGCAATAAATTGGAAATTAATTAAAAAATAGTGAAATTAATTATTAAAATATGATAAAAATTAAAGTAAAGTCACAATACATATAGAATTAATGCAAGAAACGAGTTGCAAATAAAAGAAATATTTTAAGAAAGGAAAAAAAATGACGAAAAAAGGGGTGCAACACGAGGACTTCCCAGGGGGTCACCCATCCTAGTACAACTCTCGCCCAAGCACGCTTAACTTCGGAGTTCTGATGGGATCCGGTGCATTAGTGCTGGTATGATCGCACCCGTTAGAGTTGTGCAAACTAATTGTATATACTGATGTTTAGAGAGTATTTGCAATTTACTAGGATAAATTGAAAAAATGATGCAATAAATTGGAAATTAATTAAAAAATAGTGAAATTAATTATTAAAATATGATAAAAATTAAAGTAAAGTCACAATACATATAGAATTAATGCAAGAAACGAGTTGCAAATAAAAGAAATATTTTAAGAAAGGAAAAAAAAAATGACGAAAAAAGGGGTGCAACACGAGGACTTCCCAGGGGGTCACCCATCCTAGTACTACTCTCGCCCAAGCACGCTTAACTTCGGAGTTCTGATGGGATCCGGTGCATTAGTGCTGGTATGATCGCACCCGTTAGAGTTGTGCAAACTAATTGTATATACTGATGTTTAGAGAGTATTTGCAATTTACTAGGATAAATTGAAAAAATGATGCAATAAATTGGAAATTAATTAAAAAATAGTGAAATTAATTATTAAAATATAATAAAAATTAAAGTAAAGTCACAATACATATAGAATTAATGCAAGAAACGAGTTGCAAATAAAAGAAATATTTTAAGAAAGGAAAAAAAAATGACGAAAAAAGGGGTGCAACACGAGGACTTCCCAGGGGGTCACCCATCCTAGTACTACTCTCGTCCAAGCACGCTTAACTTCGGAGTTCTGATGGGATCCGGTGCATTAGTGCTGGTATGATCGCACCCGTTAGAGTTGTGCAAACTAATTGTATATACTGATGTTTAGAGAGTATTTGCAATTTACTAGGATAAATTGAAAAAATGATGCAATAAATTGGAAATTAATTAAAAAATAGTGAAATTAATTATTAAAATATGATAAAAATTAAAGTAAAGTCATAGTATATATAGAATTAATGCAAGAAACGAGTTGCAAATAAAAGAAATATTTTAAGAAAGGAAAAAAAAATGACGAAAAAAGGGGTGCAACACGAGGACTTCCCAGGGGGTCACCCATCCTAGTACTACTCTCGCCCAAGCACGCTTAACTTCGGAGTTCTGATGGGATCCGGTGCATTAGTGCTGGTATGATCGCACCCGTTAGAGTTGTGCAAACTAATTGTATATACTGATGTTTAGAGAGTATTTGCAATTTACTAGGATAAATTGAAAAAATGATGCAATAAATTGGAAATTAATTAAAAAATAGTGAAATTAATTATTAAAATATGATAAAAATTAAAGTAAAGTCACAATACATATAGAATTAATGCAAGAAACGAGTTGCAAATAAAAGAAATATTTTAAGAAAGGAAAAAAAAAATGACGAAAAAAGGGGTGCAACACGAGGACTTCCCAGGGGGTCACCCATCCTAGTACTACTCTCGCCCAAGCACGCTTAACTTCGGAGTTCTGATGGGATCCGGTGCATTAGTGCTGGTATGATCGCACCCATTAGAGTTGTGCAAACTAATTGTATATACTGATGTTTAGAGAGTATTTGCAATTTACTAGGATAAATTGAAAAAATGATGCAATAAATTGGAAATTAATTAAAAAATAGTGAAATTAATTATTAAAATATGATAAAAATTAAAGTAAAGTCACAATACATATAGAATTAATGCAAGAAACGAGTTGCAAATAAAAGAAATATTTTAAGAAAGGAAAAAAAAAATGACGAAAAAAGGGGTGCAACACGAGGACTTCCCAGGGGGTCACCCATCCTAGTACTACTCTCGCCCAAGCACGCTTAACTTCGGAGTTCTGATGGGATCCGGTGCATTAGTGCTGGTATGATCGCACCCGTTAGAGTTGTGCAAACTAATTGTATATACTGATGTTTAGAGAGTATTTGCAATTTACTAGGATAAATTGAAAAAATGATGCAATAAATTGGAAATTAATTAAAAAATAGTGAAATTAATTATTAAAATATAATAAAAATTAAAGTAAAGTCACAATACATATAGAATTAATGCAAGAAACGAGTTGCAAATAAAAGAAATATTTTAAGAAAGGAAAAAAAAAATGACGAAAAAAGGGGTGCAACACGAGGACTTCCCAGGGGGTCACCCATCCTAGTACCACTCTCGTCCAAGCACGCTTAACTTCGGAGTTCTGATGGGATCCGGTGCATTAGTGCTGGTATGATCGCACCCGTTAGAGTTGTGCAAACTAATTGTATATACTGATGTTTAGAGAGTATTTACAATTTACTAGGATAAATTGAAAAAATGATGCAATAAATTGGAAATTAATTAAAAAATAGTGAAATTAATTATTAAAATATGATAAAAATTAAAGTAAAGTCACAGTACATATAGAATTAATGCAAGAAACGAGTTGCAAATAAAAGAAATATTTTAAGAAAGGAAAAAAAAAATGACGAACAAAGGGGTGCAACACGAGGACTTCCCAGGGGGTCACCCATCCTAGTACTACTCTCGCCCAAGCACGCTTAACTTCGGAGTTCTGATGGGATCCGGTGCATTAGTGCTGGTATGATCGCACCCGTTAGAGTTGTGCAAACTAATTGTATATACTGATGTTTAGAGAGTATTTGCAATTTACTAGGATAAATTGAAAAAATGATGCAATAAATTGGAAATTAATTAAAAAATAGTGAAATTAATTATTAAAATATGATAAAAATTAAAGTAAAGTCACAATACATATAGAATTAATGCAAGAAACGAGTTGCAAATAAAAGAAATATTTTAAGAAAGGAAAAAAAAAATGACGAAAAAAGGGGTGCAACACGAGGACTTCCCAGGGGGTCACCCATCCTAGTACTACTCTCGCCCAAGCACGCTTAACTTCGGAGTTCTGATGGGATCCGGTGCATTAGTGCTGGTATGATCGCACCCGTTAGAGTTGTGCAAACTAGTTGTATATACTGATGTTTAGAGAGTATTTGCAATTTACTAGGATAAATTGAAAAAATGATGCAATAAATTGGAAATTAATTAAAAAATAGTGAAATTAATTATTAAAATATGATAAAAATTAAAGTAAAGTCACAATACATATAGAATTAATGCAAGAAACGAGTTGCAAATAAAAGAAATATTTTAAGAAAGGAAAAAAAAAATGACGAAAAAAGGGGTGCAACACGAGGACTTCCCAGGGGGTCACCCATCCTAGTACTACTCTCGCCCAAGCACGCTTAACTTCGGAGTTCTGATGGGATCCGGTGCATTAGTGCTGGTATGATCGCACCCGTTAGAGTTGTGCAAACTAATTGTATATACTGATGTTTAGAGAGTATTTGCAATTTACTAGGATATATTGAAAAAATGATGCAATAAATTGGAAATTAATTAAAAAATAGTGAAATTAATTATTAAAATATGATAAAAATTAAAGTAAAGTCACAATACATATAGAATTAATGCAAGAAACAGGTTGCAAATAAAAGAAATATTTTAAGAAAGGAAAAAAAAAATGACGAAAAAAGGGGTGCAACACGAGGACTTCCCAGGGGGTCACCCATCCTAGTACTACTCTCGCCCAAGCACGCTTAACTTCGGAGTTCTGATGGGATCCGGTGCATTAGTGCTGGTATGATCGCACCCGTTAGAGTTGTGCAAACTAATTGTATATACTGATGTTTAGAGAGTATTTGCAATTTACTAGGATAAATTGAAAAAATGATGCAATAAATTGGAAATTAATTAAAAAATAGTGAAATTAATTATTAATATATGATAAAAATTAAAGTAAAGTCACAATACATATAGAATTAATGCAAGAAACGAGTTGCAAATAAAAGAAATATTTTAAGAAAGGAAAAAAAAATGACGAAAAAAGGGGTGCAACACGAGGACTTCCCAGGGGGTCACCCATCCTAGTACTACTCTCGCCCAAGCACGCTTAACTTCGGAGTTCTGATGGGATCCGGTGCATTAGTGCTGGTATGATCGCACCCGTTAGAGTTGTGCAAACTAATTGTATATACTGATGTTTAGAGAGTATTTGCAATTTACTAGGATAAATTGAAAAAATGATGCAATAAATTGGAAATTAATTAAAAAATAGTGAAATTAATTATTAATATATGATAAAAATTAAAGTAAAGTCACAATACATATAGAATTAATGCAAGAAACGAGTTGCAAATAAAAGAAATATTTTAAGAAAGGAAAAAAAAATGACGAAAAAAGGGGTGCAACACGAGGACTTCCCAGGGGGTCACCCATCCTAGTACTACTCTCGCCCAAGCACGCTTAACTTCGGAGTTCTGATGGGATCCGGTGCATTAGTGCTGGTATGATCGCACCCGTTAGAGTTGTGCAAACTAATTGTATATACTGATGTTTAGAGAGTATTTGCAATTTACTAGGATAAATTGAAAAAATGATGCAATAAATTGGAAATTAATTAAAAAATAGTGAAATTAATTATTAAAATATGATAAAAATTAAAGTAAAGTCACAATACATATAGAATTAATGCAAGAAACGAGTTGCAAATAAAAGAAATATTTTAAGAAAGGAAAAAAAAATGACGAAAAAAGGGGTGCAACACGAGGACTTCCCAGGGGGTCATCCATCCTAGTACTACTCTCGCCCAAGCACGCTTAACTTCGGAGTTCTGATGGGATCCGGTGCATTAGTGCTGGTATGATCGCACCCGTTAGAGTTGTGCAAACTAATTGTATATACTGATGTTTAGAGAGTATTTGCAATTTACTAGGATAAATTGAAAAAATGATGCAATAAATTGGAAATTAATTAAAAAATAGTGAAATTAATTATTAAAATATGATAAAAATTAAAGTAAAGTCACAATACATATAGAATTAATGCAAGAAACGAGTTGCAAATAAAAGAAATATTTTAAGAAAGGAAAAAAAAAATGACGAAAAAAGGGGTGCAACACGAGGACTTCCCAGGGGGTCACCCATCCTAGTACTACTCTCGCCCAAGCACGCTTAACTTCGGAGTTCTGATGGGATCCGGTGCATTAGTGCTGGTATAATCGCACCCGTTAGAGTTGTGCAAACTAATTATATATACTGATGTTTAGAGAGTATTTGCAATTTACTAGGATAAATTGAAAAAATGATGCAATAAATTGGAAATTAATTAAAAAATAGTGAAATTAATTATTAAAATATGATAAAAATTAAAGTAAAGTCACAATACATATAGAATTAATGCAAGAAACGAGTTGCAAATAAAAGAAATATTTTAAGAAAGGAAAAAAAAAATGACGAAAAAAGGGGTGCAACACGAGGACTTCCTAGGGGGTCACCCATCCTAGTACTACTCTCGCCCAAGCACGCTTAACTTCGGAGTTCTGATGGGATCCGGTGCATTAGTGCTGGTATGATCGCACCCGTTAGAGTTGTGCAAACTAATTGTATATACTGATGTTTAGAGAGTATTTGCAATTTACTAGGATAAATTGAAAAAATGATGCAATAAATTGGAAATTAATTAAAAAATAGTGAAATTAATTATTAAAATATGATAAAAATTAAAGTAAAGTCACAATACATATAGAATTAATGCAAGAAACGAGTTGCAAATAAAAGAAATATTTTAAGAAAGGAAAAAAAAAATGACGAAAAAAGGGGTGCAACACGAGGACTTCCCAGGGGGTCACCCATCCTAGTACTACTCTCGCCCAAGCACGCTTAACTTCGGAGTTCTGATGGGATCCGGTGCATTAGTGCTGGTATGATCACACCCGTTAGAGTTGTGCAAACTAATTGTATATACTGATGTTTAGAGAGTATTTGCAATTTACTAGGATAAATTGAAAAAATGATGCAATAAATTGGAAATTAATTAAAAAATAGTGAAATTAATTATTAAAATATGATAAAAATTAAAGTAAAGTCACAATACATATAGAATTAATGCAAGAAACGAGTTGCAAATAAAAGAAATATTTTAAGAAAGGAAAAAAAAAATGACGAAAAAAGGGGTGCAACACGAGGACTTCCCAGGGGGTCACCCATCCTAGTACTACTCTCGCCCAAGCACGCTTAACTTCGGAGTTCTGATGGGATCCGGTGCATTAGTGCTGGTATGATCGCACCCGTTAGAGTTGTGCAAACTAATTGTATATACTGATGTTTAGAGAGTATTTGCAATTTACTAGGATAAATTGAAAAAAATGATGCAATAAATTGGAAATTAATTAAAAAATAGTGAAATTAATTATTAAAATATGATAAAAATTAAAGTAAAGTCACAATACATATAGAATTAATGCAAGAAACGAGTTGCAAATAAAAGAAATATTTTAAGAAAGGAAAAAAAATGACGAAAAAAGGGGTGCAACACGAGGACTTCCCAGGGGGTCACCCATCCTAGTACAACTCTCGCCCAAGCACGCTTAACTTCGGAGTTCTGATGGGATCCGGTGCATTAGTGCTGGTATGATCGCACCCGTTAGAGTTGTGCAAACTAATTGTATATACTGATGTTTAGAGAGTATTTGCAATTTACTAGGATAAATTGAAAAAATGATGCAATAAATTGGAAATTAATTAAAAAATAGTGAAATTAATTATTAAAATATGATAAAAATTAAAGTAAAGTCACAATACATATAGAATTAATGCAAGAAACGAGTTGCAAATAAAAGAAATATTTTAAGAAAGGAAAAAAAAAATGACGAAAAAAGGGGTGCAACACGAGGACTTCCCAGGGGGTCACCCATCCTAGTACTACTCTCGCCCAAGCACGCTTAACTTCGGAGTTCTGATGGGATCCGGTGCATTAGTGCTGGTATGATCGCACCCGTTAGAGTTGTGCAAACTAATTGTATATACTGATGTTTAGAGAGTATTTGCAATTTACTAGGATAAATTGAAAAAATGATGCAATAAATTGGAAATTAATTAAAAAATAGTGAAATTAATTATTAAAATATAATAAAAATTAAAGTAAAGTCACAATACATATAGAATTAATGCAAGAAACGAGTTGCAAATAAAAGAAATATTTTAAGAAAGGAAAAAAAAAATGACGAAAAAAGGGGTGCAACACGAGGACTTCCCAGGGGGTCACCCATCCTAGTACTACTCTCGTCCAAGCACGCTTAACTTCGGAGTTCTGATGGGATCCGGTGCATTAGTGCTGGTATGATCGCACCCGTTAGAGTTGTGCAAACTAATTGTATATACTGATGTTTAGAGAGTATTTGCAATTTACTAGGATAAATTGAAAAAATGATGCAATAAATTGGAAATTAATTAAAAAATAGTGAAATTAATTATTAAAATATGATAAAAATTAAAGTAAAGTCACAGTACATATAGAATTAATGCAAGAAACGAGTTGCAAATAAAAGAAATATTTTAAGAAAGGAAAAAAAAAATGACGAAAAAAGGGGTGCAACACGAGGACTTCCCAGGGGGTCACCCATCCTAGTACTACTCTCGCCCAAGCACGCTTAACTTCGGAGTTCTGATGGGATCCGGTGCATTAGTGCTGGTATGATCGCACCCGTTAGAGTTGTGCAAACTAATTGTATATACTGATGTTTAGAGAGTATTTGCAATTTACTAGGATAAATTGAAAAAATGATGCAATAAATTGGAAATTAATTAAAAAATAGTGAAATTAATTATTAAAATATGATAAAAATTAAAGTAAAGTCACAATACATATAGAATTAATGCAAGAAACGAGTTGCAAATAAAAGAAATATTTTAAGAAAGGAAAAAAAAATGACGAAAAAAGGGGTGCAACACGAGGACTTCCCAGGGGGTCACCCATCCTAGTACTACTCTCGCCCAAGCACGCTTAACTTCGGAGTTCTGATGGGATCCGGTGCATTAGTGCTGGTATGATCGCACCCGTTAGAGTTGTGCAAACTAATTGTATATACTGATGTTTAGAGAGTATTTGCAATTTACTAGGATAAATTGAAAAAATGATGCAATAAATTGGAAATTAATTAAAAAATAGTGAAATTAATTATTAAAATATGATAAAAATTAAAGTAAAGTCACAATACATATAGAATTAATGCAAGAAACGAGTTGCAAATAAAAGAAATATTTTAAGAAAGGAAAAAAAAAATGACGAAAAAAGGGGTGCAACACGAGGACTTCCCAGGGGGTCACCCATCCTAGTACTACTCTCGCCCAAGCACGCTTAACTTCGGAGTTCGGATGGGATCCGGTGCATTAGTGCTGGTATGATCGCACCCGTTAGAGTTGTGCAAACTAATTGTATATACTGATGTTTAGAGAGTATTTGCAATTTACTAGGATAAATTGAAAAAATGATGCAATAAATTGGAAATTAATTAAAAAATAGTGAAATTAATTATTAAAATATGATAAAAATTAAAGTAAAGTCACAATACATATAGAATTAATGCAAGAAACGAGTTGCAAATAAAAGAAATATTTTAAGAAAGGAAAAAAAAATGACGAAAAAAGGGGTGCAACACGAGGACTTCCCAGGGGGTCACCCATCCTAGTACTACTCTCGCCCAAGCACGCTTAACTTCGGAGTTCTGATGGGATCCGGTGCATTAGTGCTGGTATGATCGCACCCGTTAGAGTTGTGCAAACTAATTGTATATACTGATGTTTAGAGAGTATTTGCAATTTACTAGGATAAATTGAAAAAATGATGCAATAAATTGGAAATTAATTAAAAAATAGTGAAATTAATTATTAAAATATGATAAAAATTAAAGTAAAGTCACAATACATATAGAATTAATGCAAGAAACAGGTTGCAAATAAAAGAAATATTTTAAGAAAGGAAAAAAAAAATGACGAAAAAAGGGGTGCAACACGAGGACTTCCCAGGGGGTCACCCATCCTAGTACTACTCTCGCCCAAGCACGCTTAACTTCGGAGTTCTGATGGGATCCGGTGCATTAGTGCTGGTATGATCGCACCCGTTAGAGTTGTGCAAACTAATTGTATATACTGATGTTTAGAGAGTATTTGTAATTTACTAGGATAAATTGAAAAAATGATGCAATAAATTGGAAATTAATTAAAAAATAGTGAAATTAATTATTAAAATATGATAAAAATTAAAGTAAAGTCACAATACATATAGAATTAATGCAAGAAACGAGTTGCAAATAAAAGAAATATTTTAAGAAAGGAAAAAAAAATGACGAAAAAAGGGGTGCAACACGAGGACTTCCCAGGGGGTCACCCATCCTAGTACTACTCTCGCCCAAGCACGCTTAACTTCGGAGTTCTGATGGGATCCGGTGCATTAGTGCTGGTATGATCGCACCCGTTAGAGTTGTGCAAACTAATTGTATATACTGATGTTTAGAGAGTATTTGCAATTTACTAGGATAAATTGAAAAAATGATGCAATAAATTGGAAATTAATTAAAAAATAGTGAAATTAATTATTAAAATATGATAAAAATTAAAGTAAAGTCACAATACATATAGAATTAATGCAAGAAACGAGTTGCAAATAAAAGAAATATTTTAAGAAAGGAAAAAAAAATGACGAAAAAAGGGGTGCAACACGAGGACTTCCCAGGGGGTCACCCATCCTAGTACTACTCTCGCCCAAGCACGCTTAACTTCGGAGTTCTGATGGGATACGGTGCATTAGTGCTGGTATGATCGCACCCGTTAGAGTTGTGCAAACTAATTGTATATACTGATGTTTAGAGAGTATTTGCAATTTACTAGGATAAATTGAAAAAATGATGCAATAAATTGGAAATTAATTAAAAAATAGTGAAATTAATTATTAAAATATGATAAAAATTAAAGTAAAGTCACAATACATATAGAATTAATGCAAGAAACGAGTTGCAAATAAAAGAAATATTTTAAGAAAGGAAAAAAAAATGACGAAAAAAGGGGTGCAACACGAGGACTTCCCAGGGGGTCACCCATCCTAGTACTACTCTCGCCCAAGCACGCTTAACTTCGGAGTTCTGATGGGATCCGGTGCATTAGTGCTGTTAGGCTCAAGACATGTCTGAATACCACTATTAACAAGCCTACACTATGTGACTATGTCACACTACATGACCTAGTGATTTCTATCACTGGGATATAGTATAGGTCTCTAAATGTACTTGTCTTGTTCTCATGAACATTAGTTTGATCATGTATGCTCAGACTTATAATGAGCTTAGTAAAGTTTCTTGCATCTAGATTGTATATAGGCCATTGAATAATTATCCTGGTAGAAGTTCAGAAGTGTTCATGCAGCAGGATAGAGTTGAATAAGGCTATGAAGAAATAAGTTGCAGGAATTTGTCTAAGGCATTATATAGCAAAGTCAAAAGAAAGCTATGTCGTGAAGTCACCAATATCCATGTCGTGAAGTACTATATCGCATAGTCCATTTTGTACTATGTCGAGAAGTCCTCAAGACACATGTCGTGAAGTGTTGAAGTCAGCAAAGTCAAAGGAGCCTAGATCGTGAAGTCCTCAGAAGCACTATGTCGTATAGTCATCAAATGACCTATGTCGCATAGTCATCAAATGACCTATGTCGTATAGTCATCAAATGACCTATGTCGCATAGTCGTCAAATGACCTATGTCGCAAAGTCTTCAAAGGCTATATCGCGTAGTCCTCACAAGGGAGATCGCATAGTCAGGGATAAAGTGGAGTTCACGATATCAACACTTAGCCGTTTATAACAAGACAAATCAAGGTACAGAACCAAGAATCAAAGGAGACAAATACTGAAGCATTTGTTCTGGCAAGGTGGTCCAAAGAACAGATGGCAAATCTACAGCTAAACTTGGAGAGAAAGATAAGAGACAAGCAGCTACAGAAACGGGAAAGACTCCGAAAAGCAGGTGGTCCTTCCTGACACAGTGAACTTCTTATGGCAGGACAAGTTGGACTTTCAGAAGGGGTAGCTGTGTAATATTGTGTGTGCCTAGTTTGTATAGGTAAATATATATATCGTGCACACACAACTGTAAGCTGTAAGAGAGATACACATAGTTATTTGCTAAGCTCTTTTCTCTGTAAGCAAGCAAGTTCAAACCATTCTTGTTTAGAAGCCAGAAATTCGATTGTGAATTTCCTGGAAAGCTGTAGTATTTAATTTGCTTATACAAAGTAGATTAAAGTGATTGTGTGTGTTATTTACTTTCTGCATATTACATATCATAATCACATACAGTTGTTTACTTAGTTTTCAAGATCGAAAAATATATCAAACTATCCATTCACCCCCCCTCTGTCTAGTTTCTAGTGGTATTCATTTCTAACAAGTGGTATCAGAGAGTAGGCTGTTAACGTACAAACAGGAAAAGATCAAGAATGAGTTCACAGAAACTAAGCAGTATCAAGATTCCTCCCTTTAACAAGGAGCACTACAGTTTATGGAAGAAGAAGATGTTGCTTTTCATCAAAGCTTCTAACCCCATGTATTTAGATATTCTAAAGCATGGTCCCTTCATTCCAATGATCGAGATTGGTGAAACAACCAGTGGCACTGAGATTATACCAGCAAAACATGTGCCCAAAGATCCCTTAAAATACACTGATCCTGAAAAGGAAAAAGTGGCATTGGATGGACATCTTCAACTTATCATTTGTGAATCTATGGACTTCAACATGTATGGCACTGTTGCTCATTGTACTAGTGCCAAGAAGATGTGGGATCTTATAGAAGTGCTCTGTGAAGGAACTACTGAAGTAAGAAAGAACAAGAAGCAGATTCTTGTTTCACAATATGAAGCCTTCATGGCTCAGCCAAAAGAGGGAATCACAGAAGTGTTTGAGAGATTCAACAAGCTGATAAACGAGCTCAAACTCTATGACAAACACTATGAAACAGAAGAGCTCAATATGAAGTTTCTACTAACTCTGCCAGATCACTTGGAACCAAGAATCTCTTCTCTTAAAGAAAGAGATCTGACAAAGATTGGTTTTGATGTGTTGTATGGTGTTTTAAAGACATATGAGTTAGAGCTGTTTCAAAAGAGATCTATTCAAGCAAAGCAAGGGTTAGTGGCTAATACCTCCTGTGCACTTATTGCTGACAACCTAAGTCAAAGAATGGACTCTCTTAAAATCAGTCAGGTCAAGATTGAGGAACTAGAAGTTGAAGACACTGGTGATGAAACTCAGGTGGTGTATGATTTACCTGAAGAGGATGAGTTCTACAGTATAGATGAGCTGGACAAAATGGAAAACAAATCTTTTGCTTATATGGCTAGGAGGTATCCTAACATAAGGTTTAAAAGAAAGCAGCCATTTAGGTCCAAGTTCAATAATGGAAACACTGGTGGATCTAGTGGCTCAAACACCTTCAATAAAGGAAAAGGGATTGCTGGTGCTGCTAAAGGTGGATACAAGACAGGAAGTGTGGATAGGACCAAGATAAGGTGCTATAACTGCAATGAACTTGGGCATTTTGCCACTGAGTGCAAAAAGCCTAAACAAGTCAAGAAGGACAAAGCATACTTAGAGCTTGAAGCTAAGTATGAGGCTCTACTCAAGAAACAACAGGGCAAAGCTTTTATTGCTGAGGGAAAATGCTGGGATGACTCTGATGAAGAAGAAGAACAAGAGTACTCAAACTATGCCTTGATGGCATTCTCTGATGAAGGTGATTCAAGTCAGGTACCTATTCTTACTTCTCTTGATATGACTCCCCTTCAATATAAGCAAACTGTTGAAGATATGAGCACTGAGATGTTTAATATTCATACTAGCATGTTAGTGGCTAATGAAGAAATTGACAGACTAACTGCTAAGAATGTTGAGCTTACAGAAAAGAATGAGCAACTTGAGTTAATGGTTGTGAACCTGGATGGTTTGAAAAAGGAGGTTGAGTATCTTAAAAACAAAGTGATTTGTGCTGAGCAGATAGAGAATGCTCTTAGAGAACAAATTGCTGAAACTGAACTGAAACTAAGAAGCTTCAAAAACTCCTCTGAACTTATTCAAACCTACCACAAGGAACACACTGAAGATTGCAAGGTTGGAGTTGGTTTTGACTATGATAATGACAAGGGAAGGAAGAAAGTCAAGGGCAAAGGAAAGGAAACTTTTACAAACAAAAATGCCCCAACCATTCTGTCAAGTGTTGAACAGCCCATCTTCAGGAAGAGTGTTGTTGAGTTTGATGAGGAACTACTGATCATCAAGCAACAACTACTTGAAGAAGATGAGGCTGCTAAGAACACTTCTTCCTTTCCTGAACTTGTCAATCAGAAAGAGACCAAAGACAATCTTGTCAAGAGTCCTAAAGCAAAGAAAGAAGTTGCTAAGAAAAGGAAACAAAACAGAAATGGTAAAGTTGGTGTTAACAAAGGAAACAACTATGCTTATGTGCCAAATGCTCCCAGGAAACAATGTCAAAAATGCCTATCTGTTAATCATTTGACTCATAAGTGTAGTAAGCTTGAAATTGTTGAAGTTGATAACCTAAGTAACCTTTCTGCTAGCATAAATTCTAGTCATGATTCTTTCTGTGGTAAGCCAAACTGCATGACATGCTATGTGACTGTGATTGCTAACTGTTTATCTCTTAAACATAAACTTGACTCTGCACAATCTGGTGAATCACACACACACATACATTCTCATAGGACAGGGTCCCCAATCAGGGTTGAGAGGGTGAAAACTTCATGTGAGCCTAAGAGTGTAAACTCCAAAGCCACAGAAAAAGTGAAGTCTCCTACTATGAGAAATGCAATTTATGACAGAAGAATTATTAATCAAAATGTTTCTAAATCATCTGGACCCTACCAAGTGTGGGTACCAAAAACAACTTAGTCACTTTGTGAATGCAGGGCAACAGGAATAAAAGAGTCATATGGATCTTGGACAGTGGATGCTCAAGTCACATGACTGGTGATATAGCCCTGCTATCACATTTTGAGGAAAAGGCTGGCCCATCAGTAACCTTTGGAAATGACAACATTGGTTATACAATGGGATATGGCAGTGTTGAATCTGGAAATGTCATTATTGAAGATGTAGCATTTGTTGAAGGACTGAAGCATAATCTCTTGAGTATTGGACAGTTTACCAACAGAGGCTTCAAAGTGGAATTTGATGAAGACCTTTGTTCAATCTCAAAAAGGGAAAGTGGTGAAGTTGTTCTAACTGGTGTGAAGAAAGGAAGCTTGTTTGTAGCTAATCTCAAGGCTGCAGATAAGGGAGAAATTTGTTGTTTCTACACAAAAGCCACAAATGAGGAATTCTGGCTGTGGCACAAGAAACTGTCTCACTTGAATGTTCAGGCAATGAACTCTCTAACCAAGAGAGAACTCATCAGGGATTTGCCTGCCTTGGAGTTTGTGCAAGATGGAGCATGTGAAGCTTGTCAGAAAGGGAAGATTAAAAGATCAAGTCACAAGAACAAGTTGCTCAATACAAACTCAAAACCTCTGCAACTAATTCACATGGACTTATTTGGCCCTGTGAATGTAATGTCCCTTTCCAAAAAGAAATATGCTCTAGTGATGGTTGATGACTATTCAAGATATACTTGGGTGGAATTCCTATTCTCCAAGGATGAAGCACCCCAAGTCATAATAGAGCATATCAAGAGAGTTGATAAAGAAGCACAAAGCACTGGTGCCTCTGTAGTTGCTTTGAGAAGTGATAATGGGACTGAGTTCAGAAATTCAACATTGTATGAGTTTTGCAAAGATAAAGGAATTTCTCAACAATTCTCAGCTCCTAGAACACCTCAACAAAATGGAGTAGTTGAGAGAAAGAATAGAACTCTCATTGAAGCTGCAAGGACAATGCTGCTGGATGCAAAGCTACCCACTAGCTTTTGGGCTGATGCTGTTAACACAGCATGCTATGTGCAAAATAGAACATTAATCAATAAGAAGTCTGGCAAAACTCCTTACTCATTAATGACTGGAAAAAGAGCATCCTTCAAGCACCTGCATGTGTTTGGAAGCAAGTGCTTTGTGATGAAAGATACCTCTGAGCATGTTGGAAAATTTGATGCTAAGGCATTTGAAGGTATCTTCATTGGATACTCTCTGGAAAGGACAGCATACAGAGTGTTTGTACCTGAGCAACACAAAGTCATGGAAAGCATGGATGTTACCTTTGATGACAAGAAAACTCCAGGACTGAAAACAAGTGATCAAGACAGTGTGCTATTGAGATTTGAGAATCAAGGTTATCTTGAGGATTCTGAAAGTGAAGATGAACCCCCTGTTCAAACTGTTCTAGAAAATGAAATTCTTGAAGTTGACAATCTTCTTCAAACACCTGTGCAGGGATTCACAAACACAGGGGGAGAAGAAGAGAATGCAACTGTCAACCAAAATGAGATTGGAACAGATCAAGGAAATGAACAGGGACACACAAGGAAATGGGACAGAGCCCACACTAGGGATCAAATCATTGGAGATCCTAGTGAGGGAGTTAGAACAAGAAGGGCAACATTAAATACTTGTCTGTATAGCTGCTTTCTGTCACAAGAGGAACCTAAATTAATTGAAGAAGCTTTGAAGATTTCTGATTGGATTGTTGCCATGCAAGAAGAGTTGAATCAATTTGAGAAAAACAAGGTATGGGAACTAGTGCCACCTCCAAAAGGAAAGAATGTTATTGACACCAAATGGGTGTTCAGGAACAAGATGGATGAAGAAGGAGTGGTAGTCAGAAACAAAGCAAGGCTGGTTGCCAAAGGTTATTGTCAGCAAGAAGGCATTGACTATGATGAGACATTTGCACCTGTAGCTAGACTGGAAGCCATAAGAATCTTCCTGGCTTTTGCAGCTCACTCAGATTTTAAGGTGTATCAAATGGATGTGAAAAGTGCTTTTCTCAATGGTGATCTTGCTGAGGAAGTTTATGTGTCTCAACCACCTGGCTTTGAAAGTGAAGACTTCCCAAACTTTGTGTATAGACTGCTCAAGGCACTCTATGGACTCAAACAGGCACCAAGAGCCTGGTATGAAACTCTATCTCAATTCCTTCTTGAGCATCAATTTACCAGGGGTACAATTGACAAAACCCTATTCTTCAAGAAGCATGGAAATGATATCATTCTTGTTCAAATCTATGTGGATGATATCATCTTTGGCTCTTCAAATGAAAAACTCTGTGAAAGGTTCTCCAAGTTGATGCAAAGTAAATATGAGATGAGTATGATGGGAGAGTTAACCTACTTCCTAGGCCTGCAAGTACATCAAAGGGAGGATGGCATCTTTATAAACCAATCTAAGTATGTCAAGGATCTTTTAAAGAAATATGGTTTAGAAGAGTCATCCCCAGCTAAAACTCCTATGTCTACTGCAATCAAGCTGGATGAAGACAAGAAAGGCAAGAGAGTTGATATCAAGGTCTATAGAGGAATGGTTGGATCCCTACTCTATCTCACAGCTAGCAGGCCAGACATCATGTTTGCCACATGCCTTTGTGCAAGGTTCCAGTCTGATCCCAAGGAATCTCACATGATGGCCATCAAAAGAATTTTCAAATATCTGAAGGGGACTCCTAATCTTGGGCTATGGTATCCAAAGGGCACTGGGTTCAACCTGGTTGGTTATACAGATTCTGATTATGCTGGATGCAGAATTGACAGGAAGAGCACCTCTGGAAGCTGTCAATTCCTAGGTCAAAGGTTAGTGTCCTGGTTTAGTAAGAAACAACAATCCACAGCAACATCCACAGCTGAGGCTGAATACATTGCTGCTGGAAGTTGCTGTGCTCAATTGCTTTGGATTAGAAATCAACTCATGGATTATGGACTAGTGTTAGAACACATTCCTCTGATGTGTGATAATACTAGTGCAATATCCATTGTTGCCAATCCTGTTAATCATTCTACTACAAAGCACATTGAGATCAGGTACCATTTCATTAGGGAACATGCTGCAAATGGTACCATAGAAGTCTCTTATGTTCCAACTGAGAAACAATTAGCTGACATATTTACTAAACCTCTGAATGAAGCAGTCTTCAACAGACTTGTGAGTGAAATTGGAATGCTCAATCCTTCATTCAGTTGTTCTAAGTAAATATGCTGGTTAATTGTTGCAGCAGTAAATTTTCACTGTATTTAAATGATCTATTTGTTTGGAGTGAAAATTAGCTGAGATATGATTTATAAATATTTCAGTATTTTACTGCATATTTTTCAAAATCATATTTGTTAGTGGAGTTGTGAGCTTTTGAGACATCTCGATATAGATGATTTTCAGAGTTCACGACATAGTTCAAATTAAACAGACTTATATCGCAAACTGTTGAGATTGTGAGACTTCGCGACATAGTTCATTTCATGAGTTTGCGACATAGTTAATTTTATGACTTCGCGACTTAGAATAACTATATCGACAAGTCTCCACATTTGACAGAATTTTGATTTAAATTAATTTTATTTCAAAATTTGATAAAGTCTGACAAAATGCTTCAAATTCCTAAAAGAGAGCTTTAGACAGGGTATTTCTACTATATCGCAAAGTCTCCCCAATCCTTTCATCTTGAGGACTTTGCGACTTAGTTCATTCTTGAGACTATGCGATATACTTTGCAAGACTTTGCGGTACAGGCCATTTCTGACTTCGCGACATACAGATAGACTGTACACATTCATAACTCCATATCGCAGTGTCTCTATCATATAAATACCTTTTTCTAACCGTTTGCATCTTTTCATCTTGTCTATTGCTCTCAAACTTTCTAACCTAAGCACAAATTCTCTACTCTCTTTCTTACTCTCTCTCTTGAAATGGCACCCAAATCTCAAACAGTATCATCCTCTATTCCTTTAACCATCCCCAAAGAAACAAATCTTCTCACCATTCCCTCTGAGGCTGAGGCTAAACCCAGGTACAAGTGTTTTGTACGGTTCCTGAACGATTCCTACCTCAGCCAAGCCCTAACCTTGAACCCCACGTTGTATGTTGATGTATTGGAAGGATTTTGGCGAACGGCGTTGGTTTCTACAATGGCCAGGGAAGATGGAACTTCGTTCCAGGAGATAGCTTGTTCAATTGGAGGCAAACACTTCCAGTTTGGGGAGAAGGAGATAAATGAAGCATTAGGGTTCAAGGTGGAGGGTCATGACCAAGAAGCTACAGATGCTCAAATTGTAGACTTCATGACCTTCATTCGGTATGCAGATGAGATAGATACCGGAAAGCTGAACAAGAAATTTGTAAGAAGGGAGTGGTCATTCCTATTTGATGCACTCCAGAAGGTGTTCCTTTGCAGAAAGACAGGATGGGACCATATCAGTCACATTGCTGTGAAGCTGGCCTATTCCCTAGCCCACAATCAGGAAATCAATGTTGGAGCAATAATCCTCAAGGAATTGGCTCAACGGCTAGGGAGGACAGTCCGTGGAAGAGGTAATGACATCTTTTACCCTCGCTTTCTTCAAGTTATTTTAAATTATCTTGATGCTAATGTCCATGACTTGGAGGGTATTGATAAATCAAAGTTGGCTTATTCCAAGTCCATGTCCAAGATTCTGTTTGGTTCATTGGACACAAGGAATCAAGTGGATGTGATCTTGAGTGTGACCAAGCATATGCAGGACACATTCGCGTCTTATCCACTTGATAAGCCCATATACCATGCTCTTTCCTGGACAGGGGAGGCTGAGACTGAAGGAGCTTCACAGTCTAACCCAAGCCTCCCTATCCCATCCAGCAACCCCACTGTAAACACCACTGTAGAGTCTAGTCAGCCAAGTGCATCAATCTCTCAAAAGGTTGATGTTCCTAAAAAGAAGAAGAAGAGAACCCTAGCTATTATCCATGAATCTGTAGAACTAGCAAGTGAGATTCCTGAGTCACCTCTCACCAGACCAAAGAAGAAGTCAAAATCTAAAGCTACCACTGAATCCTCCCAACAGGATTCAGATGTGGAAAAAGGGGTACACCTGCTACTGTCTATGGCCTCTCAACAGGTCATGGGCATTGAAAAGAGCAGCCTCCCCACTGCAAGTTGTAAAGAGTCTGCACATGGTCAAGACCTCACTCTTGATCCTAGGAGTGATAAGGGTGATCATACACTAAGTGGAGAGCACATCAATGTTGAAACTCCTCCTATTTCTCAGGGGGAGTTGCCCAAATCTAATCTGAACCCCACTTCTCTCTCAGATTCTTCCACTAAAATTTCTTCTGAACAAGAGAGTCATTCTCATGACAATCTTGCCCTTGATCAATCACAATCCAGCCCTGTGATTGAGCCAACTTCAAGTGACATGGTGCTTGACACTGTGCTCACCACTCAGGACCCACATTTGGTTGGTCAGGGAATGCATGCTGAGGCATATCCTAATGACACCAACACAAACATGGAGGATTCACCAGTTTTCACTGGAGACTCTGTGCCTAATTCTCCCATCCTTAGGGATGTGGAAATGTCTTCACAGACAAATAGGGCTGATGTTGTACCACATCCCATTTCAATGGAGACAACATCAGACCCTACAGCCATTCCAAGGCTGGAGGAAACTCAAACTCACACATCTCATGAAGTGCTTAGCACTAGCTCTCACTTGGCTCAGGCCACAATGTCAGAATGGCTGAAGCCTGTGCAACATGACAGGCCTTCAGGATCATCATCTGTGCCCTCCAAAATGACAGAAGAAGCCATACAGGATCTCCATGTGGCACAGATTGATGAGTTCTCAAAGATAGCTCAACATCTCCTCACCTCCAACCTTCCAAATGCTGATTATGAAGCTATCCTGCTCTGCCATAAGGAGGATGTTGAAGCTCAACAGGAGAAGATTGTGGATACAGCTGAACCAGAGGGGAATGTGGATGCCTGGTTGGATGCTAAGAGGACTCTCAAGCTCAAGGATGCCCTGGCTTTTGTGAGAGAAGAATACCTCACCTCTCTGGGCTCAAATGCTAAGGATCTTTCTCCTGTTGCCATATATGAAGCTGTGAATGATGTGTACAAGAACCAGTTGAAGGCTCTGCATTATCTTGGGAAAGGGCTTCAATCAGAGATTTCTTCTATTCAGGAGGAGACAGACAGATCCCTCACCAAGCTACGAAACTCTTATCTCTCTGATTTTCCCAAGATGGATGGTATCCTCAAAGAAGTCCAGAAAACCTCCTCCAATGTGTCCATGATGGATGTGACTCTTGCCATGGTCACAGACAACATCAAGAAACTGGCTTCTACACTGGAAAATCAAGCAAAATCTACCATCACCACCAATGCTATGTTAAATGTCATGTGGAAAAACCAGTATGGTGATAAGCTGGTGGATGAAGTCCCTCTGTCAGACATCTCCAAATATGACTTTGCCAGGGTCAAAGATCAATCTCTAAACTCCTTCAAGTCTCAACAATTATTCTCCAAGGTGGATGGCTTAGAAAAGGAAGTGGCCTCTCTCAAAGATGAAAACAGAATGCTCTCTGCATCTCTAAGCCACCTCAATGACAAGCTAGATGCTCAAGGCAACAACACAACAAACATCTTGCTGGTGCAGCAACAAATGATGACCTCAATGATGAAATCTTTCAACCTGCCTATTCCTGGGGAAGCTCAAGACATCTTGTCTGATCCCAAGCCTAAGGGGGAGAAAGGAAAGGAGGTCAATGTGAAAAAGACAGGGGGAGCACCTGCCAAGCAATCAAAACTTAAGGGCAAGCTTATTGAAGAGACAATAAAGCCAATCAAACTTCCCCCTGTAGAGGTCATCAATGCACAAGGTCAGAAAAGCACAGTAACCACAACATTCTATCCATCCACAATGCCTAAAGACATCTTAACCTCTCAACCTGCTATACCTACTCCAATTGCTAAACCTACCCAAGCTACACTTATCACTGAGGCCAAGCTACAGGAAGTTGCCAACTCTAACATCTATCATGATGAGGCATTCCTGGAGTTTCTGAAAGCCACCTACAAGAATGCTCAAGGAGATGCACAAGTGTACAGAAAGAAGCTCAGGGAAGGTATCAAGTACTTCACAGTTGCAGTAAGGAAAATCAGGGATGTTTATCTGAGAGAAATAATCATGGTGTGCAAGGACAACTGCTTGTGGCACTTAGCATTTCAAACTCTAGAGAAACTGAGGTTTACTGAAGTGTCAATAATTCTGGAGTTGATTGAAAGGAGTGGGGCTAACAATGAAAGTCTTTATAATGACTTGGAGTTGAACCAAAATCAAAGACTGCCTGAGGTCATACCCAAGCCAAGGACAGTAATTTTTCAAAGTCTATCCAAAGTCAGAAGTATTGACCAACTAGTCATTCCCAAAGATTTGCAAATGAAGAATAACTCAAAGATCAATCAAGTGCTGCAAATGCTGAGAGCAAAGAAAGGAGTCAAGACAGCAGAGGAATTAGAGATGATTAACATTCTACAATCTTTTCTGATTCATGGTGTTTTGCCTGAATCTATCAAAGAAAAGAACATGAAGAAGGATGGGGAGGATGATGATGAGGAGAAAACCTACAGGAGGAGATCTCATTCAAGGAGTAATAAGGATGGACCAAGTGACAGCAGCAGGAGCAAATCTTCCAAGAAATCTAAAGATGATGGTGATGACACAAAGGGGGCAAAGGAGACAGTGAAGAGAACGAGGAGTGGAATTCAGCAAGTCAAGGACATTGCTAGTAGTACTTTAACCACAACACAAGACTCTAAGTCTAGGGTGGGTACTGTTAGCAATGATCCTCCAAAATCATTATCCATGACTTCTGAACCTGAATTGCCACAGATGAAAGATGAAGCCACTAAAATAATCTCAAGAAAACACTTCCACAAAGTCACAGCCAGTGGAGTGTTACAGTGGATGAAGGGGAAAGGAATGAAGCTACTTCCAAGTGATGTGGCACTGAAGACTAATTCTCCTTGTTCAAGAAAGGTATCTCTTGTGAAGCATTTGAAGATCAAGAGTGTACCCAAAAGGATAAGGATAACAAAGAAGACTGGAAAACTCACAAATGTTATTGGCATCAATGTGCTTCCACTAGATGAGGACTATGATGAAGATGCCCTAGCATTTTTGAGGGCTCAAAGGATCTTTGAAGTCAAAGTGAGGTTGGATCATCTAGATATCAAATACACTGATGGAAGAGAAAGAATAATGAAGCAAGGAAGCTGGCAATATTTCTATAAGTATGAGCTTGAAAGGATAAATGCCTTACTGAATTTTGAAGAAAAGGATGAAAGGACATGGAAGATAGATATTGCCAGGTACTTGAAAATGCATGCTGATTATGAAGAAAACATGAGGAAAGAGAATGAAAAGAAAAACATACAGAAAGAGAAAGAAATGGCTGAGATGGAAGAGAGGGCTAAGGAGCTAAGGCAGAAAGGGATGTGCAGGGTCAAACAAAATCCTTACATTGTGGAGTACAAAAACTCACATGGAGGCCAAAGCAAAATAAGGATGGAGTTTCTGGACTCATATGTAGAAAGTGCACTCAAAGCTGCAATTGATGACCTGGAAGGCTCACCTCTCATTGAAGAACTGATTGCAAGAGAAGAAATTCAAGAAGCCATCATTGACATGAAGAGAAAAGAAGAAATAAGGAAAAAGAAGATATATGATGATTTGCTAGAGAAGCAATTGGAAGCTGAAGCTGCTGAGCAACAAAAGTAATCTGTAAGCTTTCAATTTTTCTATGTAATCAAATTTCTGATCTCAAGGTTCATGAATTGTTCTTTCTGTTACTAAAATTTCCTTTTATGTAAGTTAGGCTTGTTATCAGACATGAAATTGTGCCTAAGGATCTTACTCACAATTTGGGGGAGATTGTTAGGCTCAAGACATGTCTGAATACCACTATTAACAAGCCTACACTATGTGACTATGTCACACTACATGACCTAGTGATTTCTATCACTGGGATATAGTATAGGTCTCTAAATGTACTTGTCTTGTTCTCATGAACATTAGTTTGATCATGTATGCTCAGACTTATAATGAGCTTAGTAAAGTTTCTTGCATCTAGATTGTATATAGGCCATTGAATAATTATCCTGGTAGAAGTTCAGAAGTGTTCATGCAGCAGGATAGAGTTGAATAAGGCTATGAAGAAATAAGTTGCAGGAATTTGTCTAAGGCATTATATAGCAAAGTCAAAAGAAAGCTATGTCGTGAAGTCACCAATATCCATGTCGTGAAGTACTATATCGCATAGTCCATTTTGTACTATGTCGAGAAGTCCTCAAGACACATGTCGTGAAGTGTTGAAGTCAGCAAAGTCAAAGGAGCCTAGATCGTGAAGTCCTCAGAAGCACTATGTCGTATAGTCATCAAATGACCTATGTCGCATAGTCATCAAATGACCTATGTCGTATAGTCATCAAATGACCTATGTCGCATAGTCGTCAAATGACCTATGTCGCAAAGTATTCAAAGGCTATATCGCGTAGTCCTCACAAGGGAGATCGCATAGTCAGGGATAAAGTGGAGTTCACGATATCAACACTTAGCCGTTTATAACAAGACAAATCAAGGTACAGAACCAAGAATCAAAGGAGACAAATACTGAAGCATTTGTTCTGGCAAGGTGGTCCAAAGAATAGATGGCAAATCTACAGCTAAACTTGGAGAGAAAGATAAGAGACAAGCAGCTACAGAAACGGGAAAGACTCCGAAAAGCAGGTGGTCCTTCCTGACACAGTGAACTTCTTATGGCAGGACAAGTTGGACTTTCAGAAGGGGTAGCTGTGTAATATTGTGTGTGCCTAGTTTGTATAGGTAAATATATATATCGTGCACACACAACTGTAAGCTGTAAGAGAGATACACATAGTTATTTGCTAAGCTCTTTTCTCTGTAAGCAAGCAAGTTCAAACCGTTCTTGTTTAGAAGCCAGAAATTCGATTGTGAATTTCCTGGAAAGCTGTAGTATTTAATTTGCTTATACAAAGTAGATTAAAGTGATTGTGTGTGTTATTTACTTTCTGCATATTACATATCATAATCACATACAGTTGTTTACTTAGTTTTCAAGATCGAAAAATATATCAAACTATCCATTCACCCCCCCTCTGTCTAGTTTCTAGTGGTATTCATTTCTAACAAGTGCTGGTATGATCGCACCCGTTAGAGTTGTGCAAACTAATTGTATATACTGATGTTTAGAGAGTATTTGCAATTTACTAGGATAAATTGAAAAAATGATGCAATAAATTGGAAATTAATTAAAAAATAGTGAAATTAATTATTAAAATATGATAAAAATTAAAGTAAAGTCACAATACATATAGAATTAATGCAAGAAACGAGTTGCAAATAAAAGAAATATTTTAAGAAAGGAAAAAAAAAATGACGAAAAAAGGGGTGCAACACGAGGACTTCCCAGGGGGTCACCCATCCTAGTACTACTCTCGCCCAAGCACGCTTAACTTCGGAGTTCTGATGGGATCCGGTGCATTAGTGTTGGTATGATCGCACCCGTTAGAGTTGTGCAAACTAATTGTATATACTGATGTTTAGAGAGTATTTGCAATTTACTAGGATAAATTGAAAAAATTATGCAATAAATTGGAAATTAATTAAAAAATAGTGAAATTAATTATTAAAATATGATAAAAATTAAAGTAAAGTCACAATACATATAGAATTAATGCAAGAAACGAGTTGCAAATAAAAGAAATATTTTAAGAAAGGAAAAAAAAAATGACGAAAAAAGGGGTGCAACACGAGGACTTCCCAGGGGGTCACCCATCCTAGTACTACTCTCGCCCAAGCACGCTTAACTTCGGAGTTCTGATGGGATCGGTGCATTAGTGCTGGTATGATCGCACCCGTTAGAGTTGTGCAAACTAATTGTATATACTGATGTTTAGAGAGTATTTACAATTTACTAGGATAAATTGAAAAAATGATGCAATAAATTGGAAATTAATTAAAAAATAGTGAAATTAATTATTAAAATATGATAAAAATTAAAGTAAAGTCACAATACATATAGAATTAATGCAAGAAACGAGTTGCAAGTAAAAGAAATATTTTAAGAAAGGAAAAAAAAAATGACGAAAAAAGGGGTGCAACACGAGGACTTCCCAGGGGGTCACCCATCCTAGTACTACTCTCGCCCAAGCACGCTTAACTTCGGAGTTCTGATGGGATCCGGTGCATTAGTGCTGGTATGATCGCACCCGTTAGAGTTGTGCAAACTAATTGTATATACTGATGTTTAGAGAGTATTTGCAATTTACTAGGATAAATTGAAAAAATGATGCAATAAATTGGAAATTAATTAAAAAATAGTGAAATTAATTATTAAAATATGATAAAAATTAAAGTAAAGTCACAATACATATAGAATTAATGCAAGAAACGAGTTGCAAATAAAAGAAATATTTTAAGAAAGGAAAAAAAAAATGACGAAAAAAGGGGTGCAACACGAGGACTTCCCAGGGGGTCACCCATCCTAGTACTACTCTCGCCCAAGCACGCTTAACTTCGGAGTTCTGATGGGATCCGGTGCATTAGTGCTGGTATGATCGCACCCGTTAGAGTTGTGCAAACTAATTGTATATACTGATGTTTAGAGAGTATTTGCAATTTACTAGGATAAATTGAAAAAATTATGCAATAAATTGGAAATTAATTAAAAAATAGTGAAATTAATTATTAAAATATGATAAAAATTAAAGTAAAGTCACAATACATATAGAATTAATGCAAGAAACGAGTTTCAAATAAAAGAAATATTTTAAGAAAGGAAAAAAAAATGACGAAAAAAGGGGTGCAACACGAGGACTTCCCAGGGGGTCACCCATCCTAGTACTACTCTCGCCCAAGCACGCTTAACTTCGGAGTTCTGATGGGATCCGGTGCATTAGTGCTGGTATGATCGCACCCGTTAGAGTTGTGCAAACTAATTGTATATACTGATGTTTAGAGAGTATTTGCAATTTACTAGGATAAATTGAAAAAATGATGCAATAAATTGGAAATTAATTAAAAAATAGTGAAATTAATTATTAAAATATGATAAAAATTAAAGTAAAGTCACAATACATATAGAATTAATGCAAGAAACGAGTTGCAAATAAAAGAAATATTTTAAGAAAGGAAAAAAAAAATGACGAAAAAAGGGGTGCAACACGAGGACTTCCCAGGGGGTCACCCATCCTAGTACTACTCTCGCCCAAGCACGCTTAACTTCGGAGTTCTGATGGGATCGGTGCATTAGTGCTGGTATGATCGCACCCGTTAGAGTTGTGCAAACTAATTGTATATACTGATGTTTAGAGAGTATTTACAATTTACTAGGATAAATTGAAAAAATGATGCAATAAATTGGAAATTAATTAAAAAATAGTGAAATTAATTATTAAAATATGATAAAAATTAAAGTAAAGTCACAATACATATAGAATTAATGCAAGAAACGAGTTGCAAGTAAAAGAAATATTTTAAGAAAGGAAAAAAAAAATGACGAAAAAAGGGGTGCAACACGAGGACTTCCCAGGGGGTCACCCATCCTAGTACTACTCTCGCCCAAGCACGCTTAACTTCGGAGTTCTGATGGGATCCGGTGCATTAGTGCTGGTATGATCGCACCCGTTAGAGTTGTGCAAACTAATTGTATATACTGATGTTTAGAGAGTATTTGCAATTTACTAGGATAAATTGAAAAAATGATGCAATAAATTGGAAATTAATTAAAAAATAGTGAAATTAATTATTAAAATATGATAAAAATTAAAGTAAAGTCACAATACATATAGAATTAATGCAAGAAACGAGTTGCAAATAAAAGAAATATTTTAAGAAAGGAAAAAAAAAATGACGAAAAAAGGGGTGCAACACGAGGACTTCCCAGGGGGTCACCCATCCTAGTACTACTCTCGCCCAAGCACGCTTAACTTCGGAGTTCTGATGGGATCCGGTGCATTAGTGCTGGTATGATCGCACCCGTTAGAGTTGTGCAAACTAATTGTATATACTGATGTTTAGAGAGTATTTGCAATTTACTAGGATAAATTGAAAAAATTATGCAATAAATTGGAAATTAATTAAAAAATAGTGAAATTAATTATTAAAATATGATAAAAATTAAAGTAAAGTCACAATACATATAGAATTAATGCAAGAAACGAGTTTCAAATAAAAGAAATATTTTAAGAAAGGAAAAAAAAATGACGAAAAAAGGGGTGCAACACGAGGACTTCCCAGGGGGTCACCCATCCTAGTACTACTCTCGCCCAAGCACGCTTAACTTCGGAGTTCTGATGGGATCCGGTGCATTAGTGCTGGTATGATCGCACCCGTTAGAGTTGTGCAAACTAATTGTATATACTGATGTTTAGAGAGTATTTGCAATTTACTAGGATAAATTGAAAAAATGATGCAATAAATTGGAAATTAATTAAAAAATAGTGAAATTAATTATTAAAATATGATAAAAATTAAAGTAAAGTCACAATACATATAGAATTAATGCAAGAAACGAGTTGCAAATAAAAGAAATATTTTAAGAAAGGAAAAAAAAAATGACGAAAAAAGGGGTGCAACACGAGGACTTCCCAGGGGGTCATCCATCCTAGTACTACTCTCGCCCAAGCACGCTTAACTTCGGAGTTCTGATGGGATCCGGTGCATTAGTGCTGGTATGATCGCACCCGTTAGAGTTGTGCAAACTAATTGTATATACTGATGTTTAGAGAGTATTTGCAATTTACTAGGATAAATTGAAAAAATGATGCAATAAATTGGAAATTAATTAAAAAATAGTGAAATTAATTATTAAAATATGATAAAAATTAAAGTAAAGTCACAATACATATAGAATTAATGCAAGAAACGAGTTGCAAATAAAAGAAATATTTTAAGAAAGGAAAAAAAAAATGACGAAAAAAGGGGTGCAACACGAGGACTTCCCAGGGGGTCACCCATCCTAGTACTACTCTCGCCCAAGCACGCTTAACTTCGGAGTTCTGATGGGATCCGGTGCATTAGTGTTGGTATGATCGCACCCGTTAGAGTTGTGCAAACTAATTATATATACTGATGTTTAGAGAGTATTTGCAATTTACTAGGATAAATTGAAAAAATGATGCAATAAATTGGAAATTAATTAAAAAATAGTGAAATTAATTATTAAAATATGATAAAAATTAAAGTAAAGTCACAATACATATAGAATTAATGCAAGAAACGAGTTGCAAATAAAAGAAATATTTTAAGAAAGGAAAAAAAAAATGACGAAAAAAGGGGTGCAACACGAGGACTTCCCAGGGGGTCACCCATCCTAGTACTACTCTCGCCCAAGCACGCTTAACTTCGGAGTTCTGATGGGATCCGGTGCATTAGTGCTGGTATGATCGCACCCGTTAGAGTTGTGCAAACTAATTATATATACTGATGTTTAGAGAGTATTTGCAATTTACTAGGATAAATTGAAAAAATGATGCAATAAATTGGAAATTAATTAAAAAATAGTGAAATTAATTATTAAAATATGATAAAAATTAAAGTAAAGTCACAATACATATAGAATTAATGCAAGAAACGAGTTGCAAATAAAAGAAATATTTTAAGAAAGGAAAAAAAAAATGACGAAAAAAGGGGTGCAACACGAGGACTTCCCAGGGGGTCACCCATCCTAGTACTACTCTCGCCCAAGCACGCTTAACTTCGGAGTTCTGATGGGATCCGGTGCATTAGTGCTGGTATGATCGCACCCGTTAGAGTTGTGCAAACTAATTGTATATACTGATGTTTAGAGAGTATTTGCAATTTACTAGGATAAATTGAAAAAATGATGCAATAAATTGGAAATTAATTAAAAAATAGTGAAATTAATTATTAAAATATGATAAAAATTAAAGTAAAGTCACAATACATATAGAATTAATGCAAGAAACGAGTTGCAAATAAAAGAAATATTTTAAGAAAGGAAAAAAAAAATGACGAAAAAAGGGGTGCAACACGAGGACTTCCCAGGGGGTCACCCATCCTAGTACTACTCTCGCCCAAGCACGCTTAACTTCGGAGTTCTGATGGGATCCGGTGCATTAGTGCTGGTATGATCGCACCCGTTAGAGTTGTGCAAACTAATTGTATATACTGATGTTTAGAGAGTATTTGCAATTTACTAGGATAAATTGAAAAAAATGATGCAATAAATTGGAAATTAATTAAAAAATAGTGAAATTAATTATTAAAATATGATAAAAATTAAAGTAAAGTCACAATACATATAGAATTAATGCAAGAAACGAGTTGCAAATAAAAGAAATATTTTAAGAAAGGAAAAAAAAATGACGAAAAAAGGGGTGCAACACGAGGACTTCCCAGGGGGTCATCCATCCTAGTACTACTCTCGCCCAAGCACGCTTAACTTCGGAGTTCTGATGGGATCCGGTGCATTAGTTCTGGTATGATCGCACCCGTTAGAGTTGTGCAAACTAATTGTATATACTGATGTTTAGAGAGTATTTGCAATTTACTAGGATAAATTGAAAAAATGATGCAATAAATTGGAAATTAATTAAAAAATAGTGAAATTAATTATTAAAATATGATAAAAATTAAAGTAAAGTCACAATACATATAGAATTAATGCAAGAAACGAGTTGCAAATAAAAGAAATATTTTAAGAAAGGAAAAAAAAAATGACGAAAAAAGGGGTGCAACATGAGGACTTCCCAGGGGGTCACCCATCCTAGTACTACTCTCGCCCAAGCACGCTTAACTTCGGAGTTCTGATGGGATCCGGTGCATTAGTGCTGGTATGATCGCACCCGTTAGAGTTGTGCAAACTAATTATATATACTGATGTTTAGAGAGTATTTGCAATTTACTAGGATAAATTGAAAAAATGATGCAATAAATTGGAAATTAATTAAAAAATAGTGAAATTAATTATTAAAATATGATAAAAATTAAAGTAAAGTCACAATACATATAGAATTAATGCAAGAAACGAGTTGCAAATAAAAGAAATATTTTAAGAAAGGAAAAAAAAAATGACGAAAAAAGGGGTGCAACACGAGGACTTCCCAGGGGGTCACCCATCCTAGTACTACTCTCGCCCAAGCACGCTTAACTTCGGAGTTCTGATGGGATCCGGTGCATTAGTGCTGGTATGATCGCACCCGTTAGAGTTGTGCAAACTAATTGTATATACTGATGTTTAGAGAGTATTTGCAATTTACTAGGATAAATTGAAAAAATGATGCAATAAATTGGAAATTAATTAAAAAATAGTGAAATTAATTATTAAAATATGATAAAAATTAAAGTAAAGTCACAATACATATAGAATTAATGCAAGAAACGAGTTGCAAATAAAAGAAATATTTTAAGAAAGGAAAAAAAAAATGACGAAAAAAGGGGTGCAACACGAGGACTTCCCAGGGGGTCACCCATCCTAGTACTACTCTCGCCCAAGCACGCTTAACTTCGGAGTTCTGATGGGATCCGGTGCATTAGTGCTGGTATGATCGCACCCGTTAGAGTTGTGCAAACTAATTGTATATACTGATGTTTAGAGAGTATTTGCAATTTACTAGGATAAATTGAAAAAAATGATGCAATAAATTGGAAATTAATTAAAAAATAGTGAAATTAATTATTAAAATATGATAAAAATTAAAGTAAAGTCACAATACATATAGAATTAATGCAAGAAACGAGTTGCAAATAAAAGAAATATTTTAAGAAAGGAAAAAAAAAATGACGAAAAAAGGGGTGCAACACGAGGACTTCCCAGGGGGTCATCCATCCTAGTACTACTCTCGCCCAAGCACGCTTAACTTCGGAGTTCTGATGGGATCCGGTGCATTAGTTCTGGTATGATCGCACCCGTTAGAGTTGTGCAAACTAATTGTATATACTGATGTTTAGAGAGTATTTGCAATTTACTAGGATAAATTGAAAAAATGATGCAATAAATTGGAAATTAATTAAAAAATAGTGAAATTAATTATTAAAATATGATAAAAATTAAAGTAAAGTCACAATACATATAGAATTAATGCAAGAAACGAGTTGCAAATAAAAGAAATATTTTAAGAAAGGAAAAAAAAAATGACGAAAAAAGGGGTGCAACATGAGGACTTCCCAGGGGGTCACCCATCCTAGTACTACTCTCGCCCAAGCACGCTTAACTTCGGAGTTCTGATGGGATCCGGTGCATTAGTGCTGGTATGATCGCACCCGTTAGAGTTGTGCAAACTAATTATATATACTGATGTTTAGAGAGTATTTGCAATTTACTAGGATAAATTGAAAAAATGATGCAATAAATTGGAAATTAATTAAAAAATAGTGAAATTAATTATTAAAATATGATAAAAATTAAAGTAAAGTCACAATACATATAGAATTAATGCAAGAAACGAGTTGCAAATAAAAGAAATATTTTAAGAAAGGAAAAAAAAAATGACGAAAAAAGGGGTGCAACACGAGGACTTCCCAGGGGGTCACCCATCCTAGTACTACTCTCGCCCAAGCACGCTTAACTTCGGAGTTCTGATGGGATCCGGTGCATTAGTGCTGGTATGATCGCACCCGTTAGAGTTGTGCAAACTAATTGTATATACTGATGTTTAGAGAGTATTTGCAATTTACTAGGATAAATTGAAAAAATGATGCAATAAATTGGAAATTAATTAAAAAATAGTGAAATTAATTATTAAAATATGATAAAAATTAAAGTAAAGTCACAATACATATAGAATTAATGCAAGAAACGAGTTGCAAATAAAAGAAATATTTTAAGAAAGGAAAAAAAAAATGACGAAAAAAGGGGTGCAACACGAGGACTTCCCAGGGGGTCACCCATCCTAGTACTACTCTCGCCCAAGCACGCTTAACTTCGGAGTTCTGATGGGATCCGGTGCATTAGTGCTGGTATGATCGCACCCGTTAGAGTTGTGCAAACTAATTGTATATACTGATGTTTAGAGAGTATTTGCAATTTACTAGGATAAATTGAAAAAATGATGCAATAAATTGGAAATTAATTAAAAAATAGTGAAATTAATTATTAAAATATGATAAAAATTAAAGTAAAGTCACAATACATATAGAATTAATGCAAGAAACGAGTTGCAAATAAAAGAAATATTTTAAGAAAGGAAAAAAAAAATGACGAAAAAAGGGGTGCAACACGAGGACTTCCCAGGGGGTCACCCATCCTAGTACTACTCTCGCCCAAGCACGCTTAACTTCGGAGTTCTGATGGGATCCGGTGCATTAGTGCTGGTATGATCGCACCCGTTAGAGTTGTGCAAACTAATTGTATATACTGATGTTTAGAGAGTATTTGCAATTTACTAGGATAAATTGAAAAAAATGATGCAATAAATTGGAAATTAATTAAAAAATAGTGAAATTAATTATTAAAATATGATAAAAATTAAAGTAAAGTCACAATACATATAGAATTAATGCAAGAAACGAGTTGCAAATAAAAGAAATATTTTAAGAAAGGAAAAAAAATGACGAAAAAAGGGGTGCAACACGAGGACTTCCCAGGGGGTCACCCATCCTAGTACTACTCTCGCCCAAGCACGCTTAACTTCGGAGTTCTGATGGGATCCGGTGCATTAGTGCTGGTATGATCGCACCCGTTAGAGTTGTGCAAACTAATTGTATATACTGATGTTTAGAGAGTATTTGCAATTTACTAGGATAAATTGAAAAAATGATGCAATAAATTGGAAATTAATTAAAAAATAGTGAAATTAATTATTAAAATATGATAAAAATTAAAGTAAAGTCATAATACATATAGAATTAATGCAAGAAACGAGTTGCAAATAAAAGAAATATTTTAAGAAAGGAAAAAAAAAATGACGAAAAAAGGGGTGCAACACGAGGACTTCCCAGGGGGTCACCCATCCTAGTACTACTCTCGCCCAAGCACGCTTAACTTCGGAGTTCTGATGGGATCCGGTGCATTAGTGCTGGTATGATCGCACCCGTTAGAGTTGTGCAAACTAATTGTATATACTGATGTTTAGAGAGTATTTGCAATTTACTAGGATAAATTGAAAAAATGATGCAATAAATTGGAAATTAATTAAAAAATAGTGAAATTAATTATTAAAATATAATAAAAATTAAAGTAAAGTCACAATACATATAGAATTAATGCAAGAAACGAGTTGCAAATAAAAGAAATATTTTAAGAAAGGAAAAAAAAAATGACGAAAAAAGGGGTGCAACACGAGGACTTCCCAGGGGGTCACCCATCCTAGTACTACTCTCGTCCAAGCACGCTTAACTTCGGAGTTCTGATGGGATCCGGTGCATTAGTGCTGGTATGATCGCACCCGTTAGAGTTGTGCAAACTAATTGTATATACTGATGTTTAGAGAGTATTTGCAATTTACTAGGATAAATTGAAAAAATGATGCAATAAATTGGAAATTAATTAAAAAATAGTGAAATTAATTATTAAAATATGATAAAAATTAAAGTAAAGTCACAGTACATATAGAATTAATGCAAGAAACGAGTTGCAAATAAAAGAAATATTTTAAGAAAGGAAAAAAAAAATGACGAAAAAAGGGGTGCAACACGAGGACTTCCCAGGGGGTCACCCATCCTAGTACTACTCTCGCCCAAGCACGCTTAACTTCGGAGTTCTGATGGGATCCGGTGCATTAGTGCTGGTATGATCGCACCCGTTAGAGTTGTGCAAACTAATTGTATATACTGATGTTTAGAGAGTATTTGCAATTTACTAGGATAAATTGAAAAAATGATGCAATAAATTGGAAATTAATTAAAAAATAGTGAAATTAATTATTAAAATATGATAAAAATTAAAGTAAAGTCACAATACATATAGAATTAATGCAAGAAACGAGTTGCAAATAAAAGAAATATTTTAAGAAAGGAAAAAAAAATGACGAAAAAAGGGGTGCAACACGAGGACTTCCCAGGGGGTCACCCATCCTAGTACTACTCTCGCCCAAGCACGCTTAACTTCGGAGTTCTGATGGGATCCGGTGCATTAGTGCTGGTATGATCGCACCCGTTAGAGTTGTGCAAACTAATTGTATATACTGATGTTTAGAGAGTATTTGCAATTTACTAGGATAAATTGAAAAAATGATGCAATAAATTGGAAATTAATTAAAAAATAGTGAAATTAATTATTAAAATATGATAAAAATTAAAGTAAAGTCACAATACATATAGAATTAATGCAAGAAACGAGTTGCAAATAAAAGAAATATTTTAAGAAAGGAAAAAAAAAATGACGAAAAAAGGGGTGCAACACGAGGACTTCCCAGGGGGTCACCCATCCTAGTACTACTCTCGCCCAAGCACGCTTAACTTCGGAGTTCTGATGGGATCCGGTGCATTAGTGCTGGTATGATCGCACCCGTTAGAGTTGTGCAAACTAATTGTATATACTGATGTTTAGAGAGTATTTGCAATTTACTAGGATAAATTGAAAAAATGATGCAATAAATTGGAAATTAATTAAAAAATAGTGAAATTAATTATTAAAATATGATAAAAATTAAAGTAAAGTCACAATACATATAGAATTAATGTAAGAAACGAGTTGCAAATAAAAGAAATATTTTAAGAAAGGAAAAAAAAAATGACGAAAAAAGGGGTGCAACACGAGGACTTCCCAGGGGGTCACCCATCCTAGTACTACTCTCGCCCAAGCACGCTTAACTTCGGAGTTCTGATGGGATCCGGTGCATTAGTGCTGGTATGATCGCACCCGTTAGAGTTGTGCAAACTAATTGTATATACTGATGTTTAGAGAGTATTTGCAATTTACTAGGATAAATTGAAAAAATGATGCAATAAATTGGAAATTAATTAAAAAATAGTGAAATTAATTATTAAAATATGATAAAAATTAAAGTAAAGTCACAATACATATAGAATTAATGCAAGAAACGAGTTGCAAATAAAAGAAATATTTTAAGAAAGGAAAAAAAATGACGAAAAAAGGGGTGCAACACGAGGACTTCCCAGGGGGTCACCCATCCTAGTACTACTCTCGCCCAAGCACGCTTAACTTCGGAGTTCTGATGGGATGCGGTGCATTAGTGCTGGTATGATCGCACCCGTTAGAGTTGTGCAAACTAATTGTATATACTGATGTTTAGAGAGTATTTGCAATTTACTAGGATAAATTGAAAAAATGATGCAATAAATTGGAAATTAATTAAAAAATAGTGAAATTAATTATTAAAATATGATAAAAATTAAAGTAAAGTCACAATACATATAGAATTAATGCAAGAAACGAGTTGCAAATAAAAGAAATATTTTAAGAAAGGAAAAAAAAAATGACGAAAAAAGGGGTGCAACACGAGGACTTCCCAGGGGGTCACCCATCCTAGTACTACTCTCGCCCAAGCACGCTTAACTTCGGAGTTCTGATGGGATCCGGTGCATTAGTGCTGGTATGATCGCACCCGTTAGAGTTGTGCAAACTAATTGTATATACTGATGTTTAGAGAGTATTTGCAATTTACTAGGATAAATTGAAAAAATGATGCAATAAATTGGAAATTAATTAAAAAATAGTGAAATTAATTATTAAAATATAATAAAAATTAAAGTAAAGTCACAATACATATAGAATTAATGCAAGAAATGAGTTGCAAATAAAAGAAATATTTTAAGAAAGGAAAAAAAAAATGACGAAAAAAGGGGTGCAACACGAGGACTTCCCAGGGGGTCACCCATCCTAGTACTACTCTCGCCCAAGCACGCTTAACTTCGGAGTTCTGATGGGATCCGGTGCATTAGTGCTAGTATGATCGCACCCGTTAGAGTTGTGCAAACTAATTGTATATACTGATGTTTAGAGAGTATTTGCAATTTACTAGGATAAATTGAAAAAATGATGCAATAAATTGGAAATTAATTAAAAAATAGTGAAATTAATTATTAAAATATGATAAAAATTAAAGTAAAGTCACAATACATATAGAATTAATGCAAGAAACGAGTTGCAAATAAAAGAAATATTTTAAGAAAGGAAAAAAAAAATGACGAAAAAAGGGGTGCAACACGAGGACTTCCCAGGGGGTCACCCATCCTAGTACTACTCTCGCCCAAGCACGCTTAACTTCGGAGTTCTGATGGGATCCGGTGCATTAGTGCTGGTATGATCGCACCCGTTAGAGTTGTGCAAACTAATTGTATATACTGATGTTTAGAGAGTATTTGCAATTTACTAGGATAAATTGAAAAAATGATGCAATAAATTGGAAATTAATTAAAAAATAGTGAAATTAATTATTAAAATATGATAAAAATTAAAGTAAAGTCACAATACATATAGAATTAATGTAAGAAACGAGTTGCAAATAAAAGAAATATTTTAAGAAAGGAAAAAAAAAATGACGAAAAAAGGGGTGCAACACGAGGACTTCCCAGGGGGTCACCCATCCTAGTACTACTCTCGCCCAAGCACGCTTAACTTCGGAGTTCTGATGGGATCCGGTGCATTAGTGCTGGTATGATCGCACCCGTTAGAGTTGTGCAAACTAATTGTATATACTGATGTTTAGAGAGTATTTGCAATTTACTAGGATAAATTGAAAAAATGATGCAATAAATTGGAAATTAATTAAAAAATAGTGAAATTAATTATTAAAATATGATAAAAATTAAAGTAAAGTCACAATACATATAGAATTAATGCAAGAAACGAGTTGCAAATAAAAGAAATATTTTAAGAAAGGAAAAAAAATGACGAAAAAAGGGGTGCAACACGAGGACTTCCCAGGGGGTCACCCATCCTAGTACTACTCTCGCCCAAGCACGCTTAACTTCGGAGTTCTGATGGGATCCGGTGCATTAGTGCTGGTATGATCGCACCCGTTAGAGTTGTGCAAACTAATTGTATATACTGATGTTTAGAGAGTATTTGCAATTTACTAGGATAAATTGAAAAAATGATGCAATAAATTGGAAATTAATTAAAAAATAGTGAAATTAATTATTAAAATATGATAAAAATTAAAGTAAAGTCACAACACATATAGAATTAATGCAAGAAACGAGTTGCAAATAAAAGAAATATTTTAAGAAAGGAAAAAAAAAATGACGAAAAAAGGGGTGCAACACGAGGACTTCCCAGGGGGTCACCCATCCTAGTACTACTCTCGCCCAAGCACGCTTAACTTCGGAGTTCTGATGGGATCCGGTGCATTAGTGCTGGTATGATCGCACCCGTTAGAGTTGTGCAAACTAATTGTATATACTGATGTTTAGAGAGTATTTGCAATTTACTAGGATAAATTGAAAAAATGATGCAATAAATTGGAAATTAATTAAAAAATAGTGAAATTAATTATTAAAATATGATAAAAATTAAAGTAAAGTCACAATACATATAGAATTAATGCAAGAAACGAGTTGCAAATAAAAGAAATATTTTAAGAAAGGAAAAAAAAAATGACGAAAAAAGGGGTGCAACACGAGGACTTCCCAGGGGGTCACCCATCCTAGTACTACTCTCGTCCAAGCACGCTTAACTTCGGAGTTCTGATGGGATCCGGTGCATTAGTGCTGGTATGATCGCACCCGTTAGAGTTGTGCAAACTAATTGTATATACTGATGTTTAGAGAGTATTTGCAATTTACTAGGATAAATTGAAAAAATGATGCAATAAATTGGAAATTAATTAAAAAATAGTGAAATTAATTATTAAAATATGATAAAAATTAAAGTAAAGTCACAATACATATAGAATTAATGCAAGAAACGAGTTGCAAATAAAACAAATATTTTAAGAAAGGAAAAAAAAAATGACGAAAAAAGGGGTGCAACACGAGGACTTCCCAGGGGGTCACCCATCCTAGTACTACTCTCGCCCAAGCACGCTTAACTTCGGAGTTCTGATGGGATCCGGTGCATTAGTGCTGGTATGATCGCACCCGTTAGAGTTGTGCAAACTAATTGTATATACTGATGTTTAGAGAGTATTTGCAATTTACTAGGATAAATTGAAAAAATGATGCAATAAATTGGAAATTAATTAAAAAATAGTGAAATTAATTATTAAAATATGATAAAAATTAAAGTAAAGTCACAATACATATAGAATTAATGCAAGAAACGAGTTGCAAATAAAAGAAATATTTTAAGAAAGGAAAAAAAATGACGAAAAAAGGGGTGCAACACGAGGACTTCCCAGGGGGTCACCCATCCTAGTACTACTCTCGCCCAAGCACGCTTAACTTCGGAGTTCTGATGGGATGCGGTGCATTAGTGCTGGTATGATCGCACCCGTTAGAGTTGTGCAAACTAATTGTATATACTGATGTTTAGAGAGTATTTGCAATTTACTAGGATAAATTGAAAAAATGATGCAATAAATTGGAAATTAATTAAAAAATAGTGAAATTAATTATTAAAATATGATAAAAATTAAAGTAAAGTCACAATACATATAGAATTAATGCAAGAAACGAGTTGCAAATAAAAGAAATATTTTAAGAAAGGAAAAAAAAATGACGAAAAAAGGGGTGCAACACGAGGACTTCCCAGGGGGTCACCCATCCTAGTACTACTCTCGCCCAAGCACGCTTAACTTCGGAGTTCTGATGGGATCCGGTGCATTAGTGCTGGTATGATCGCACCCATTAGAGTTGTGCAAACTAATTGTATATACTGATGTTTAGAGAGTATTTGCAATTTACTAGGATAAATTGAAAAAATGATGCAATAAATTGGAAATTAATTAAAAAATAGTGAAATTAATTATTAAAATATAATAAAAATTAAAGTAAAGTCACAATACATATAGAATTAATGCAAGAAACGAGTTGCAAATAAAAGAAATATTTTAAGAAAGGAAAAAAAAAATGACGAAAAAAGGGGTGCAACACGAGGACTTCCCAGGGGGTCACCCATCCTAGTACTACTCTCGCCCAAGCACGCTTAACTTCGGAGTTCTGATGGGATCCGGTGCATTAGTGCTGGTATGATCGCACCCGTTAGAGTTGTGCAAACTAATTGTATATACTGATGTTTAGAGAGTATTTGCAATTTACTAGGATAAATTGAAAAAATGATGCAATAAATTGGAAATTAATTAAAAAATAGTGAAATTAATTATTAAAATATGATAAAAATTAAAGTAAAGTCACAATACATATAGAATTAATGTAAGAAACGAGTTGCAAATAAAAGAAATATTTTAAGAAAGGAAAAAAAAAATGACGAAAAAAGGGGTGCAACACGAGGACTTCCCAGGGGGTCACCCATCCTAGTACTACTCTCGCCCAAGCACGCTTAACTTCGGAGTTCTGATGGGATCCGGTGCATTAGTGCTGGTATGATCGCACCCGTTAGAGTTGTGCAAACTAATTGTATATACTGATGTTTAGAGAGTATTTGCAATTTACTAGGATAAATTGAAAAAATGATGCAATAAATTGGAAATTAATTAAAAAATAGTGAAATTAATTATTAAAATATGATAAAAATTAAAGTAAAGTCACAATACATATAGAATTAATGCAAGAAACGAGTTGCAAATAAAAGAAATATTTTAAGAAAGGAAAAAAAATGACGAAAAAAGGGGTGCAACACGAGGACTTCCCAGGGGGTCACCCATCCTAGTACTACTCTCGCCCAAGCACGCTTAACTTCGGAGTTCTGATGGGATCCGGTGCATTAGTGCTGGTATGATCGCACCCGTTAGAGTTGTGCAAACTAATTGTATATACTGATGTTTAGAGAGTATTTGCAATTTACTAGGATAAATTGAAAAAATGATGCAATAAATTGGAAATTAATTAAAAAATAGTGAAATTAATTATTAAAATATGATAAAAATTAAAGTAAAGTCACAATACATATAGAATTAATGCAAGAAACGAGTTGCAAATAAAAGAAATATTTTAAGAAAGGAAAAAAAAATGACGAAAAAAGGGGTGCAACACGAGGACTTCCCAGGGGGTCACCCATCCTAGTACTACTCTCGCCCAAGCACGCTTAACTTCGGAGTTCTGATGGGATCCGGTGCATTAGTGCTGGTATGATCGCACCCGTTAGAGTTGTGCAAACTAATTGTATATACTGATGTTTAGAGAGTATTTGCAATTTACTAGGATAAATTGAAAAAATGATGCAATAAATTGGAAATTAATTAAAAAATAGTGAAATTAATTATTAAAATATGATAAAAATTAAAGTAAAGTCACAATACATATAGAATTAATGCAAGAAACGAGTTGCAAATAAAAGAAATATTTTAAGAAAGGAAAAAAAAAATGACGAAAAAAGGGGTGCAACACGAGGACTTCCCAGGGGGTCACCCATCCTAGTACTACTCTCGCCCAAGCACGCTTAACTTCGGAGTTCTGATGGGATCCGGTGCATTAGTGCTGGTATGATCGCACCCGTTAGAGTTGTGCAAACTAATTGTATATACTGATGTTTAGAGAGTATTTGCAATTTACTAGGATAAATTGAAAAAATGATGCAATAAATTGGAAATTAATTAAAAAATAGTGAAATTAATTATTAAAATATGATAAAAATTAAAGTAAAGTCACAATACATATAGAATTAATGTAAGAAACGAGTTGCAAATAAAAGAAATATTTTAAGAAAGGAAAAAAAAATGACGAAAAAAGGGGTGCAACACGAGGACTTCCCAGGGGGTCACCCATCCTAGTACTACTCTCGCCCAAGCACGCTTAACTTCGGAGTTCTGATGGGATCCGGTGCATTAGTGCTGGTATGATCGCACCTGTTAGAGTTGTGCAAACTAATTGTATATACTGATGTTTAGAGAGTATTTGCAATTTACTAGGATAAATTGAAAAAATGATGCAATAAATTGGAAATTAATTAAAAAATAGTGAAATTAATTATTAAAATATAAAAAAAATTAAAGTAAAGTCACAATACATATAGAATTAATGCAAGAAACGAGTTGCAAATAAAAGAAATATTTTAAGAAAGGAAAAAAAAATGACGAAAAAAGGGGTGCAACACGAGGACTTCCCAGGGGGTCACCCATCCTAGTACTACTCTCGCCCAAGCACGCTTAACTTCAGAGTTCTGATGGGATCCGGTGCATTAGTGCTGGTATGATCGCACCCGTTAGAGTTGTGCAAACTAATTGTATATACTGATGTTTAGAGAGTATTTGCAATTTACTAGGATAAATTGAAAAAATGATGCAATAAATTGGAAATTAATTAAAAAATAGTGAAATTAATTATTAAAATATGATAAAAATTAAAGTAAAGTCATAATACATATAGAATTAATGCAAGAAACGAGTTGCAAATAAAAGAAATATTTTAAGAAAGGAAAAAAAAAATGACGAAAAAAGGGGTGCAACACGAGGACTTCCCAGGGGGTCTCCCATCCTAGTACTACTCTCGCCCAAGCACGCTTAACTTCGGAGTTCTGATGGGATCCGGTGCATTAGTGCTGGTATGATCGCACCCGTTAGAGTTGTGCAAACTAATTGTATATACTGATGTTTAGAGAGTATTTGCAATTTACTAGGATAAATTGAAAAAATGATGCAATAAATTGGAAATTAATTAAAAAATAGTGAAATTAATTATTAAAATATAATAAAAATTAAAGTAAAGTCACAATACATATAGAATTAATGCAAGAAACGAGTTGCAAATAAAAGAAATATTTTAAGAAAGGAAAAAAAAAATGACGAAAAAAGGGGTGCAACACGAGGACTTCCCAGGGGGTCACCCATCCTAGTACTACTCTCGCCCAAGCACGCTTAACTTCGGAGTTCTGATGGGATCCGGTGCATTAGTGCTGGTATGATCGCACCCGTTAGAGTTGTGCAAACTAATTGTATATACTGATGTTTAGAGAGTATTTGCAATTTACTAGGATAAATTGAAAAAATGATGCAATAAATTGGAAATTAATTAAAAAATAGTGAAATTAATTATTAAAATATGATAAAAATTAAAGTAAAGTCACAGTACATATAGAATTAATGCAAGAAACGAGTTGCAAATAAAAGAAATATTTTAAGAAAGGAAAAAAAAAATGACGAAAAAAGGGGTGCAACACGAGGACTTCCCAGGGGGTCACCCATCCTAGTACTACTCTCGCCCAAGCACGCTTAACTTCGGAGTTCTGATGGGATCCGGTGCATTAGTGCTGGTATGATCGCACCCGTTAGAGTTGTGCAAACTAATTGTATATACTGATGTTTAGAGAGTATTTGCAATTTACTAGGATAAATTGAAAAAATGATGCAATAAATTGGAAATTAATTAAAAAATAGTGAAATTAATTATTAAAATATGATAAAAATTAAAGTAAAGTCACAATACATATAGAATTAATGCAAGAAACGAGTTGCAAATAAAAGAAATATTTTAAGAAAGGAAAAAAAAAATGACGAAAAAAGGGGTGCAACACGAGGACTTCCCAGGGGGTCACCCATCCTAGTACTACTCTCGCCCAAGCACGCTTAACTTCGGAGTTCTGATGGGATCCGGTGCATTAGTGCTGGTATGATCGCACCCGTTAGAGTTGTGCAAACTAATTGTATATACTGATGTTTAGAGAGTATTTGCAATTTACTAGGATAAATTGAAAAAATGATGCAATAAATTGGAAATTAATTAAAAAATAGTGAAATTAATTATTAAAATATGATAAAAATTAAAGTAAAGTCACAGTACATATAGAATTAATGCAAGAAACGAGTTGCAAATAAAAGAAATATTTTAAGAAAGGAAAAAAAAAATGACGAAAAAAGGGGTGCAACACGAGGACTTCCCAGGGGGTCACCCATCCTAGTACTACTCTCGCCCAAGCACGCTTAACTTCGGAGTTCTGATGGGATCCGGTGCATTAGTGCTGGTATGATCGCACCCGTTAGAGTTGTGCAAACTAATTGTATATACTGATGTTTAGAGAGTATTTGCAATTTACTAGGATAAATTGAAAAAATGATGCAATAAATTGGAAATTAATTAAAAAATAGTGAAATTAATTATTAAAATATGATAAAAATTAAAGTAAAGTCACAATACATATAGAATTAATGCAAGAAACGAGTTGCAAATAAAAGAAATATTTTAAGAAAGGAAAAAAAATGACGAAAAAAGGGGTGCAACACGAGGACTTCCCAGGGGGTCACCCATCCTAGTACTACTCTCGCCCAAGCACGCTTAACTTCGGAGTTCTGATGGGATCCGGTGCATTAGTGCTGGTATGATCGCACCCGTTAGAGTTGTGCAAACTAATTGTATATACTGATGTTTAGAGAGTATTTGCAATTTACTAGGATAAATTGAAAAAATGATGCAATAAATTGGAAATTAATTAAAAAATAGTGAAATTAATTATTAAAATATGATAAAAATTAAAGTAAAGTCACAATACATATAGAATTAATGCAAGAAACGAGTTGCAAATAAAAGAAATATTTTAAGAAAGGAAAAAAAAAATGACGAAAAAAGGGGTGCAACACGAGGACTTCCCAGGGGGTCACCCATCCTAGTACTACTCTCGCCCAAGCACGCTTAACTTCGGAGTTCTGATGGGATCCGGTGCATTAGTGCTGGTATGATCGCACCCGTTAGAGTTGTGCAAACTAATTGTATATACTGATGTTTAGAGAGTATTTGCAATTTACTAGGATAAATTGAAAAAATGATGCAATAAATTGGAAATTAATTAAAAAATAGTGAAATTAATTATTAAAATATGATAAAAATTAAAGTAAAGTCACAATACATATAGAATTAATGCAAGAAACGAGTTGCAAATAAAAGAAATATTTTAAGAAAGGAAAAAAAAAATGACGAAAAAAGGGGTGCAACACGAGGACTTCCCAGGGGGTCACCCATCCTAGTACTACTCTCGCCCAAGCACGCTTAACTTCGGAGTTCTGATGGGATCCGGTGCATTAGTGCTGGTATGATCGCACCCGTTAGAGTTGTGCAAACTAATTGTATATACTGATGTTTAGAGAGTATTTGCAATTTACTAGGATAAATTGAAAAAATGATGCAATAAATTGGAAATTAATTAAAAAATAGTGAAATTAATTATTAAAATATGATAAAAATTAAAGTAAAGTCACAATACATATAGAATTAATGTAAGAAACGAGTTGCAAATAAAAGAAATATTTTAAGAAAGGAAAAAAAAATGACGAAAAAAGGGGTGCAACACGAGGACTTCCCAGGGGGTCACCCATCCTAGTACTACTCTCGCCCAAGCACGCTTAACTTCGGAGTTCTGATGGGATCCGGTGCATTAGTGCTGGTATGATCGCAGCTGTTAGAGTTGTGCAAACTAATTGTATATACTGATGTTTAGAGAGTATTTGCAATTTACTAGGATAAATTGAAAAAATGATGCAATAAATTGGAAATTAATTAAAAAATAGTGAAATTAATTATTAAAATATAAAAAAAATTAAAGTAAAGTCACAATACATATAGAATTAATGCAAGAAACGAGTTGCAAATAAAAGAAATATTTTAAGAAAGGAAAAAAAAATGACGAAAAAAGGGGTGCAACACGAGGACTTCCCAGGGGGTCACCCATCCTAGTACTACTCTCGCCCAAGCACGCTTAACTTCAGAGTTCTGATGGGATCCGGTGCATTAGTGCTGGTATGATCGCACCCGTTAGAGTTGTGCAAACTAATTGTATATACTGATGTTTAGAGAGTATTTGCAATTTACTAGGATAAATTGAAAAAATGATGCAATAAATTGGAAATTAATTAAAAAATAGTGAAATTAATTATTAAAATATGATAAAAATTAAAGTAAAGTCATAATACATATAGAATTAATGCAAGAAACGAGTTGCAAATAAAAGAAATATTTTAAGAAAGGAAAAAAAAAATGACGAAAAAAGGGGTGCAACACGAGGACTTCCCAGGGGGTCTCCCATCCTAGTACTACTCTCGCCCAAGCACGCTTAACTTCGGAGTTCTGATGGGATCCGGTGCATTAGTGCTGGTATGATCGCACCCGTTAGAGTTGTGCAAACTAATTGTATATACTGATGTTTAGAGAGTATTTGCAATTTACTAGGATAAATTGAAAAAATGATGCAATAAATTGGAAATTAATTAAAAAATAGTGAAATTAATTATTAAAATATAATAAAAATTAAAGTAAAGTCACAATACATATAGAATTAATGCAAGAAACGAGTTGCAAATAAAAGAAATATTTTAAGAAAGGAAAAAAAAAATGACGAAAAAAGGGGTGCAACACGAGGACTTCCCAGGGGGTCACCCATCCTAGTACTACTCTCGCCCAAGCACGCTTAACTTCGGAGTTCTGATGGGATCCGGTGCATTAGTGCTGGTATGATCGCACCCGTTAGAGTTGTGCAAACTAATTGTATATACTGATGTTTAGAGAGTATTTGCAATTTACTAGGATAAATTGAAAAAATGATGCAATAAATTGGAAATTAATTAAAAAATAGTGAAATTAATTATTAAAATATGATAAAAATTAAAGTAAAGTCACAGTACATATAGAATTAATGCAAGAAACGAGTTGCAAATAAAAGAAATATTTTAAGAAAGGAAAAAAAAAATGACGAAAAAAGGGGTGCAACACGAGGACTTCCCAGGGGGTCACCCATCCTAGTACTACTCTCGCCCAAGCACGCTTAACTTCGGAGTTCTGATGGGATCCGGTGCATTAGTGCTGGTATGATCGCACCCGTTAGAGTTGTGCAAACTAATTGTATATACTGATGTTTAGAGAGTATTTGCAATTTACTAGGATAAATTGAAAAAATGATGCAATAAATTGGAAATTAATTAAAAAATAGTGAAATTAATTATTAAAATATGATAAAAATTAAAGTAAAGTCACAATACATATAGAATTAATGCAAGAAACGAGTTGCAAATAAAAGAAATATTTTAAGAAAGGAAAAAAAAAATGACGAAAAAAGGGGTGCAACACGAGGACTTCCCAGGGGGTCACCCATCCTAGTACTACTCTCGCCCAAGCACGCTTAACTTCGGAGTTCTGATGGGATCCGGTGCATTAGTGCTGGTATGATCGCACCCGTTAGAGTTGTGCAAACTAATTGTATATACTGATGTTTAGAGAGTATTTGCAATTTACTAGGATAAATTGAAAAAATGATGCAATAAATTGGAAATTAATTAAAAAATAGTGAAATTAATTATTAAAATATGATAAAAATTAAAGTAAAGTCACAATACATATAGAATTAATGCAAGAAACGAGTTGCAAATAAAAGAAATATTTTAAGAAAGGAAAAAAAAATGACGAAAAAAGGGGTGCAACACGAGGACTTCCGAGGGGGTCACCCATCCTAGTACTACTCTCGCCCAAGCACGCTTAACTTCGGAGTTCTGATGGGATCCGGTGCATTAGTGCTGGTATGATCGCACCCGTTAGAGTTGTGCAAACTAATTGTATATACTGATGTTTAGAGAGTATTTGCAATTTACTAGGATAAATTGAAAAAATGATGCAATAAATTGGAAATTAATTAAAAAATAGTGAAATTAATTATTAAAATATGATAAAAATTAAAGTAAAGTCATAATACATATAGAATTAATGCAAGAAACGAGTTGCAAATAAAAGAAATATTTTAAGAAAGGAAAAAAAAAATGACGAAAAAAGGGGTGCAACACGAGGACTTCCCAGGGGGTCTCCCATCCTAGTACTACTCTCGCCCAAGCACGCTTAACTTCGGAGTTCTGATGGGATCCGGTGCATTAGTGCTGGTATGATCGCACCCGTTAGAGTTGTGCAAACTAATTGTATATACTGATGTTTAGAGAGTATTTGCAATTTACTAGGATAAATTGAAAAAATGATGCAATAAATTGGAAATTAATTAAAAAATAGTGAAATTAATTATTAAAATATAATAAAAATTAAAGTAAAGTCACAATACATATAGAATTAATGCAAGAAACGAGTTGCAAATAAAAGAAATATTTTAAGAAAGGAAAAAAAAAATGACGAAAAAAGGGGTGCAACACGAGGACTTCCCAGGGGGTCACCCATCCTAGTACTACTCTCGCCCAAGCACGCTTAACTTCGGAGTTCTGATGGGATCCGGTGCATTAGTGCTGGTATGATCGCACCCGTTAGAGTTGTGCAAACTAATTGTATATACTGATGTTTAGAGAGTATTTGCAATTTACTAGGATAAATTGAAAAAATGATGCAATAAATTGGAAATTAATTAAAAAATAGTGAAATTAATTATTAAAATATGATAAAAATTAAAGTAAAGTCACAATACATATAGAATTAATGCAAGAAACGAGTTGCAAATAAAAGAAATATTTTAAGAAAGGAAAAAAAAATGACGAAAAAAGGGGTGCAACACGAGGACTTCCGAGGGGGTCACCCATCCTAGTACTACTCTCGCCCAAGCACGCTTAACTTCGGAGTTCTGATGGGATCCGGTGCATTAGTGCTGGTATGATCGCACCCGTTAGAGTTGTGCAAACTAATTGTATATACTGATGTTTAGAGAGTATTTGCAATTTACTAGGATAAATTGAAAAAATGATGCAATAAATTGGAAATTAATTAAAAAATAGTGAAATTAATTATTAAAATATAATAAAAATTAAAGTAAAGTCACAATACATATAGAATTAATGCAAGAAACGAGTTGCAAATAAAAGAAATATTTTAAGAAAGGAAAAAAAAAATGACGAAAAAAGGGGTGCAACACGAGGACTTCCCAGGGGGTCACCCATCCTAGTACTACTCTCGCCCAAGCACGCTTAACTTCGGAGTTCTGATGGGATCCGGTGCATTAGTGCTGGTATGATCGCACCCGTTAGAGTTGTGCAAACTAATTGTATATACTGATGTTTAGAGAGTATTTGCAATTTACTAGGATAAATTGAAAAAATGATGCAATAAATTGGAAATTAATTAAAAAATAGTGAAATTAATTATTAAAATATGATAAAAATTAAAGTAAAGTCACAGTACATATAGAATTAATGCAAGAAACGAGTTGCAAATAAAAGAAATATTTTAAGAAAGGAAAAAAAAAATGACGAAAAAAGGGGTGCAACACGAGGACTTCCCAGGGGTTCACCCATCCTAGTACTACTCTCGCCCAAGCACGCTTAACTTCGGAGTTCTGATGGGATCCGGTGCATTAGTGCTGGTATGATCGCACCCGTTAGAGTTGTGCAAACTAATTGTATATACTGATGTTTAGAGAGTATTTGCAATTTACTAGGATAAATTGAAAAAATGATGCAATAAATTGGAAATTAATTAAAAAATAGTGAAATTAATTATTAAAATATGATAAAAATTAAAGTAAAGTCACAATACATATAGAATTAATGCAAGAAACGAGTTGCAAATAAAAGAAATATTTTAAGAAAGGAAAAAAAAAATGACGAAAAAAGGGGTGCAACACGAGGACTTCCCAGGGGGTCACCCATCCTAGTACTACTCTCGCCCAAGCACGCTTAACTTCGGAGTTCTGATGGGATCCGGTGCATTAGTGCTGGTATGATCGCACCCGTTAGAGTTGTGCAAACTAATTGTATATACTGATGTTTAGAGAGTATTTGCAATTTACTAGGATAAATTGAAAAAATGATGCAATAAATTGGAAATTAATTAAAAAATAGTGAAATTAATTATTAAAATATGATAAAAATTAAAGTAAAGTCACAGTACATATAGAATTAATGCAAGAAACGAGTTGCAAATAAAAGAAATATTTTAAGAAAGGAAAAAAAAAATGACGAAAAAAGGGGTGCAACACGAGGACTTCCCAGGGGGTCACCCATCCTAGTACTACTCTCGCCCAAGCGCGCTTAACTTCGGAGTTCTGATGGGATCCGGTGCATTAGTGCTGGTATGATCGCACCCGTTAGAGTTGTGCAAACTAATTGTATATACTGATGTTTAGAGAGTATTTGCAATTTACTAGGATAAATTGAAAAAATGATGCAATAAATTGGAAATTAATTAAAAAATAGTGAAATTAATTATTAAAATATGATAAAAATTAAAGTAAAGTCACAATACATATAGAATTAATGCAAGAAACGAGTTGCAAATAAAAGAAATATTTTAAGAAAGGAAAAAAAAAATGACGAAAAAAGGGGTGCAACACGAGGACTTCCCAGGGGGTCACCCATCCTAGTACTACTCTCGCCCAAGCACGCTTAACTTCGGAGTTCTGATGGGATCCGGTGCATTAGTGCTGGTATGATCGCACCCGTTAGAGTTGTGCAAACTAATTGTATATACTGATGTTTAGAGAGTATTTGCAATTTACTAGGATAAATTGAAAAAATTATGCAATAAATTGGAAATTAATTAAAAAATAGTGAAATTAATTATTAAAATATGATAAAAATTAAAGTAAAGTCACAATACATATAGAATTAATGCAAGAAACGAGTTGCAAATAAAAGAAATATTTTAAGAAAGGAAAAAAAAAATGACGAAAAAACGGGTGCAACACGAGGACTTCCCAGGGGGTCACCCATCCTAGTACTACTCTCGCCCAAGCACGCTTAACTTCGGAGTTCTGATGGGATCCGGTGCATTAGTGCTGGTATGATCGCACCCGTTAGAGTTGTGCAAACTAATTCTATATACTGATGTTTAGAGAGTATTTGCAATTTACTAGGATAAATTGAAAAAATGATGCAATAAATTGGAAATTAATTAAAAAATAGTGAAATTAATTATTAAAATATGATAAAAATTAAAGTAAAGTCACAATACATATAGAATTAATGCAAGAAACGAGTTGCAAATAAAAGAAATATTTTAAGAAAGGAAAAAAAAAATGACGAAAAAAGGGGTGCAACACGAGGACTTCCCAGGGGGTCACCCATCCTAGTACTACTCTCGCCCAAGCACGCTTAACTTCGGAGTTCTGATGGGATCCGGTGCATTAGTGCTGGTATGATCGCACCCGTTAGAGTTGTGCAAACTAATTGTATATACTGATGTTTAGAGAGTATATGCAATTTACTAGGATAAATTGAAAAAATGATGCAATAAATTGGAAATTAATTAAAAAATAGTGAAATTAATTATTAAAATATGATAAAAATTAAAGTAAAGTCACAATACATATAGAATTAATGCAAGAAACGAGTTGCAAATAAAAGAAATATTTTAAGAAAGGAAAAAAAAATGACGAAAAAAGGGGTGCAACACGAGGACTTCCCAGGGGGTCACCCATCCTAGTACTACTCTCGCCCAAGCACGCTTAACTTCGGAGTTCTGATGGGATCCGGTGCATTAGTGCTGGTATGATCGCACCCGTTAGAGTTGTGCAAACTAATTGTATATACTGATGTTTAGAGAGTATTTGCAATTTACTAGGATAAATTGAAAAAATGATGCAATAAATTGGAAATTAATTAAAAAATAGTGAAATTAATTATTAAAATATGATAAAAATTAAAGTAAAGTCACAATACATATAGAATTAATGCAAGAAACGAGTTGCAAATAAAAGAAATATTTTAAGAAAGGAAAAAAAAATGACGAAAAAAGGGGTGCAACACGAGGACTTCCGAGGGGGTCACCCATCCTAGTACTACTCTCGCCCAAGCACGCTTAACTTCGGAGTTCTGATGGGATCCGGTGCATTAGTGCTGGTATGATCGCACCCGTTAGAGTTGTGCAAACTAATTGTATATACTGATGTTTAGAGAGTATTTGCAATTTACTAGGATAAATTGAAAAAATGATGCAATAAATTGGAAATTAATTAAAAAATAGTGAAATTAATTATTAAAATATGATAAAAATTAAAGTAAAGTCACAATACATATAGAATTAATGCAAGAAACGAGTTGCAAATAAAAGAAATATTTTAAGAAAGGAAAAAAAAAATGACGAAAAAAGGGGTGCAACACGAGGACTTCCGAGGGGGTCACCCATCCTAGTACTACTCTCGCCCAAGCACGCTTAACTTCGGAGTTCTGATGGGATCCGGTGCATTAGTGTTGGTATGATCGCACCCGTTAGAGTTGTGCAAACTAATTGTATATACTGATGTTTAGAGAGTATTTGCAATTTACTAGGATAAATTGAAAAAATGATGCAATAAATTGGAAATTAATTAAAAAATAGTGAAATTAATTATTAAAATATGATAAAAATTAAAGTAAAGTCACAATACATATAGAATTAATGCAAGAAACGAGTTGCAAATAAAAGAAATATTTTAAGAAAGGAAAAAAAAAATGACGAAAAAAAGGGTGCAACACGAGGACTTCCCAGGGGGTCACCCATCCTAGTACTACTCTCGCCCAAGCACGCTTAACTTCGGAGTTTTGATGGGATCCGGTGCATTAGTGCTGGTATGATCGCACCCGTTAGAGTTGTGCAAACTAATTGTATATACTGATGTTTAGAGAGTATTTGCAATTTACTAGGATAAATTGAAAAAATGATGCAATAAATTGGAAATTAATTAAAAAATAGTGAAATTAATTATTAAAATATGATAAAAATTAAAGTAAAGTCACAATACATATAGAATTAATGCAAGAAACGAGTTGCAAATAAAAGAAATATTTTAAGAAAGGAAAAAAAAATGACGAAAAAAGGGGTGCAACACGAGGACTTCCCAGGGGGTCACCCATCCTAGTACTACTCTCGCCCAAGCACGCTTAACTTCGGAGTTCTGATGGGATCCGGTGCATTAGTGCTGGTATGATCGCACCCGTTAGAGTTGTGCAAACTAATTGTATATACTGATGTTTAGAGAGTATTTGCAATTTACTAGGATAAATTGAAAAAATGATGCAATAAATTGGAAATTAATTAAAAAATAGTGAAATTAATTATTAAAATATGATAAAAATTAAAGTAAAGTCACAGTACATATAGAATTAATGCAAGAAACGAGTTGCAAATAAAAGAAATATTTTAAGAAAGGAAAAAAAAAATGACGAAAAAAGGGGTGCAACACGAGGACTTCCCAGGGGGTCACCCATCCTAGTACTACTCTCGCCCAAGCGCGCTTAACTTCGGAGTTCTGATGGGATCCGGTGCATTAGTGCTGGTATGATCGCACCCGTTAGAGTTGTGCAAACTAATTGTATATACTGATGTTTAGAGAGTATTTGCAATTTACTAGGATAAATTGAAAAAATGATGCAATAAATTGGAAATTAATTAAAAAATAGTGAAATTAATTATTAAAATATGATAAAAATTAAAGTAAAGTCACAATACATATAGAATTAATGCAAGAAACGAGTTGCAAATAAAAGAAATATTTTAAGAAAGGAAAAAAAAAATGACGAAAAAAGGGGTGCAACACGAGGACTTCCCAGGGGGTCACCCATCCTAGTACTACTCTCGCCCAAGCACGCTTAACTTCGGAGTTCTGATGGGATCCGGTGCATTAGTGCTGGTATGATCGCACCCGTTAGAGTTGTGCAAACTAATTGTATATACTGATGTTTAGAGAGTATTTGCAATTTACTAGGATAAATTGAAAAAATTATGCAATAAATTGGAAATTAATTAAAAAATAGTGAAATTAATTATTAAATATGATAAAAATTAAAGTAAAGTCACAATACATATAGAATTAATGCAAGAAACGAGTTGCAAATAAAAGAAATATTTTAAGAAAGGAAAAAAAAAATGACGAAAAAACGGGTGCAACACGAGGACTTCCCAGGGGGTCACCCATCCTAGTACTACTCTCGCCCAAGCACGCTTAACTTCGGAGTTCTGATGGGATCCGGTGCATTAGTGCTGGTATGATCGCACCCGTTAGAGTTGTGCAAACTAATTCTATATACTGATGTTTAGAGAGTATTTGCAATTTACTAGGATAAATTGAAAAAATGATGCAATAAATTGGAAATTAATTAAAAAATAGTGAAATTAATTATTAAAATATGATAAAAATTAAAGTAAAGTCACAATACATATAGAATTAATGCAAGAAACGAGTTGCAAATAAAAGAAATATTTTAAGAAAGGAAAAAAAAAATGACGAAAAAAGGGGTGCAACACGAGGACTTCCCAGGGGGTCACCCATCCTAGTACTACTCTCGCCCAAGCACGCTTAACTTCGGAGTTCTGATGGGATCCGGTGCATTAGTGCTGGTATGATCGCACCCGTTAGAGTTGTGCAAACTAATTGTATATACTGATGTTTAGAGAGTATATGCAATTTACTAGGATAAATTGAAAAAATGATGCAATAAATTGGAAATTAATTAAAAAATAGTGAAATTAATTATTAAAATATGATAAAAATTAAAGTAAAGTCACAATACATATAGAATTAATGCAAGAAACGAGTTGCAAATAAAAGAAATATTTTAAGAAAGGAAAAAAAAATGACGAAAAAAGGGGTGCAACACGAGGACTTCCCAGGGGGTCACCCATCCTAGTACTACTCTCGCCCAAGCACGCTTAACTTCGGAGTTCTGATGGGATCCGGTGCATTAGTGCTGGTATGATCGCACCCGTTAGAGTTGTGCAAACTAATTGTATATACTGATGTTTAGAGAGTATTTGCAATTTACTAGGATAAATTGAAAAAATGATGCAATAAATTGGAAATTAATTAAAAAATAGTGAAATTAATTATTAAAATATGATAAAAATTAAAGTAAAGTCACAATACATATAGAATTAATGCAAGAAACGAGTTGCAAATAAAAGAAATATTTTAAGAAAGGAAAAAAAAATGACGAAAAAAGGGGTGCAACACGAGGACTTCCGAGGGGGTCACCCATCCTAGTACTACTCTCGCCCAAGCACGCTTAACTTCGGAGTTCTGATGGGATCCGGTGCATTAGTGCTGGTATGATCGCACCCGTTAGAGTTGTGCAAACTAATTGTATATACTGATGTTTAGAGAGTATTTGCAATTTACTAGGATAAATTGAAAAAATGATGCAATAAATTGGAAATTAATTAAAAAATAGTGAAATTAATTATTAAAATATGATAAAAATTAAAGTAAAGTCACAATACATATAGAATTAATGCAAGAAACGAGTTGCAAATAAAAGAAATATTTTAAGAAAGGAAAAAAAAAATGACGAAAAAAGGGGTGCAACACGAGGACTTCCGAGGGGGTCACCCATCCTAGTACTACTCTCGCCCAAGCACGCTTAACTTCGGAGTTCTGATGGGATCCGGTGCATTAGTGTTGGTATGATCGCACCCGTTAGAGTTGTGCAAACTAATTGTATATACTGATGTTTAGAGAGTATTTGCAATTTACTAGGATAAATTGAAAAAATGATGCAATAAATTGGAAATTAATTAAAAAATAGTGAAATTAATTATTAAAATATGATAAAAATTAAAGTAAAGTCACAATACATATAGAATTAATGCAAGAAACGAGTTGCAAATAAAAGAAATATTTTAAGAAAGGAAAAAAAAAATGACGAAAAAAAGGGTGCAACACGAGGACTTCCCAGGGGGTCACCCATCCTAGTACTACTCTCGCCCAAGCACGCTTAACTTCGGAGTTTTGATGGGATCCGGTGCATTAGTGCTGGTATGATCGCACCCGTTAGAGTTGTGCAAACTAATTGTATATACTGATGTTTAGAGAGTATTTGCAATTTACTAGGATAAATTGAAAAAATGATGCAATAAATTGGAAATTAATTAAAAAATAGTGAAATTAATTATTAAAATATGATAAAAATTAAAGTAAAGTCACAATACATATAGAATTAATGCAAGAAACGAGTTGCAAATAAAAGAAATATTTTAAGAAAGGAAAAAAAAATGACGAAAAAAGGGGTGCAACACGAGGACTTCCCAGGGGGTCACCCATCCTAGTACTACTCTCGCCCAAGCACGCTTAACTTCGGAGTTCTGATGGGATCCGGTGCATTAGTGCTGGTATGATCGCACCCGTTAGAGTTGTGCAAACTAATTGTATATACTGATGTTTAGAGAGTATTTGCAATTTACTAGGATAAATTGAAAAAATGATGCAATAAATTGGAAATTAATTAAAAAATAGTGAAATTAATTATTAAAATATGATAAATATTAAAGTAAAGTCACAATACATATAGAATTAATGCAAGAAACGAGTTGCAAATAAAAGAAATATTTTAAGAAAGGAAAAAAAAAATGACGAAAAAAGGGGTGCAACACGAGGACTTCCGAGGGGGTCACCCATCCTAGTACTACTCTCGCCCAAGCACGCTTAACTTCGGAGTTCTGATGGGATCCGGTGCATTAGTGTTGGTATGATCGCACCCGTTAGAGTTGTGCAAACTAATTGTATATACTGATGTTTAGAGAGTATTTGCAATTTACTAGGATAAATTGAAAAAATGATGCAATAAATTGGAAATTAATTAAAAAATAGTGAAATTAATTATTAAAATATGATAAAAATTAAAGTAAAGTCACAATACATATAGAATTAATGCAAGAAACGAGTTGCAAATAAAAGAAATATTTTAAGAAAGGAAAAAAAAAATGACGAAAAAAAGGGTGCAACACGAGGACTTCCCAGGGGGTCACCCATCCTAGTACTACTCTCGCCCAAGCACGCTTAACTTCGGAGTTTTGATGGGATCCGGTGCATTAGTGCTGGTATGATCGCACCCGTTAGAGTTGTGCAAACTAATTGTATATACTGATGTTTAGAGAGTATTTGCAATTTACTAGGATAAATTGAAAAAATGATGCAATAAATTGGAAATTAATTAAAAAATAGTGAAATTAATTATTAAAATATGATAAAAATTAAAGTAAAGTCACAATACATATAGAATTAATGCAAGAAACGAGTTGCAAATAAAAGAAATATTTTAAGAAAGGAAAAAAAAATGACGAAAAAAGGGGTGCAACACGAGGACTTCCCAGGGGGTCACCCATCCTAGTACTACTCTCGCCCAAGCACGCTTAACTTCGGAGTTCTGATGGGATCCGGTGCATTAGTGCTGGTATGATCGCACCCGTTAGAGTTGTGCAAACTAATTGTATATACTGATGTTTAGAGAGTATTTGCAATTTACTAGGATAAATTGAAAAAATGATGCAATAAATTGGAAATTAATTAAAAAATAGTGAAATTAATTATTAAAATATGATAAAAATTAAAGTAAAGTCACAATACATATAGAATTAATGCAAGAAACGAGTTGCAAATAAAAGAAATATTTTAAGAAAGGAAAAAAAAAATGACGAAAAAAGGGGTGCAACACGAGGACTTCCCAGGGGGTCACCCATCCTAGTACTACTCTCGCCCAAGCACGCTTAACTTCGGAGTTCTGATGGGATCCGGTGCATTAGTGCTGGTATGATCGCACCCGTTAGAGTTGTGCAAACTAATTGTATATACTGATGTTTAGAGAGTATTTGCAATTTACTAGGATAAATTGAAAAAATGATGCAATAAATTGGAAATTAATTAAACAATAGTGAAATTAATTATTAAAATATGATAAAAATTAAAGTAAAGTCCCAATACATATAGAATTAATGCAAGAAACGAGTTGGAAATAAAAGAAATATTTTAAGAAAGGAAAAAAAAATGACGAAAAAAGGGGTGCAACAAGAGGACTTCCCAGGGGGTCACCCATCCTAGTACTACTCTCGCCCAAGCACGCTTAACTTCGGAGTTCTGATGGGATCCGGTGCATTAGTGCTGGTATGATCGCACCCGTTAGAGTTGTGCAAACTAATTGTATATACTGATGTTTAGAGAGTATTTGCAATTTACTAGGATAAATTGAAAAAATGATGCAATAAATTGGAAATTAATTAAAAAATAGTGAAATTAATTATTAAAATATGATAAAAATTAAAGTAAAGTCCCAATACATATAGAATTAATGCAAGAAACGAGTTGCAAATAAAAGAAATATTTTAAGAAAGGAAAAAAAAAATGACGAAAAAAGGGGTGCAACACGAGGACTTCCCAGGGGGTCACCCATCCTAGTACTACTCTCGCCCAAGCACGCTTAACTTCGGAGTTCTGAAGGGATCCGGTGCATTAGTGCTGGTATGATCGCACCCGTTAGAGTTGTGCAAACTAATTGTATATACTGATGTTTAGAGAGTATTTGCAATTTACTAGGATAAATTGAAAAAATGATGCAATAAATTGGAAATTAATTAAAAAATAGTGAAATTAATTATTAAAATATGATAAAAATTAAAGTAAAGTCACAATACATATAGAATTAATGCAAGAAACGAGTTGCAAATAAAAGAAATATTTTAAGAAAGGAAAAAAAAAATGACGAAAAAAAGGGTGCAACACGAGGACTTCCCAGGGGGTCACCCATCCTAGTACTACTCTCGTCCAAGCACGCTTAACTTCGGAGTTCTAATGGGATCCGGTGCATTAGTGCTGGTATGATCGCACCCGTTAGAGTTGTGCAAACTAATTGTATATACTGATGTTTAGAGAGTATTTGCAATTTACTAGGATAAATTGAAAAAATGATGCAATAAATTGGAAATTAATTAAAAAATAGTGAAATTAATTATTAAAATATGATAAAAATTAAAGTAAAGTCACAATACATATAGAATTAATGCAAGAAACGAGTTGCAAATAAAAGAAATATTTTAAGAAAGGAAAAAAAAAATGACGAAAAAAGGGGTGCAACACGAGGACTTCCCAGGGGGTCACCCATCCTAGTACTACTCTCGTCCAAGCACGCTTAACTTCGGAGTTCTGATGGGATCCGGTGCATTAGTGCTGGTATGATCGCACCCGTTAGAGTTGTGCAAACTAATTGTATATACTGATGTTTAGAGAGTATTTGCAATTTACTAGGATAAATTGAAAAAATGATGCAATAAATTGGAAATTAATTAAAAAATAGTGAAATTAATTATTAAAATATGATAAAAATTAAAGTAAAGTCACAATACATATAGAATTAATGCAAGAAACGAGTTGCAAATAAAAGAAATATTTTAAGAAAGGAAAAAAAAAAGACGAAAAAAGGGGTGCAACACGAGGACTTCCCAGGGGGTCACCCATCCTAGTACTACTCTCGCCCAAGCACGCTTAACTTCGGAGTTCTGATGGGATCCGGTGCATTAGTGCTGGTATGATCGCACCCGTTAGAGTTGTGCAAACTAATTGTATATACTGATGTTTAGAGAGTATTTGCAATTTACTAGGATAAATTGAAAAAATGATGCAATAAATTGGAAATTAATTAAAAAATAGTGAAATTAATTATTAAAATATGATAAAAATTAAAGTAAAGTCACAATACATATAGAATTAATGCAAGAAACGAGTTGCAAATAAAAGAAATATTTTAAGAAAGGAAAAAAAAATGACGAAAAAAGGGGTGCAACACGAGGACTTCCCAGGGGGTCACACATCCTAGTACTACTCTCGCCCAAGCACGCTTAACTTCGGAGTTCTGATGGGATCCGGTGCATTAGTGCTGGTATGATCGCACCCGTTAGAGTTGTGCAAACTAATTGTATATACTGATGTTTAGAGAGTATTTGCAATTTACTAGGATAAATTGAAAAAATGATGCAATAAATTGGAAATTAATTAAAAAATAGTGAAATTAATTATTAAAATATGATAAAAATTAAAGTAAAGTCACAATACATATAGAATTAATGCAAGAAACGAGTTGCAAATAAAAGAAATATTTTAAGAAAGGAAAAAAAAATGACGAAAAAAGGGGTGCAACACGAGGACTTCCCAGGGGGTCACCCATCCTAGTACTACTCTCGTCCAAGCACGCTTAACTTCGGAGTTCTGATGGGATCCGGTGCATTAGTGCTGGTATGATCGCACCCGTTAGAGTTGTGCAAACTAATTGTATATACTGATGTTTAGAGAGTATTTGCAATTTACTAGGATAAATTGAAAAAATGATGCAATAAATTGGAAATTAATTAAAAAATAGTGAAATTAATTATTAAAATATGATAAAAATTAAAGTAAAGTCACAATACATATAGAATTAATGCAAGAAACGAGTTGCAAATAAAAGAAATATTTTAAGAAAGGAAAAAAAAAATGACGAAAAAAGGGGTGCAACACGAGGACTTCCCAGGGGGTCACCCATCCTAGTACTACTCTCGCCCAAGCACGCTTAACTTCGGAGTTCTGATGGGATCCGGTGCATTAGTGCTGGTATGATCGCACCCGTTAGAGTTGTGCAAACTAATTGTATATACTGATGTTTAGAGAGTATTTGCAATTTACTAGGATAAATTGAAAAAATGATGCAATAAATTGGAAATTAATTAAAAAATAGTGAAATTAATTATTAAAATATGATAAAAATTAAAGTAAAGTCACAATACATATAGAATTAATGCAAGAAACGAGTTGCAAATAAAAGAAATATTTTAAGAAGGAAAAAAAAAATGACGAAAAAAGGGGTGCAACACGAGGACTTCCCACGGGGTCACCCATCCTAGTACTACTCTCGTCCAAGCACGCTTAACTTCGGAGTTCTGATGGGATCCGGTGCATTAGTGCTGGTATGATCGCACCCGTTAGAGTTGTGCAAACTAATTGTATATACTGATGTTTAGAGAGTATTTGCAATTTACTAGGATAAATTGAAAAAATGATGCAATAAATTGGAAATTAATTAAAAAATAGTGAAATTAATTATTAAAATATGATAAAAATTAAAGTAAAGTCACAATACATATAGAATTAATGCAAGAAACGAGTTGCAAATAAAAGAAATATTTTAAGAAAGGAAAAAAAAATGACGAAAAAAGGGGTGCAACACGAGGACTTCCCAGGGGGTCACCCATCCTAGTACTACTCTCGCCCAAGCACGCTTAACTTCGGAGTTCTGATGGGATCCGGTGCATTAGTGCTGGTATGATCGCACCCGTTAGAGTTGTGCAAACTAATTGTATATACTGATGTTTAGAGAGTATTTGCAATTTACTAGGATAAATTGAAAAAATGATGCAATAAATTGGAAATTAATTAAAAAATAGTGAAATTAATTATTAAAATATGATAAAAATTAAAGTAAAGTCACAATACATATAGAATTAATGCAAGAAACGAGTTGCAAATAAAAGAAATATTTTAAGAAAGGAAAAAAAAAATGACGAAAAAAGGGGTGCAACACGAGGACTTCCCAGGGGGTCACCCATCCTAGTACTACTCTCGCCCAAGCACGCTTAACTTCGGAGTTCTGAAGGGATCCGGTGCATTAGTGCTGGTATGATCGCACCCGTTAGAGTTGTGCAAACTAATTGTATATACTGATGTTTAGAGAGTATTTGCAATTTACTAGGATAAATTGAAAAAATGATGCAATAAATTGGAAATTAATTAAAAAATAGTGAAATTAATTATTAAAATATGATAAAAATTAAAGTAAAGTCACAATACATATAGAATTAATGCAAGAAACGAGTTGCAAATAAAAGAAATATTTTAAGAAAGGAAAAAAAAATGACGAAAAAAAGGGTGCAACACGAGGACTTCCCAGGGGGTCACCCATCCTAGTACAACTCTCGTCCAAGCACGCTTAACTTCGGAGTTCTAATGGGATCCGGTGCATTAGTGCTGGTATGATCGCACCCGTTAGAGTTGTGCAAACTAATTGTATATACTGATGTTTAGAGAGTATTTGCAATTTACTAGGATAAATTGAAAAAATGATGCAATAAATTGGAAATTAATTAAAAAATAGTGAAATTAATTATTAAAATATGATAAAAATTAAAGTAAAGTCACAATACATATAGAATTAATGCAAGAAACGAGTTGCAAATAAAAGAAATATTTTAAGAAAGGAAAAAAAAAATGACGAAAAAAGGGGTGCAACACGAGGACTTCCGAGGGGGTCACCCATCCTAGTACTACTCTCGCCCAAGCACGCTTAACTTCGGAGTTCTGATGGGATCCGGTGCATTAGTGTTGGTATGATCGCACCCGTTAGAGTTGTGCAAACTAATTGTATATACTGATGTTTAGAGAGTATTTGCAATTTACTAGGATAAATTGAAAAAATGATGCAATAAATTGGAAATTAATTAAAAAATAGTGAAATTAATTATTAAAATATGATAAAAATTAAAGTAAAGTCACAATACATATAGAATTAATGCAAGAAACGAGTTGCAAATAAAAGAAATATTTTAAGAAAGGAAAAAAAAAATGACGAAAAAAGGGGTGCAACACGAGGACTTCCGAGGGGGTCACCCATCCTAGTACTACTCTCGCCCAAGCACGCTTAACTTCGGAGTTCTGATGGGATCCGGTGCATTAGTGTTGGTATGATCGCACCCGTTAGAGTTGTGCAAACTAATTGTATATACTGATGTTTAGAGAGTATTTGCAATTTACTAGGATAAATTGAAAAAATGATGCAATAAATTGGAAATTAATTAAAAAATAGTGAAATTAATTATTAAAATATGATAAAAATTAAAGTAAAGTCACAATACATATAGAATTAATGCAAGAAACGAGTTGCAAATAAAAGAAATATTTTAAGAAAGGAAAAAAAAAATGACGAAAAAAAGGGTGCAACACGAGGACTTCCCAGGGGGTCACCCATCCTAGTACTACTCTCGCCCAAGCACGCTTAACTTCGGAGTTTTGATGGGATCCGGTGCATTAGTGCTGGTATGATCGCACCCGTTAGAGTTGTGCAAACTAATTGTATATACTGATGTTTAGAGAGTATTTGCAATTTACTAGGATAAATTGAAAAAATGATGCAATAAATTGGAAATTAATTAAAAAATAGTGAAATTAATTATTAAAATATGATAAAAATTAAAGTAAAGTCACAATACATATAGAATTAATGCAAGAAACGAGTTGCAAATAAAAGAAATATTTTAAGAAAGGAAAAAAAAATGACGAAAAAAGGGGTGCAACACGAGGACTTCCCAGGGGGTCACCCATCCTAGTACTACTCTCGCCCAAGCACGCTTAACTTCGGAGTTCTGATGGGATCCGGTGCATTAGTGCTGGTATGATCGCACCCGTTAGAGTTGTGCAAACTAATTGTATATACTGATGTTTAGAGAGTATTTGCAATTTACTAGGATAAATTGAAAAAATGATGCAATAAATTGGAAATTAATTAAAAAATAGTGAAATTAATTATTAAAATATGATAAAAATTAAAGTAAAGTCACAATACATATAGAATTAATGCAAGAAACGAGTTGCAAATAAAAGAAATATTTTAAGAAAGGAAAAAAAAATGACGAAAAAAGGGGTGCAACACGAGGACTTCCCAGGGGGTCACCCATCCTAGTACTACTCTCGCCCAAGCACGCTTAACTTCGGAGTTCTGATGGGATCCGGTGCATTAGTGCTGGTATGATCGCACCCGTTAGAGTTGTGCAAACTAATTGTATATACTGATGTTTAGAGAGTATTTGCAATTTACTAGGATAAATTGAAAAAATGATGCAATAAATTGGAAATTAATTAAAAAATAGTGAAATTAATTATTAAAATATGATAAAAATTAAAGTAAAGTCACAATACATATAGAATTAATGCAAGAAACGAGTTGCAAATAAAACAAATATTTTAAGAAAGGAAAAAAAAATGACGAAAAAAGGGGTGCAACACGAGGACTTCCCTGGGGGTCACCCATCCTAGTACTACTCTCGCCCAAGCACGCTTAACTTCGGAGTTCTGATGGGATCCGGTGCATTAGTGCTGGTATGATCGCACCCGTTAGAGTTGTGCAAACTAATTGTATATACTGATGTTTAGAGAGTATTTGCAATTTACTAGGATAAATTGAAAAAATGATGCAATAAATTGGAAATTAATTAAAAAATAGTGAAATTAATTATTAAAATATGATAAAAATTAAAGTAAAGTCACAATACATATAGAATTAATGCAAGAAACGAGTTGGAAATAAAAGAAATATTTTAAGAAAGGAAAAAAAAAATGACGAAAAAAGGGGTGCAACACGAGGACTTCCCAGGGGGTCACCCATCCTAGTACTACTCTCGCCCAAGCACGCTTAACTTCGGAGTTCTGATGGGATCCGGTGCATTAGTGCTGGTATGATCGCACCCGTTAGAGTTGTGCAAACTAATTGTATATACTGATGTTTAGAGAGTATTTGCAATTTACTAGGATAAATTGAAAAAATGATGCAATAAATTGGAAATTAATTAAAAAATAGTGAAATTAATTATTAAAATATGATAAAAATTAAAGTAAAGTCACAATACATATAGAATTAATGCAAGAAACGAGTTGCAAATAAAAGAAATATTTTAAGAAAGGAAAAAAAAAATGACGAAAAAAGAGGTGCAACACGAGGACTTCCCAGGGGGTCACCCATCCTAGTACTACTCTCGTCCAAGCACGCTTAACTTCGGAGTTCTGATGGGATCCGGTGCATTAGTGCTGGTATGATCGCACCCGTTAGAGTTGTGCAAACTAATTGTATATACTGATGTTTAGAGAGTATTTGCAATTTACTAGGATAAATTGAAAAAATGATGCAATAAATTGGAAATTAATTAAAAAATAGTGAAATTAATTATTAAAATATGATAAAAATTAAAGTAAAGTCACAATACATATAGAATTAATGCAAGAAACGAGTTGCAAATAAAAGAAATATTTTAAGAAAGGAAAAAAAAAATGACGAAAAAAGGGGTGCAACACGAGGACTTCCCAGGGGGTCACCCATCCTAGTACTACTCTCGCCCAAGCACGCTTAACTTCGGAGTTCTGATGGGATCCGGTGCATTAGTGCTGGTATGATCGCACCCGTTAGAGTTGTGCAAACTAATTGTATATACTGATGTTTAGAGAGTATTTGCAATTTACTAGGATAAATTGAAAAAATGATGCAATAAATTGGAAATTAATTAAAAAATAGTGAAATTAATTATTAAAATATGATAAAAATTAAAGTAAAGTCACAATACATATAGAATTAATGCAAGAAACGAGTTGCAAATAAAAGAAATATTTTAAGAAAGGAAAAAAAAAATGACGAAAAAAGGGGTGCAACACGAGGACTTCCCACGGGGTCACCCATCCTAGTACTACTCTCGTCCAAGCACGCTTAACTTCGGAGTTCTGATGGGATCCGGTGCATTAGTGCTGGTATGATCGCACCCGTTAGAGTTGTGCAAACTAATTGTATATACTGATGTTTAGAGAGTATTTGCAATTTACTAGGATAAATTGAAAAAATGATGCAATAAATTGGAAATTAATTAAAAAATAGTGAAATTAATTATTAAAATATGATAAAAATTAAAGTAAAGTCACAATACATATAGAATTAATGCAAGAAACGAGTTGCAAATAAAAGAAATATTTTAAGAAAGGAAAAAAAAATGACGAAAAAAGGGGTGCAACACGAGGACTTCCCAGGGGGTCACCCATCCTAGTACTACTCTCGCCCAAGCACGCTTAACTTCGGAGTTCTGATGGGATCCGGTGCATTAGTGCTGGTATGATCGCACCCGTTAGAGTTGTGCAAACTAATTGTATATACTGATGTTTAGAGAGTATTTGCAATTTACTAGGATAAATTGAAAAAATGATGCAATAAATTGGAAATTAATTAAAAAATAGTGAAATTAATTATTAAAATATGATAAAAATTAAAGTAAAGTCACAATACATATAGAATTAATGCAAGAAACGAGTTGCAAATAAAAGAAATATTTTAAGAAAGGAAAAAAAAAATGACGAAAAAAGGGGTGCAACACGAGGACTTCCCAGGGGGTCACCCATCCTAGTACTACTCTCGCCCAAGCACGCTTAACTTCGGAGTTCTGAAGGGATCCGGTGCATTAGTGCTGGTATGATCGCACCCGTTAGAGTTGTGCAAACTAATTGTATATACTGATGTTTAGAGAGTATTTGCAATTTACTAGGATAAATTGAAAAAATGATGCAATAAATTGGAAATTAATTAAAAAATAGTGAAATTAATTATTAAAATATGATAAAAATTAAAGTAAAGTCACAATACATATAGAATTAATGCAAGAAACGAGTTGCAAATAAAAGAAATATTTTAAGAAAGGAAAAAAAAAATGACGAAAAAAAGGGTGCAACACGAGGACTTCGCAGGGGGTCACCCATCCTAGTACAACTCTCGTCCAAGCACGCTTAACTTCGGAGTTCTAATGGGATCCGGTGCATTAGTGCTGGTATGATCGCACCCGTTAGAGTTGTGCAAACTAATTGTATATACTGATGTTTAGAGAGTATTTGCAATTTACTAGGATAAATTGAAAAAATGATGCAATAAATTGGAAATTAATTAAAAAATAGTGAAATTAATTATTAAAATATGATAAAAATTAAAGTAAAGTCACAATACATATAGAATTAATGCAAGAAACGAGTTGCAAATAAAAGAAATATTTTAAGAAAGGAAAAAAAAAATGACGAAAAAAGGGGTGCAACACGAGGACTTCCCAGGGGGTCACCCATCCTAGTACTACTCTCGTCCAGGCACGCTTAACTTCGGAGTTCTGATGGGATCCGGTGCATTAGTGCTGGTATGATCGCACCCGTTAGAGTTGTGCAAACTAATTGTATATACTGATGTTTAGAGAGTATTTGCAATTTACTAGGATAAATTGAAAAAATGATGCAATAAATTGGAAATTAATTAAAAAATAGTGAAATTAATTATTAAAATATGATAAAAATTAAAGTAAAGTCACAATACATATAGAATTAATGCAAGAAACGAGTTGCAAATAAAAGAAATATTTTAAGAAAGGAAAAAAAAATGACGAAAAAAGGGGTGCAACACGAGGACTTCCCAGGGGGTCACCCATCCTAGTACTACTCTCGCCCAAGCACGCTTAACTTCGGAGTTCTGATGGGATCCAATGCATTAGTGCTGGTATGATCGCACCCGTTAGAGTTGTGCAAACTAATTGTATATACTGATGTTTAGAGAGTATTTGCAATTTACTAGGATAAATTGAAAAAATGATGCAATAAATTGGAAATTAATTAAAAAATAGTGAAATTAATTATTAAAATATGATAAAAATTAAAGTAAAGTCACAATACATATAGAATTAATGCAAGAAACGAGTTGCAAATAAAAGAAATATTTTAAGAAAGGAAAAAAAAATGACGAAAAAAGGGGTGCAACACGAGGACTTCCCAGGGGGTCACCCATCCTAGTACTACTCTCGCCCAAGCACGCTTAACTTCGGAGTTCTGATGGGATCCGGTGCATTAGTGCTGGTATGATCGCACCCGTTAGAGTTGTGCAAACTAATTGTATATACTGATGTTTAGAGAGTATTTGCAATTTACTAGGATAAATTGAAAAAATGATGCAATAAATTGGAAATTAATTAAAAAATAGTGAAATTAATTATTAAAATATGATAAAAATTAAAGTAAAGTCACAATACATATAGAATTAATGCAAGAAATGAGTTGCAAATAAAAGAAATATTTTAAGAAAGGAAAAAAAAATGACGAAAAAAGGGGTGCAACACGAGGACTTCCCAGGGGGTCACCCATCCTAGTACTACTCTCGCCCAAGCACGCTTAACTTCGGAGTTCTGATGGGATCCGGTGCATTAGTGCTGGTATGATCGCACCCGTTAGAGTTGTGCAAACTAATTGTATATACTGATGTTTAGAGAGTATTTGCAATTTACTAGGATAAATTGAAAAAATGATGCAATAAATTGGAAATTAATTAAAAAATAGTGAAATTAATTATTAAAATATGATAAAAATTAAAGTAAAGTCACAATACATATAGAATTAATGCAAGAAACGAGTTGCAAATAAAAGAAATATTTTAAGAAAGGAAAAAAAAAATGACGAAAAAAGGGGTGCAACACGAGGACTTCCCAGGGGGTCACCCATCCTAGTACTACTCTCGCCCAAGCACGCTTAACTTCGGAGTTCTGATGGGATCCGGTGCATTAGTGCTGGTATGATCGCACCCGTTAGAGTTGTGCAAACTAATTGTATATACTGATGTTTAGAGAGTATTTGCAATTTACTAGGATAAATTGAAAAAATGATGCAATAAATTGGAAATTAATTAAAAAATAGTGAAATTAATTATTAAAATATGATAAAAATTAAAGTAAAGTCACAATACATATAGAATTAATGCAAGAAACGAGTTGCAAATAAAAGAAATATTTTAAGAAAGGAAAAAAAAAATGACGAAAAAAGGGGTGCAACACGAGGACTTCCCAGGGGGTCACCCATCCTAGTACTACTCTCGCCCAAGCACGCTTAACTTCGGAGTTCTGATGGGATCCGGTGCATTAGTGCTGGTATGATCGCACCCGTTAGAGTTGTGCAAACTAATTGTATATACTGATGTTTAGAGAGTATTTGCAATTTACTAGGATAAATTGAAAAAATGATGCAATAAATTGGAAATTAATTAAAAAATAGTGAAATTAATTATTAAAATATGATAAAAATTAAAGTAAAGTCACAATACATATAGAATTAATGCAAGAAACGAGTTGCAAATAAAAGAAATATTTTAAGAAAGGAAAAAAAAATGACGAAAAAAGGGGTGCAACACGAGGACTTCCCAGGGGGTCACCCATCCTAGTACTACTCTCGTCCAAGCACGCTTAACTTCGGAGTTCTGATGGGATCCGGTGCATTAGTGCTGGTATGATCGCACCCGTTAGAGTTGTGCAAACTAATTGTATATACTGATGTTTAGAGAGTATTTGCAATTTACTAGGATAAATTGAAAAAATGATGCAATAAATTGGAAATTAATTAAAAAATAGTGAAATTAATTATTAAAATATGATAAAAATTAAAGTAAAGTCACAATACATATAGAATTAATGCAAGAAACGAGTTGCAAATAAAAGAAATATTTTAAGAAAGGAAAAAAAAATGACGAAAAAAGGGGTGCAACACGAGGACTTCCCAGGGGGTCACCCATCCTAGTACTACTCTCGCCCAAGCACGCTTAACTTCGGAGTTCTGATGGGATCCAGTGCATTAGTGCTGGTATAATCGCACCCGTTAGAGTTGTGCAAACTAATTGTATATACTGATGTTTAGAGAGTATTTGCAATTTACTAGGATAAATTGAAAAAATGATGCAATAAATTGGAAATTAATTAAAAAATAGTGAAATTAATTATTAAAATATGATAAAAATTAAAGTAAAGTCACAATACATATAGAATTAATGCAAGAAACGAGTTGCAAATAAAAGAAATATTTTAAGAAAGGAAAAAAAAATGACGAAAAAAGGGGTGCAACACGAGGACTTCCCAGGGGGTCACCCATCCTAGTACTACTCTCGCCCAAGCACGCTTAACTTCGGAGTTCTGATGGGATCCGGTGCATTAGTGCTGGTATGATCGCACCCGTTAGAGTTGTGCAAACAAATTGTATATACTGATGTTTAGAGAGTATTTGCAATTTACTAGGATAAATTGAAAAAATGATGCAATAAATTGGAAATTAATTAAAAAATAGTGAAATTAATTATTAAAATATGATAAAAATTAAAGTAAAGTCACAATACATATAGAATTAATGCAAGAAACGAGTTGCAAATAAAAGAAATATTTTAAGAAAGGAAAAAAAAAATGACGAAAAAAGGGGTGCAACACGAGGACTTCCCAGGGGGTCACCCATCCTAGTACTACTCTCGTCCAAGCACGCTTAACTTCGGAGTTCTGATGGGATCCGGTGCATTAGTGCTGGTATGATCGCACCCGTTAGAGTTGTGCAAACTAATTGTATATACTGATGTTTAGAGAGTATTTGCAATTTACTAGGATAAATTGAAAAAATGATGCAATAAATTGGAAATTAATTAAAAAATAGTGAAATTAATTATTAAAATATGATAAAAATTAAAGTAAAGTCACAATACATATAGAATTAATGCAAGAAACGAGTTGCAAATAAAAGAAATATTTTAAGAAAGGAAAAAAAAAATGACGAAAAAAGGGGTGCAACACGAGGACTTCCCAGGGGGTCACCCATCCTAGTACTACTCTCGCCCAAGCACGCTTAACTTCGGAGTTTTGATGGGATCCGGTGCATTAGTGCTGGTATGATCGCACCCGTTAGAGTTGTGCAAACTAATTGTATATACTGATGTTTAGAGAGTATTTGCAATTTACTAGGATAAATTGAAAAAATGATGCAATAAATTGGAAATTAATTAAAAAATAGTGAAATTAATTATTAAAATATGATAAAAATTAAAGTAAAGTCACAATACATATAGAATTAATGCAAGAAACGAGTTGCAAATAAAAGAAATATTTTAAGAAAGGAAAAAAAAAATGACGAAAAAAGGGGTGCAACACGAGGACTTCCCAGGGGGTCACCCATCCTAGTACTACTCTCGCCCAAGCACGCTTAACTTCGGAGTTCTGATGGGATCCGGTGCATTAGTGCTGGTATGATCGCACCCGTTAGAGTTGTGCAAACTAATTGTATATACTGATGTTTAGAGAGTATTTGCAATTTACTAGGATAAATTGAAAAAATGATGCAATAAATTGGAAATTAATTAAAAAATAGTGAAATTAATTATTAAAATATGATAAAAATTAAAGTAAAGTCACAATACATATAGAATTAATGCAAGAAACGAGTTGCAAATAAAAGAAATATTTTAAGAAAGGAAAAAAAAAATGACGAAAAAAGGGGTGCAACACGAGGACTTCCCACGGGGTCACCCATCCTAGTACTACTCTCGTCCAAGCACGCTTAACTTCGGAGTTCTGATGGGATCCGGTGCATTAGTGCTAGTATGATCGCACCCGTTAGAGTTGTGCAAACTAATTGTATATACTGATGTTTAGAGAGTATTTGCAATTTACTAGGATAAATTGAAAAAATGATGCAATAAATTGGAAATTAATTAAAAAATAGTGAAATTAATTATTAAAATATGATAAAAATTAAAGTAAAGTCACAATACATATAGAATTAATGCAAGAAACGAGTTGCAAATAAAAGAAATATTTTAAGAAAGGAAAAAAACAATGACGAAAAAAGGGGTGCAACACGAGGACTTCCCAGGGGGTCACCCATCCTAGTACTACTCTCGCCCAAGCACGCTTAACTTCGGAGTTCTGATGGGATCCGGTGCATTAGTGCTGGTATGATCGAACCCGTTAGAGTTGTGCAAACTAATTGTATATACTGATGTTTAGAGAGTATTTGCAATTTACTAGGATAAATTGAAAAAATGATGCAATAAATTGGAAATTAATTAAAAAATAGTGAAATTAATTATTAAAATATGATAAAAATTAAAGTAAAGTCACAATACATATAGAATTAATGCAAGAAACGAGTTGCAAATAAAAGAAATATTTTAAGAAAGGAAAAAAAAAATGACGAAAAAAGGGGTGCAACACGAGGACTTCCCAGGGGGTCACCCATCCTAGTACTACTCTCGTCCAAGCACGCTTAACTTCGGAGTTCTGATGGAATCCGGTGCATTAGTGCTGGTATGATCGCACCCGTTAGAGTTGTGCAAACTAATTGTATATACTGATGTTTAGAGAGTATTTGCAATTTACTAGGATAAATTGAAAAAATGATGCAATAAATTGGAAATTAATTAAAAAATAGTGAAATTAATTATTAAAATATGATAAAAATTAAAGTAAAGTCACAATACATATAGAATTAATGCAAGAAACGAGTTGCAAATAAAAGAAATATTTTAAGAAAGGAAAAAAAAAATGACGAAAAAAGGGGTGCAACACGAGGACTTCCCAGGGGGTCACCCATCCTAGTACTACTCTCGCCCAAGCACGCTTAACTTCGGAGTTCTGATGGGATCCGGTGCATTAGTGCTGGTATGATCGCACCCGTTAGAGTTGTGCAAACTAATTGTATATACTGATGTTTAGAGAGTATTTGCAATTTACTTGGATAAATTGAAAAAATGATGCAATAAATTGGAAATTAATTAAAAAATAGTGAAATTAATTATTAAAATATGATAAAAATTAAAGTAAAGTCACAATACATATAGAATTAATGCAAGAAACGAGTTGCAAATAAAAGAAATATTTTAAGAAAGGAAAAAAAAATGACGAAAAAAGGGGTGCAACACGAGGACTTCCCAGGGGGTCACCCATCCTAGTACTACTCTCGCCCAAGCACGCTTAACTTCGGAGTTCTGATGGGATCCGGTGCATTAGTGCTGGTATGATCGCACCCGTTAGAGTTGTGCAAACTAATTGTATATACTGATGTTTAGAGAGTATTTGCAATTTACTAGGATAAATTGAAAAAATGATGCAATAAATTGGAAATTAATTAAAAAATAGTGAAATTAATTATTAAAATATGATAAAAATTAAAGTAAAGTCACAATACATATAGAATTAATGCAAGAAACGAGTTGCAAATAAAAGAAATATTTTAAGAAAGGAAAAAAAAATGACGAAAAAAGGGGTGCAACACGAGGACTTCCCAGGGGGTCACCCATCCTAGTACTACTCTCGTCCAAGCACGCTTAACTTCGGAGTTCTGATGGGATCCGGTGCATTAGTGCTGGTATGATCGCACCCGTTAGAGTTGTGCAAACTAATTGTATATACTGATGTTTAGAGAGTATTTGCAATTTACTAGGATAAATTGAAAAAATGATGCAATAAATTGGAAATTAATTAAAAAATAGTGAAATTAATTATTAAAATATGATAAAAATTAAAGTAAAGTCACAATACATATAGAATTAATGCAGAATTAATGCAAGAAACGAGTTGCAAATAAAAGAAATATTTTAAGAAAGGAAAAAAAAAATGACGAAAAAAGGGGTGCAACACGAGGACTTCCCAGGGGGTCACCCATCCTAGTACTACTCTCGCCCAAGCACGCTTAACTTCGGAGTTCTGATGGGATCCGGTGAATTAGTGCTGGTATGATCGCACCCGTTAGAGTTGTGCAAACTAATTGTATATACTGATGTTTAGAGAGTATTTGCAATTTACTAGGATAAATTGAAAAAATGATGCAATAAATTGGAAATTAATTAAAAAATAGTGAAATTAATTATTAAAATATGATAAAAATTAAAGTAAAGTCACAATACATATAGAATTAATGCAAGAAACGAGTTGCAAATAAAAGAAATATTTTAAGAAAGGAAAAAAAAATGACGAAAAAAGGGGTGCAACACGAGGACTTCCCAGGGGGTCACCCATCCTAGTACTACTCTCGCCCAAGCACGCTCAACTTCGGAGTTCTGATGGGATCCGGTGCATTAGTGCTGGTATGATCGCACCCGTTAGAGTTGTGCAAACTAATTGTATATACTGATGTTTAGAGAGTATTTGCAATTTACTAGGATAAATTGAAAAAATGATGCAATAAATTGGAAATTAATTAAAAAATAGTGAAATTAATTATTAAAATATGATAAAAATTAAAGTAAAGTCACAATACATATAGAATTAATGCAAGAAACGAGTTGCAAATAAAAGAAATATTTTAAGAAAGGAAAAAAAAAATGACGAAAAAAGGGGTGCAACACGAGGACTTCCCAGGGGGTCACCCATCCTAGTACTACTCTCGTCCAAGCACGCTTAACTTCGGAGTTCTGATGGGATCCGGTGCATTAGTGCTGGTATGATCGCACCCGTTAGAGTTGTGCAAACTAATTGTATATACTGATGTTTAGAGAGTATTTGCAATTTACTAGGATAAATTGAAAAAATGATGCAATAAATTGGAAATTAATTAAAAAATAGTGAAATTAATTATTAAAATATGATAAAAATTAAAGTAAAGTCACAATACATATAGAATTAATGCAAGAAACGAGTTGCAAATAAAAGAAATATTTTAAGAAAGGAAAAAAAAATGACGAAAAAAGGGGTGCAACACGAGGACTTCCCAGGGGGTCACCCATCCTAGTACTACTCTCGTCCAAGCACGCTTAACTTCGGAGTTCTGATGGGATCCGGTGCATTAGTGCTGGTATGATCGCACCCGTTAGAGTTGTGCAAACTAATTGTATATACTGATGTTTAGAGAGTATTTGCAATTTACTAGGATAAATTGAAAAAATGATGCAATAAATTGGAAATTAATTAAAAAATAGTGAAATTAATTATTAAAATATGATAAAAATTAAAGTAAAGTCACAATACATATAGAATTAATGCAAGAAACGAGTTGCAAATAAAAGAAATATTTTAAGAAAGGAAAAAAAAAATGACGAAAAAAGGGGTGCAACACGAGGACTTCCCAGGGGGTCACCCATCCTAGTACTACTCTCGCCCAAGCACGCTTAACTTCGGAGTTCTGATGGGATCCGGTGCATTAGTGCTGGTATGATCGCACCCGTTAGAGTTGTGCAAACTAATTGTATATACTGATGTTTAGAGAGTATTTGCAATTTACTAGGATAAATTGAAAAAATGATGCAATAAATTGGAAATTAATTAAAAAATAGTGAAATTAATTATTAAAATATGATAAAAATTAAAGTAAAGTCACAATACATATAGAATTAATGCAAGAAACGAGTTGCAAATAAAAGAAATATTTTAAGAAAGGAAAAAAAAAATGACGAAAAAAGGGGTGCAACACGAGGACTTCCCAGGGGGTCACCCATCCTAGTACTACTCTCGTCCAAGCACGCTTAACTTCGGAGTTCTGATGGGATCCGGTGCATTAGTGCTGGTATGATCGCACCCGTTAGAGTTGTGCAAACTAATTGTATATACTGATGTTTAGAGAGTATTTGCAATTTACTAGGATAAATTGAAAAAATGATGCAATAAATTGGAAATTAATTAAAAAATAGTGAAATTAATTATTAAAATATGATAAAAATTAAAGTAAAGTCACAATACATATAGAATTAATGCAAGAAACGAGTTGCAAATAAAAGAAATATTTTAAGAAAGGAAAAAAAAAATGACGAAAAAAGGGGTGCAACACGAGGACTTCCCAGGGGGTCACCCATCCTAGTACTACTCTCGCCCAAGCACGCTTAACTTCGGAGTTCTGATGGGATCCGGTGCATTAGTGCTGGTATGATCGCACCCGTTAGAGTTGTGCAAACTAATTGTATATACTGATGTTTAGAGAGTATTTGCAATTTACTAGGATAAATTGAAAAAATGATGCAATAAATTGGAAATTAATTAAAAAATAGTGAAATTAATTATTAAAATATGATAAAAATTAAAGTAAAGTCACAATACATATAGAATTAATGCAAGAAACGAGTTGCAAATAAAAGAAATATTTTAAGAAAGGAAAAAAAAATGACGAAAAAAGGGGTGCAACACGAGGACTTCCCAGGGGGTCACCCATCCTAGTACTACTCTCGCCCAAGCACGCTTAACTTCGGAGTTCTGATGGGATCCGGTGCATTAGTGCTGGTATGATCGCACCCGTTAGAGTTGTGCAAACTAATTGTATATACTGATGTTTAGAGAGTATTTGCAATTTACTAGGATAAATTGAAAAAATGATGCAATAAATTGGAAATTAATTAAAAAATAGTGAAATTAATTATTAAAATATGATAAAAATTAAAGTAAAGTCACAATACATATAGAATTAATGCAAGAAACGAGTTGCAAATAAAAGAAATATTTTAAGAAAGGAAAAAAAAAATGACGAAAAAAGGGGTGCAACACGAGGACTTCCCAGGGGGTCACCCATCCTAGTACTACTCTCGGCCAAGCACGCTTAACTTCGGAGTTCTGATGGGATCCGGTGCATTAGTGCTGGTATGATCGCACCCGTTAGAGTTGTGCAAACTAATTGTATATACTGATGTTTAGAGAGTATTTGCAATTTACTAGGATAAATTGAAAAAAATGATGCAATAAATTGGAAATTAATTAAAAAATAGTGAAATTAATTATTAAAATATGATAAAAATTAAAGTAAAGTCACAATACATATAGAATTAATGCAAGAAACGAGTTGCAAATAAAAGAAATATTTTAAGAAAGGAAAAAAAAATGACGAAAAAAGGGGTGCAACACGAGGACTTCCCAGGGGTCACCCATCCTAGTACTACTCTCGCCCAAGCACGCTTAACTTCGGAGTTCTGATGGGATCCGGTGCATTAGTGCTGGTATGATCGCACCCGTTAGAGTTGTGCAAACTAATTGTATATACTGATGTTTAGAGAGTATTTGCAATTTACTAGGATAAATTGAAAAAATGATGCAATAAATTGGAAATTAATTAAAAAATAGTGAAATTAATTATTAAAATATGATAAAAATTAAAGTAAAGTCACAATACATATAGAATTAATGCAAGAAACGAGTTGCAAATAAAAGAAATATTTTAAGAAAGGAAAAAAAAAATGACGAAAAAAGGGGTGCAACACGAGGACTTCCCAGGGGGTCACCCATCCTAGTACTACTCTCGCCCAAGCACGCTTAACTTCGGAGTTCTGATGGGATCCGGTGCATTAGTGCTGGTATGATCGCACCCGTTAGAGTTGTGCAAACTAATTGTATATACTGATGTTTAGAGAGTATTTGCAATTTACTAGGATAAATTGAAAAAATGATGCAATAAATTGGAAATTAATTAAAAAATAGTGAAATTAATTATTAAAATATGATAAAAATTAAAGTAAAGTCACAATACATATAGAATTAATGCAAGAAACGAGTTGCAAATAAAAGAAATATTTTAAGAAAGGAAAAAAATGACGAAAAAAGGGGTGCAACACGAGGACTTCCCAGGGGGTCACCCATCCTAGTACTACTCTCGCCCAAGCACGCTTAACTTCGGAGTTCTGATGGGATCCGGTGCATTAGTGCTGGTATGATCGCACCCGTTAGAGTTGTGCAAACTAATTGTATATACTGATGTTTAGAGAGTATTTGCAATTTACTAGGATAAATTGAAAAAATGATGCAATAAATTGGAAATTAATTAAAAAATAGTGAAATTAATTATTAAAATATGATAAAAATTAAAGTAAAGTCACAATACATATAGAATTAATGCAAGAAACGAGTTGCAAATAAAAGAAATATTTTAAGAAAGGAAAAAAAAATGACGAAAAAAGGGGTGCAACACGAGGACTTCCCAGGGGGTCACCCATCCTAGTACTACTCTCGTCCAAGCACGCTTAACTTCGGAGTTCTGATGGGATCCGGTGCATTAGTGCTGGTATGATCGCACCCGTTAGAGTTGTGCAAACTAATTGTATATACTGATGTTTAGAGAGTATTTGCAATTTACTAGGATAAATTGAAAAAATGATGCAATAAATTGGAAATTAATTAAAAAATAGTGAAATTAATTATTAAAATATGATAAAAATTAAAGTAAAGTCACAATACATATAGAATTAATGCAAGAAACGAGTTGCAAATAAAAGAAATATTTTAAGAAAGGAAAAAAAAATGACGAAAAAAGGGGTGCAACACGAGGACTTCCCAGGGGGTCACCCATCCTAGTACTACTCTCGCCCAAGCACGCTTAACTTCGGAGTTCTGATGGGATCCGGTGCATTAGTGCTGGTATGATCGCACCCGTTAGAGTTGTGCAAACTAATTGTATATACTGATGTTTAGAGAGTATTTGCAATTTACTAGGATAAATTGAAAAAATGATGCAATAAATTGGAAATTAATTAAAAAATAGTGAAATTAATTATTAAAATATGGTAAAAATTAAAGTAAAGTCACAATACATATAGAATTAATGCAAGAAACGAGTTGCAAATAAAAGAAATATTTTAAGAAAGGAAAAAAAAAATGACGAAAAAAGGGGTGCAACACGAGGACTTCCCAGGGGGTCACCCATCCTAGTACTACTCTCGCCCAAGCACGCTTAACTTCGGAGTTCTGATGGGATCCGGTGCATTAGTGCTGGTATGATCGCACCCGTTAGAGTTGTGCAAACTAATTGTATATACTGATGTTTAGAGAGTATTTGCAATTTACTAGGATAAATTGAAAAAATGATGCAATAAATTGGAAATTAATTAAAAAATAGTGAAATTAATTATTAAAATATGATAAAAATTAAAGTAAAGTCACAATACATATAGAATTAATGCAAGAAACGAGTTGCAAATAAAAGAAATATTTTAAGAAAGGAAAAAAAAATGACGAAAAAAGGGGTGCAACACCAGGACTTCCCAGGGGGTCACCCATCCTAGTACTACTCTCGTCCAAGCACGCTTAACTTCGGAGTTCTGATGGGATCCGGTGCATTAGTGCTGGTATGATCGCACCCGTTAGAGTTGTGCAAACTAATTGTATATACTGATGTTTAGAGAGTATTTGCAATTTACTAGGATAAATTGAAAAAATGATGCAATAAATTGGAAATTAATTAAAAAATAGTGAAATTAATTATTAAAATATGATAAAAATTAAAGTAAAGTCACAATACATATAGAATTAATGCAAGAAACGAGTTGCAAATAAAAGAAATATTTTAAGAAAGGAAAAAAAAATGACGAAAAAAGGGGTGCAACACGAGGACTTCCCAGGGGGTCACCCATCCTAGTACTACTCTCGCCCAAGCACGCTTAACTTCGGAGTTCTGATGGGATCCGGTGCATTAGTGCTGGTATGATCGCACCCGTTAGAGTTGTGCAAACTAATTGTATATACTGATGTTTAGAGAGTATTTGCAATTTACTAGGATAAATTGAAAAAATGATGCAATAAATTGGAAATTAATTAAAAAATAGTGAAATTAATTATTAAAATATGATAAAAATTAAAGTAAAGTCACAATACATATAGAATTAATGCAAGAAACGAGTTGCAAATAAAAGAAATATTTTAAGAAAGGAAAAAAAAATGACGAAAAAAGGGGTGCAACACGAGGACTTCCCAGGGGGTCACCCATCCTAGTACTACTCTCGCCCAAGCACGCTTAACTTCGGAGTTCTGATGGGATCCGGTGCATTAGTGCTGGTATGATCGCACCCGTTAGAGTTGTGCAAACTAATTGTATATACTGATGTTTAGAGAGTATTTGCAATTTACTAGGATAAATTGAAAAAATGATGCAATAAATTGGAAATTATTTAAAAAATAGTGAAATTAATTATTAAAATATGATAAAAATTAAAGTAAAGTCACAATACATATAGAATTAATGCAAGAAACGAGTTGCAAATAAAAGAAATATTTTAAGAAAGGAAAAAAAAAATGACGAAAAAAGGGGTGCAACACGAGGACTTCCCAGGGGGTCACCCATCCTAGTACTACTCTCGCCCAAGCACGCTTAACTTCGGAGTTCTGATGGGATCTGGTGCATTAGTGCTGGTATGATCGCACCCGTTAGAGTTGTGCAAACTAATTGTATATACTGATGTTTAGAGAGTATTTGCAATTTACTAGGATAAATTGAAAAAATGATGCAATAAATTGGAAATTAATTAAAAAATAGTGAAATTAATTATTAAAATATGATAAAAATTAAAGTAAAGTCACAATACATATAGAATTAATGCAAGAAACGAGTTGCAAATAAAAGAAATATTTTAAGAAAGGAAAAAAAAATGACGAAAAAAGGGGTGCAACACGAGGACTTCCCAGGGGGTCACCCATCCTAGTACTACTCTCGCCCAAGCACGCTTAACTTCGGAGTTCTGATGGGATCCGGTGCATTAGTGCTGGTATGATCGCACCCGTTAGAGTTGTGCAAACTAATTGTATATACTGATGTTTAGAGAGTATTTGCAATTTACTAGGATAAATTGAAAAAATGATGCAATAAATTGGAAATTAATTAAAAAATAGTGAAATTAATTATTAAAATATGATAAAAATTAAAGTAAAGTCACAATACATATAGAATTAATGCAAGAAACGAGTTGCAAATAAAAGAAATATTTTAAGAAAGGAAAAAAAAATGACGAAAAAAGGGGTGCAACACGAGGACTTCCCAGGGGGTCACCCATCCTAGTACTACTCTCGCCCAAGCTCGCTTAACTTCGGAGTTCTGATGGGATCCGGTGCATTAGTGCTGGTATGATCGCACCCGTTAGAGTTGTGCAAACTAATTGTATATACTGATGTTTAGAGAGTATTTGCAATTTACTAGGATAATTTGAAAAAATGATGCAATAAATTGGAAATTAATTAAAAAATAGTGAAATTAATTATTAAAATATGATAAAAATTAAAGTAAAGTCACAATACATATAGAATTAATGCAAGAAACGAGTTGCAAATAAAAGAAATATTTTAAGAAAGGAAAAAAAAAATGACGAAAAAAGGGGTGCAACACGAGGACTTCCCAGGGGGTCACCCATCCTAGTACTACTCTCGTCCAAGCACGCATAACTTCGGAGTTCTGATGGGATCCGGTGCATTAGTGCTGGTATGATCGCACCCGTTAGAGTTGTGCAAACTAATTGTATATACTGATGTTTAGAGAGTATTTGCAATTTACTAGGATAAATTGAAAAAATGATGCAATAAATTGGAAATTAATTAAAAAATAGTGAAATTAATTATTAAAATATGATAAAAATTAAAGTAAAGTCACAATACATATAGAATTAATGCAAGAAACGAGTTGCAAATAAAAGAAATATTTTAAGAAAGGAAAAAAAAATGACGAAAAAAGGGGTGCAACACCATGCCTTCCCAGGGGGTCACCCATCCTAGTACTACTCTCGTCCAAGCACGCTTAACTTCGGAGTTCTGATGGGATCCGGTGCATTAGTGCTGGTATGATCGCACCCGTTAGAGTTGTGCAAACTAATTGTATATACTGATGTTTAGAGAGTATTTGCAATTTACTAGGATAAATTGAAAAAATGATGCAATAAATTGGAAATTAATTAAAAAATAGTGAAATTAATTATTAAAATATGATAAAAATTAAAGTAAAGTCACAATACATATAGAATTAATGCAAGAAACGAGTTGCAAATAAAAGAAATATTTTAAGAAAGGAAAAAAAAATGACGAAAAAAGGGGTGCAACACGAGGACTTCCCAGGGGGTCACCCATCCTAGTACTACTCTCGCCCAAGCACGCTTAACTTCGGAGTTCTGATGGGATCCGGTGCATTAGTGCTGGTATGATCGCACCCGTTAGAGTTGTGCAAACTAATTGTATATACTGATGTTTAGAGAGTATTTGCAATTTACTAGGATAAATTGAAAAAATGATGCAATAAATTGGAAATTAATTAAAAAATAGTGAAATTAATTATTAAAATATGATAAAAATTAAAGTAAAGTCACAATACATATAGAATTAATGCAAGAAACGAGTTGCAAATAAAAGAAATATTTTAAGAAAGGAAAAAAAAATGACGAAAAAAGGGGTGCAACACGAGGACTTCCCAGGGGGTCACCCATCCTAGTACTACTCTCGCCCAAGCACGCTTAACTTCGGAGTTCTGATGGGATCCGGTGCATTAGTGCTGGTATGATCGCACCCGTTAGAGTTGTGCAAACTAATTGTATATACTGATGTTTAGAGAGTATTTGCAATTTACTAGGATAAATTGAAAAAATGATGCAATAAATTGGAAATTAATTAAAAAATAGTGAAATTAATTATTAAAATATGATAAAAATTAAAGTAAAGTCACAATACATATAGAATTAATGCAAGAAACGAGTTGCAAATAAAAGAAATATTTTAAGAAAGGAAAAAAAAATGACGAAAAAAGGGGTGCAACACGAGGACTTCCCAGGGGGTCACCCATCCTAGTACTACTCTCGCCCAAGCACGCTTAACTTCGGAGTTCTGATGGGATCCGGTGCATTAGTGCTGGTATGATCGCACCCGTTAGAGTTGTGCAAACTAATTGTATATACTGATGTTTAGAGAGTATTTGCAATTTACTAGGATAAATTGAAAAAATGATGCAATAAATTGGAAATTAATTAAAAAATAGTGAAATTAATTATTAAAATATGATAAAAATTAAAGTAAAGTCACAATACATATAGAATTAATGCAAGAAACGAGTTGCAAATAAAAGAAATATTTTAAGAAAGGAAAAAAAAATGACGAAAAAAGGGGTGCAACACGAGGACTTCCCAGGGGGTCACCCATCCTAGTACTACTCTCGCCCAAGCACGCTTAACTTCGGAGTTCTGATGGGATCCGGTGCATTAGTGCTAGTATGATCGCACCCGTTAGAGTTGTGCAAACTAATTGTATATACTGATGTTTAGAGAGTATTTGCAATTTACTAGGATAAATTGAAAAAATGATGCAATAAATTGGAAATTAATTAAAAAATAGTGAAATTAATTATTAAAATATGATAAAAATTAAAGTAAAGTCACAATACATATAGAATTAATGCAAGAAATGAGTTGCAAATAAAAGAAATATTTTAAGAAAGGAAAAAAAAATGACGAAAAAAGGGGTGCAACACGAGGACTTCCCAGGGGGTCACCCATCCTAGTACTACTCTCGCCCAAGCACACTTAACTTCGGAGTTCTGATGGGATCCGGTGCATTAGTGCTGGTATGATCGCACCCGTTAGAGTTGTGCAAACTAATTGTATATACTGATGTTTAGAGAGTATTTGCAATTTACTAGGATAAATTGAAAAAATGATGCAATAAATTGGAAATTAATTAAAAAATAGTGAAATTAATTATTAAAATATGATAAAAATTAAAGTAAAGTCACAATACATATAGAATTAATGCAAGAAACGAGTTGCAAATAAAAGAAATATTTTAAGAAAGGAAAAAAAAAATGACGAAAAAAGGGGTGCAACACGAGGACTTCCCAGGGGGTCACCCATCCTAGTACTACTCTCGCCCAAGCACGCTTAACTTCGGAGTTCTGATGGGATCCGGTGCATTAGTGCTGGTATGATCGCACCCGTTAGAGTTGTGCAAACTAATTGTATATACTGATGTTTAGAGAGTATTTGCAATTTACTAGGATAAATTGAAAAAATGATGCAATAAATTGGAAATTAATTAAAAAATAGTGAAATTAATTATTAAAATATGATAAAAATTAAAGTAAAGTCACAATACATATAGAATTAATGCAAGAAACGAGTTGCAAATAAAAGAAATATTTTAAGAAAGGAAAAAAAAAATGACGAAAAAAGGGGTGCAACACGAGGACTTCCCAGGGGGTCACCCATCCTAGTACTACTCTCGCCCAAGCACGCTTAACTTCGGAGTTCTGATGGGATCCGGTGCATTAGTGCTGGTATGATCGCACCAGTTAGAGTTGTGCAAACTAATTGTATATACTGATGTTTAGAGAGTATTTGCAATTTACTAGGATAAATTGAAAAAATGATGCAATAAATTGGAAATTAATTAAAAAATAGTGAAATTAATTATTAAAATATGATAAAAATTAAAGTAAAGTCACAATACATATAGAATTAATGCAAGAAACGAGTTGCAAATAAAAGAAATATTTTAAGAAAGGAAAAAAAAAATGACGAAAAAAGGGGTGCAACACGAGGACTTCCCAGGGGGTCACCCATCCTAGTACTACTCTCGCCCAAGCACGCTTAACTTCGGAGTTCTGATGGGATCCGGTGCATTAGTGCTGGTATGATCGCACCCGTTAGAGTTGTGCAAACTAATTGTATATACTGATGTTTAGAGAGTATTTGCAATTTACTAGGATAAATTGAAAAAATGATGCAATAAATTGGAAATTAATTAAAAAATAGTGAAATTAATTATTAAAATATGATAAAAATTAAAGTAAAGTCACAATACATATAGAATTAATGCAAGAAACGAGTTGCAAATAAAAGAAATATTTTAAGAAAGGAAAAAAAAATGACCAAAAAAGGGGTGCAACACGAGGACTTCCCAGGGGGTCACCCATCCTAGTACTACTCTCGCCCAAGCACGCTTAACTTCGGAGTTCTGATGGGATCCGGTGAATTAGTGCTGGTATGATCGCACCCGTTAGAGTTGTGCAAACTAATTGTATATACTGATGTTTAGAGAGTATTTGCAATTTACTAGGATAAATTGAAAAAATGATGCAATAAATTGGAAATTAATTAAAAAATAGTGAAATTAATTATTAAAATATTATAAAAATTAAAGTAAAGTCACAATACATATAGAATTAATGCAAGAAACGAGTTGCAAATAAAAGAAATATTTTAAGAAAGGAAAAAAAAATGACGAAAAAAGGGGTGCAACACGAGAACTTCCCAGGGGGTCACCCATCCTAGTACTACTCTCGCCCAAGCACGCTTAACTTCGGAGTTCTGATGGGATCCGGTGCATTAGTGCTGGTATGATCGCACCCGTTAGAGTTGTGCAAACTAATTGTATATACTGATGTTTAGAGAGTATTTGTAATTTACTAGGATAAATTGAAAAAATGATGCAATAAATTGGAAATTAATTTAAAAATAGTGAAATTAATTATTAAAATATGATAAAAATTAAAGTAAAGTCACAATACATATAGAATTAATGCAAGAAATGAGTTGCAAATAAAAGAAATATTTTAAGAAAGGAAAAAAAAAATGACGAAAAAAGGGGTGCAACACGAGGACTTCCCAGGGGGTCACCCATCCTAGTACTACTCTCGCCCAAGCACACTTAACTTCGGAGTTCTGATGGGATCCGGTGCATTAGTGCTGGTATGATCGCACCCGTTAGAGTTGTGCAAACTAATTGTATATACTGATGTTTAGAGAGTATTTGCAATTTACTAGGATAAATTGAAAAAATGATGCAATAAATTGGAAATTAATTAAAAAATAGTGAAATTAATTATTAAAATATGATAAAAATTAAAGTAAAGTCACAATACATATAGAATTAATGCAAGAAACGAGTTGCAAATAAAAGAAATATTTTAAGAAAGGAAAAAAAATGACGAAAAAAGGGGTGCAACACGAGGACTTCCCAGGGGGTCACCCATCCTAGTACTACTCTCGCCCAAGCACGCTTAACTTCGGAGTTCTGATGGGATCCGGTGCATTAGTGTTGGTATGATCGCACCCGTTAGAGTTGTGCAAACTAATTGTATATACTGATGTTTAGAGAGTATTTGCAATTTACTAGGATAAATTGAAAAAATGATGCAATAAATTGGAAATTAATTAAAAAATAGTGAAATTAATTATTAAAATATGATAAAAATTAAAATAAAGTCACAATACATATAGAATTAATGCAAGAAACGAGTTGCAAATAAAAGAAATATTTTAAGAAAGGAAAAAAAAAATGACGAAAAAAGGGGTGCAACACGAGGACTTCCCAGGGGGTCACCCATCCTAGTACTACTCTCGCCCAAGCACGCTTAACTTCGGAGTTCTGATGGGATCCGGTGCATTAGTGCTGGTATGATCGCACCAGTTAGAGTTGTGCAAACTAATTGTATATACTGATGTTTAGAGAGTATTTGCAATTTACTAGGATAAATTGAAAAAATGATGCAATAAATTGGAAATTAATTAAAAAATAGTGAAAATAATTATTAAAATATGATAAAAATTAAAGTAAAGTCACAATACATATAGAATTAATGCAAGAAACGAGTTGCAAATAAAAGAAATATTTTAAGAAAGGAAAAAAAAAATGACGAAAAAAGGGGTGCAACACGAGGACTTCCCAGGGGGTCACCCATCCTAGTACTACTCTCGCCCAAGCACGCTTAACTTCGGAGTTCTGATGGGATCCGGTGCATTAGTGCTGGTATGATCGCACCCGTTAGAGTTGTGCAAACTAATTGTATATACTGATGTTTAGAGAGTATTTGCAATTTACTAGGATAAATTGAAAAAATGATGCAATAAATTGGAAATTAATTAAAAAATAGTGAAATTAATTATTAAAATATGATAAAAATTAAAGTAAAGTCACAATACATATAGAATTAATGCAAGAAACGAGTTGCAAATAAAAGAAATATTTTAAGAAAGGAAAAAAAAAATGACGAAAAAAGGGGTGCAACACGAGGACTTCCCAGGGGGTCACCCATCCTAGTACTACTCTCGCCCAAGCACGCTTAACTTCGGAGTTCTGATGGGATCCGGTGCATTAGTGCTGGTATGATCGCACCCGTTAGAGTTGTGCAAACTAATTGTATATACTGATGTTTAGAGAGTATTTGCAATTTACTAGGATAAATTGAAAAAATGATGCAATAAATTGGAAATTAATTAAAAAATAGTGAAATTAATTATTAAAATATGATAAAAATTAAAGTAAAGTCACAATACATATAGAATTAATGCAAGAAACGAGTTGCAAATAAAAGAAATATTTTAAGAAAGGAAAAAAAAATGACGAAAAAAGGGGTGCAACACGAGGACTTCCCAGGGGGTCACCCATCCTAGTACTACTCTCGCCCAAGCACGCTTAACTTCGGAGTTCTGATGGGATCCGGTGCATTAGTGCTGGTATGATCGCACCCGTTAGAGTTGTGCAAACTAATTGTATATACTGATGTTTAGAGAGTATTTGCAATTTCCTAGGATAAATTGAAAAAATGATGCAATAAATTGGAAATTAATTAAAAATAGTGAAATTAATTATTAAAATATGATAAAAATTAAAGTAAAGTCACAATACATATAGAATTAATGCAAGAAACGAGTTGCAAATAAAAGAAATATTTTAAGAAAGGAAAAAAAAAATGACGAAAAAAGGGGTGCAACACGAGGACTTCCGAGGGGGTCACCCATCCTAGTACTACTCTCGCCCAAGCACGCTTAACTTCGGAGTTCTGATGGGATCCGGTGCATTAGTGCTGGTATGATCGCACCCGTTAGAGTTGTGCAAACTAATTGTATATACTGATGTTTAGAGAGTATTTGCAATTTACTAGGATAAATTGAAAAAATGATGCAATAAATTGGAAATTAATTAAAAAATAGTGAAATTAATTATTAAAATATGATAAAAATTAAAGTAAAGTCACAATACATATAGAATTAATGCAAGAAACGAGTTGCAAATAAAAGAAATATTTTAAGAAAGGAAAAAAAAAATGACGAAAAAAGGGGTGCAACACGAGGACTTCCCAGGGGGTCACCCATCCTAGTACTACTCTCGCCCAAGCACGCTTAACTTCGGAGTTCTGATGGGATCCGGTGCATTAGTGCTGGTATGATCGCACCCGTTAGAGTTGTGCAAACTAATTGTATATACTGATGTTTAGAGAGTATTTGCAATTTACTAGGATAAATTGAAAAAATGATGCAATAAATTGGAAATTAATTAAAAAATAGTGAAATTAATTATTAAAATATGATAAAAATTAAAGTAAAGTCACAATACATATAGAATTAATGCAAGAAACGAGTTGCAAATAAAAGAAATATTTTAAGAAAGGAAAAAAAAAATGACGAAAAAAGGGGTGCAACACGAGGACTTCCCAGGGGGTCACCCATCCTAGTACTACTCTCGCCCAAGCACGCTTAACTTCGGAGTTCTGATGGGATCCGGTGCATTAGTGCTGGTATGATCGCACCCGTTAGAGTTGTGCAAACTAATTGTATATACTGATGTTTAGAGAGTATTTGCAATTTACTAGGATAAATTGAAAAAATGATGCAATAAATTGGAAATTAATTAAAAAATAGTGAAATTAATTATTAAAATATGATAAAAATTAAAGTAAAGTCACAATACATATAGAATTAATGCAAGAAACGAGTTGCAAATAAAAGAAATATTTTAAGAAAGGAAAAAAAAAATGACGAAAAAAGGGGTGCAACACGAGGACTTCCCAGGGGGTCACCCATCCTAGTACTACTCTCGCCCAAGCACGCTTAACTTCGGAGTTCTGATGGGATCCGGTGCATTAGTGCTGGTATGATCGCACCCATTAGAGTTGTGCAAACTAATTGTATATACTGATGTTTAGAGAGTATTTGCAATTTACTAGGATAAATTGAAAAAATGATGCAATAAATTGGAAATTAATTAAAAAATAGTGAAATTAATTATTAAAATATGATAAAAATTAAAGTAAAGTCACAATACATATAGAATTAATGCAAGAAATGAGTTGCAAATAAAAGAAATATTTTAAGAAAGGAAAAAAAAATGACGAAAAAAGGGGTGCAACACGAGGACTTCCCAGGGGGTCACCCATCCTAGTACTACTCTCGCCCAAGCACGCTTAACTTCGGAGTTCTGATGGGATCCGGTACATTAGTGCTGGTATGATCGCACCTATTAGAGTTGTGCAAACTAATTGTATATACTGATGTTTAGAGAGTATTTGCAATTTACTAGGATAAATTGAAAAAATGATGCAATAAATTGGAAATTAATTAAAAAATAGTGAAATTAATTATTAAAATATGATAAAAATTAAAGTAAAGTCACAATACATATAGAATTAATGCAAGAAACGAGTTGCAAATAAAAGAAATATTTTAAGAAAGGAAAAAAAAAATGACGAAAAAAGGGGTGCAACACGAGGACTTCCCAGGGGGTCACCCATCCTAGTACTACTCTCGCCCAAGCACGCTTAACTTCGGAGTTCTGATGGGATGCGGTGCATTAGTGCTGGTATGATCGCACCCGTTAGAGTTGTGCAAACTAATTGTATATACTGATGTTTAGAGAGTATTTGCAATTTACTAGGATAAATTGAAAAAATGATGCAATAAATTGGAAATTAATTAAAAAATAGTGAAATTAATTATTAAAATATGATAAAAATTAAAGTAAAGTCACAATACATATAGAATTAATGCAAGAAACGAGTTGCAAATAAAAGAAATATTTTAAGAAAGGAAAAAAAAAATGACGAAAAAAGGGGTGCAACACTAGGACTTCCCAGGGGGTCACCCATCCTAGTACTACTCTCGCCCAAGCACGCTTAACTTCGGAGTTCTGATGGGATCCGGTGCATTAGTGCTGGTATGATCGCACCCATTAGAGTTGTGCAAACTAATTGTATATACTGATGTTTAGAGAGTATTTGCAATTTACTAGGATAAATTGAAAAAATGATGCAATAAATTGGAAATTAATTAAAAAATAGTGAAATTAATTATTAAAATATGATAAAAATTAAAGTAAAGTCACAATACATATAGAATTAATGCAAGAAACGAGTTGCAAATAAAAGAAATATTTTAAGAAAGGAAAAAAAAAATGACGAAAAAAGGGGTGCAACACGAGGACTTCCCAGGGGGTCACCCATCCTAGTACTACTCTCGCCCAAGCACGCTTAACTTCGGAGTTCTGATGGGATGCGGTGCATTAGTGCTGGTATGATCGCACCCGTTAGAGTTGTGCAAACTAATTGTATATACTGATGTTTAGAGAGTATTTGCAATTTACTAGGATAAATTGAAAAAATGATGCAATAAATTGGAAATTAATTAAAAAATAGTGAAATTAATTATTAAAATATGATAAAAATTAAAGTAAAGTCACAATACATATAGAATTAATGCAAGAAACGAGTTGCAAATAAAAGAAATATTTTAAGAAAGGAAAAAAAAAATGACGAAAAAAGGGGTGCAACACTAGGACTTCCCAGGGGGTCACCCATCCTAGTACTACTCTCGCCCAAGCACGCTTAACTTCGGAGTTCTGATGGGATCCGGTGCATTAGTGCTGGTATGATCGCACCCGTTAGAGTTGTGCAAACTAATTGTATATACTGATGTTTAGAGAGTATTTGCAATTTACTAGGATAAATTGAAAAAATGATGCAATAAATTGGAAATTAATTAAAAAATAGTGAAATTAATTATTAAAATATGATAAAAATTAAAGTAAAGTCACAATACATATAGAATTAATGCAAGAAACGAGTTGCAAATAAAAGAAATATTTTAAGAAAGGAAAAAAAAATGACGAAAAAAGGGGTGCAACACGAGGACTTCCCAGGGGGTCACCCATCCTAGTACTACTCTCGCCCAAGCACGCTTAACTTCGGAGTTCTGATGGGATGCGGTGCATTAGTGCCGGTATGATCGCACCCGTTAGAGTTGTGCAAACTAATTGTATATACTGATGTTTAGAGAGTATTTGCAATTTACTAGGATAAATTGAAAAAATGATGCAATAAATTGGAAATTAATTAAAAAATAGTGAAATTAATTATTAAAATATGATAAAAATTAAAGTAAAGTCACAATACATATAGAATTAATGCAAGAAACGAGTTGCAAATAAAAGAAATATTTTAAGAAAGGAAAAAAAAAATGACGAAAAAAGGGGTGCAACACGAGGACTTCCCAGGGGGTCACCCATCCTAGTACTACTCTCGCCCAAGCACGCTTAACTTCGGAGTTCTGATGGGATCCGGTGCATTAGAGCTGGTATGATCGCACCCGTTAGAGTTGTGCAAACTAATTGTATATACTGATGTTTAGAGAGTATTTGCAATTTACTAGGATAAATTGAAAAAATGATGCAATAAATTGGAAATTAATTAAAAAATAGTGAAATTAATTATTAAAATATGATAAAAATTAAAGTAAAGTCACAATACATATAGAATTAATGCAAGAAACGAGTTGCAAATAAAAGAAATATTTTAAGAAAGGAAAAAAAAAATGACGAAAAAAGGGGTGCAACACGAGGACTTCCCAGGGGGGTCACCCATCCTAGTACTACTCTCGCCCAAGCACGCTTAACTTCGGAGTTCTGATGGGATCCGGTGCATTAGTGCTGGTATGATCGCACCCGTTAGAGTTGTGCAAATTAATTGTATATACTGATGTTTAGAGAGTATTTGTAATTTACTAGGATAAATTGAAAAAATGATGCAATAAATTGGAAATTAATTTAAAAATAGTGAAATTAATTATTAAAATATGATAAAAATTAAAGTAAAGTCACAATACATATAGAATTAATGCAAGAAATGAGTTGCAAATAAAAGAAATATTTTAAGAAAGGAAAAAAAAAATGACGAAAAAAGGGGTGCAACACGAGGACTTCCCAAGGGGTCACCCATCCTAGTACTACTCTCGCCCAAGCACGCTTAACTTCGGAGTTCTGATGGGATCCGGTGCATTAGTGCTGGTATGATCGCACCCGTTAGAGTTGTGCAAACTAATTGTATATACTGATGTTTAGAGAGTATTTGCAATTTACTAGGATAAATTGAAAAAATGATGCAATAAATTGGAAATTAATTAAAAAATAGTGAAATTAATTATTAAAATATGATAAAAATTAAAGTAAAGTCACAATACATATAGAATTAATGCAAGAAACGAGTTGCAAATAAAAGAAATATTTTAAGAAAGGAAAAAAAAATGACGAAAAAAGGGGTGCAACACGAGGACTTCCAGGGGGTCACCCATCCTAGTACTACTCTCGCCCAAGCACGCTTAACTTCGGAGTTCTGATGGGATCCGGTGCATTAGTGCTGGTATGATCGCACCCGTTAGAGTTGTGCAAACTAATTGTATATACTGATGTTTAGAGAGTATTTGCAATTTACTAGGATAAATTGAAAAAATGATGCAATAAATTGGAAATTAATTAAAAATAGTGAAATTAATTATTAAAATATGATAAAAATTAAAGTAAAGTCACAATACATATAGAATTAATGCAAGAAACGAGTTGCAAATAAAAGAAATATTTTAAGAAAGGAAAAAAAAATGACGAAAAAAGGGGTGCAACACGAGGACTTCCGAGGGGGTCACCCATCCTAGTACTACTCTCGCCCAAGCACGCTTAACTTCGGAGTTCTGATGGGATCCGGTGCATTAGTGCTGGTATGATCGCACCCGTTAGAGTTGTGCAAACTAATTGTATATACTGATGTTTAGAGAGTATTTGCAATTTACTAGGATAAATTGAAAAAATGATGCAATAAATTGGAAATTAATTAAAAAATAGTGAAATTAATTATTAAAATATGATAAAAATTAAAGTAAAGTCACAATACATATAGAATTAATGCAAGAAACGAGTTGCAAATAAAAGAAATATTTTAAGAAAGGAAAAAAAAATGACGAAAAAAGGGGTGCAACACGAGGACTTCCCAGGGGGTCACCCATCCTAGTACTACTCTCGCCCAAGCACGCTTAACTTCGGAGTTCTGATGGGATCCGGTGCATTAGTGCTGGTATGATCGCACCCATTAGAGTTGTGCAAACTAATTGTATATACTGATGTTTAGAGAGTATTTGCAATTTACTAGGATAAATTGAAAAAATGATGCAATAAATTGGAAATTAATTAAAAAATAGTGAAATTAATTATTAAAATATGATAAAAATTAAAGTAAAGTCACAATACATATAGAATTAATGCAAGAAACGAGTTGCAAATAAAAGAAATATTTTAAGAAAGGAAAAAAAAAATGACGAAAAAAGGGGTGCAACACGAGGACTTCCCAGGGGGTCACCCATCCTAGTACTACTCTCGCCCAAGCACGCTTAACTTCGGAGTTCTGATGGGATCCGGTGCATTAGAGCTGGTATGATCGCACCCGTTAGAGTTGTGCAAACTAATTGTATATACTGATGTTTAGAGAGTATTTGCAATTTACTAGGATAAATTGAAAAAATGATGCAATAAATTGGAAATTAATTAAAAAATAGTGAAATTAATTATTAAAATATGATAAAAATTAAAGTAAAGTCACAATACATATAGAATTAATGCAAGAAATGAGTTGCAAATAAAAGAAATATTTTAAGAAAGGAAAAAAAAATGACGAAAAAAGGGGTGCAACACGAGGACTTCCCAGGGGGTCACCCATCCTAGTACTACTCTCGCCCAAGCACGCTTAACTTCGGAGTTCTGATGGGATCCGGTGCATTAGTGCTGGTATGATCGCACCCGTTAGAGTTGTGCAAACTAATTGTATATACTGATGTTTAGAGAGTATTTGCAATTTACTAGGATAAATTGAAAAAATGATGCAATAAATTGGAAATTAATTAAAAAATAGTGAAATTAATTATTAAAATATGATAAAAATTAAAGTAAAGTCACAATACATATAGAATTAATGCAAGAAACGAGTTGCAAATAAAAGAAATATTTTAAGAAAGGAAAAAAAAATGACGAAAAAAGGGGTGCAACACGAGGACTTCCCAGGGGGTCACCCATCCTAGTACTACTCTCGCCCAAGCACGCTTAACTTCGGAGTTCTGATGGGATCCGGTGCATTAGAGCTGGTATGATCGCACCCGTTAGAGTTGTGCAAACTAATTGTATATACTGATGTTTAGAGAGTATTTGCAATTTACTAGGATAAATTGAAAAAATGATGCAATAAATTGGAAATTAATTAAAAAATAGTGAAATTAATTATTAAAATATGATAAAAATTAAAGTAAAGTCACAATACATATAGAATTAATGCAAGAAATGAGTTGCAAATAAAAGAAATATTTTAAGAAAGGAAAAAAAAAATGACGAAAAAAGGGGTGCAACACGAGGACTTCCCAGGGGGTCACCCATCCTAGTACTACTCTCGCCCAAGCACGCTTAACTTCGGAGTTCTGATGGGATCCGGTGCATTAGTGCTGGTATGATCGCACCCGTTAGAGTTGTGCAAACTAATTGTATATACTGATGTTTAGAGAGTATTTGCAATTTACTAGGATAAATTGAAAAAATGATGCAATAAATTGGAAATTAATTAAAAAATAGTGAAATTAATTATTAAAATATGATAAAAATTAAAGTAAAGTCACAATACATATAGAATTAATGCAAGAAACGAGTTGCAAATAAAAGAAATATTTTAAGAAAGGAAAAAAAAATGACGAAAAAAGGGGTGCAACACGAGGACTTCCCAGGGGGTCACCCATCCTAGTACTACTCTCGCCCAAGCACGCTTAATTTCGGAGTTCTGATGGGATCCGGTGCATTAGTGCTGGTATGATCGCACCCATTAGAGTTGTGCAAACTAATTGTATATACTGATGTTTAGAGAGTATTTGCAATTTACTAGGATAAATTGAAAAAATGATGCAATAAATTGGAAATTAATTAAAAAATAGTGAAATTAATTATTAAAATATGATAAAAATTAAAGTAAAGTCACAATACATATAGAATTAATGCAAGAAACGAGTTGCAAATAAAAGAAATATTTTAAGAAAGGAAAAAAAAAATGACGAAAAAAGGGGTGCAACACGAGGACTTCCCAGGGGGTCACCCATCCTAGTACTACTCTCGCCCAAGCACGCTTAACTTCGGAGTTCTGATGGGATCCGGTGCATTAGTGCTGGTATGATCGCACCCGTTAGAGTTGTGCAAACTAATTGTATATACTGATGTTTAGAGAGTATTTGCAATTTACTAGGATAAATTGAAAAAATGATGCAATAAATTGGAAATTAATTAAAAAATAGTGAAATTAATTATTAAAATATGATAAAAATTAAAGTAAAGTCACAATACATATAGAATTAATGCAAGAAACGAGTTGCAAATAAAAGAAATATTTTAAGAAAGGAAAAAAAAATGACAAAAAAAGGGGTGCAACACGAGGACTTCCCAGGGGGTCACCATCCTAGTACTACTCTCGCCCAAGCACGCTTAACTTCGGAGTTCTGATGGGATCCGGTGCATTAGTGCTGGTATGATCGCACCCGTTAGAGTTGTGCAAACTAATTGTATATACTGATGTTTAGAGAGTATTTGCAATTTACTAGGATAAATTGAAAAAATGATGCAATAAATTGGAAATTAATTATTAAAATATGATAAAAATTAAAGTAAAGTCACAATACATATAGAATTAATGCAAGAAACGAGTTGCAAATAAAAGAAATATTTTAAAAAAGGAAAAAAAAATGACGAAAAAAGAGGTGCAACACGAGGACTTCCCAGGGGGTCACCCATCCTAGTACTACTCTCGCCCAAGCACGCTTAACTTCGGAGTTCTGATGGGATCCGGTGCATTAGTGCTGCTTTGATCGCACCCGTTAGAGTTGTGCAAACTAATTGTATATACTGATGTTCAGAGAGTATTTGCAATTTACTAGGATAAATTGAAAAAATGATGCAATAAATTGGAAATTAATTAAAAAATAGTGAAATTAATTATTAAAATATGATAAAAATTAAAGTAAAGTCACAATACATATAGAATTAATGCAAGAAACGAGTTGCAAATAAAAGAAATATTTTAAGAAAGGAAAAAAAAAATGACGAAAAAAGGGGTGCAACACGAGGACTTCCCAGGGGGTCACCCATCCTAGTACTACTCTCGCCCAAGCACGCTGATGGGATCCGGTGCATTAGTGCTGGTATGATCGCACCCGTTAGAGTTGTGCAAACTAATTGTATATACTGATGTTTAGAGAGTATTTGCAATTTACTAGGATAAATTGAAAAAATGATGCAATAAATTGGAAATTAATTAAAAAATAGTGAAATTAATTATTAAAATATGATAAAAATTAAAGTAAAGTCACAATACATATAGAATTAATGCAAGAAACGAGTTGCAAATAAAAGAAATATTTTAAGAAAGGAAAAAAAAATGACGAAAAAAGGGGTGCAACACGAGGACTTCCGAGGGGGTCACCCATCCTAGTACTACTCTCGCCCAAGCACGCTTAACTTCGGATCCGGTGCATTAGTGCTGGTATGATCGCACCCGTTAGAGTTGTGCAAACTAATTGTATATACTGATGTTTAGAGAGTATTTGCAATTTACTAGGATAAATTGAAAAAATGATGCAATAAATTGGAAATTAATTAAAAAATAGTGAAATTAATTATTAAAATATGATAAAAATTAAAGTAAAGTCACAATACATATAGAATTAATGCAAGAAACGAGTTGCAAATAAAAGAAATATTTTAAGAAAGGAAAAAAAAATGACGAAAAAAGGGGTGCAACACGAGGACTTCCCAGGGGGTCACCCATCCTAGTACTACTCTCGCCCAAGCACGCTTAACTTTGGAGTTCTGATGGGATCCGGTGCATTAGTGCTGGTATGATCGCACCCGTTAGAGTTGTGCAAACTAATTGTATATACTGATGTTTAGAGAGTATTTGCAATTTACTAGGATAAATTGAAAAAATGATGCAATAAATTGGAAATTAATTAAAAAATAGTGAAATTAATTATTAAAATATGATAAAAATTAAAGTAAAGTCACAATACATATAGAATTAATGCAAGAAACGAGTTGCAAATAAAAGAAATATTTTAAGAAAGGAAAAAAAAAATGACGAAAAAAGGGGTGCAACACGAGGACTTCCCAGGGGGTCACCCATCCTAGTACTACTCTCGCCCAAGCACGCTTAACTTCGGAGTTCTGATGGGATCCGGTGCATTAGTGCTTGTATGATCGCACCCGTTAGAGTTGTGCAAACTAATTGTATATACTGATGTTTAGAGAGTATTTGCAATTTACTAGGATAAATTGAAAAAATGATGCAATAAATTGGAAATTAATTATTAAAATATGATAAAAATTAAAGTAAAGTCACAATACATATAGAATTAATGCAAGAAACGAGTTGCAAATAAAAGAAATATTTTAAAAAAGGAAAAAAAAATGACGAAAAAAGAGGTGCAACACGAGGACTTCCCAGGGGGTCACCCATCCTAGTACTACTCTCGCCCAAGCACGCTTAACTTCGGAGTTCTGATGGGATCCGGTGCATTAGTGCTGCTTTGATCGCACCCGTTAGAGTTGTGCAAACTAATTGTATATACTGATGTTCAGAGAGTATTTGCAATTTACTAGGATAAATTGAAAAAATGATGCAATAAATTGGAAATTAATTAAAAAATAGTGAAATTAATTATTAAAATATGATAAAAATTAAAGTAAAGTCACAATACATATAGAATTAATGCAAGAAACGAGTTGCAAATAAAAGAAATATTTTAAGAAAGGAAAAAAAAAATGACGAAAAAAGGGGTGCAACACGAGGACTTCCCAGGGGGTCACCCATCCTAGTACTACTCTCGCCCAAGCACGCTGATGGGATCCGGTGCATTAGTGCTGGTATGATCGCACCCGTTAGAGTTGTGCAAACTAATTGTATATACTGATGTTTAGAGAGTATTTGCAATTTACTAGGATAAATTGAAAAAATGATGCAATAAATTGGAAATTAATTAAAAAATAGTGAAATTAATTATTAAAATATGATAAAAATTAAAGTAAAGTCACAATACATATAGAATTAATGCAAGAAACGAGTTGCAAATAAAAGAAATATTTTAAGAAAGGAAAAAAAAATGACGAAAAAAGGGGTGCAACACGAGGACTTCCGAGGGGGTCACCCATCCTAGTACTACTCTCGCCCAAGCACGCTTAACTTCGGATCCGGTGCATTAGTGCTGGTATGATCGCACCCGTTAGAGTTGTGCAAACTAATTGTATATACTGATGTTTAGAGAGTATTTGCAATTTACTAGGATAAATTGAAAAAATGATGCAATAAATTGGAAATTAATTAAAAAATAGTGAAATTAATTATTAAAATATGATAAAAATTAAAGTAAAGTCACAATACATATAGAATTAATGCAAGAAACGAGTTGCAAATAAAAGAAATATTTTAAGAAAGGAAAAAAAAATGACGAAAAAAGGGGTGCAACACGAGGACTTCCCAGGGGGTCACCCATCCTAGTACTACTCTCGCCCAAGCACGCTTAACTTTGGAGTTCTGATGGGATCCGGTGCATTAGTGCTGGTATGATCGCACCCGTTAGAGTTGTGCAAACTAATTGTATATACTGATGTTTAGAGAGTATTTGCAATTTACTAGGATAAATTGAAAAAATGATGCAATAAATTGGAAATTAATTAAAAAATAGTGAAATTAATTATTAAAATATGATAAAAATTAAAGTAAAGTCACAATACATATAGAATTAATGCAAGAAACGAGTTGCAAATAAAAGAAATATTTTAAGAAAGGAAAAAAAAAATGACGAAAAAAGGGGTGCAACACGAGGACTTCCCAGGGGGTCACCCATCCTAGTACTACTCTCGCCCAAGCACGCTTAACTTCGGAGTTCTGATGGGATCCGGTGCATTAGTGCTGGTATGATCGCACCCGTTAGAGTTGTGCAAACTAATTGTATATACTGATGTTTAGAGAGTATTTGCAATTTACTAGGATAAATTGAAAAAATGATGCAATAAATTGGAAATTAATTAAAAAATAGTGAAATTAATTATTAAAATATGATAAAAATTAAAGTAAAGTCACAATACATATAGAATTAATGCAAGAAACGAGTTGCAAATAAAAGAAATATTTTAAGAAAGGAAAAAAAAAATGACGAAAAAAGGGGTGCAACACGAGGACTTCCCAGGGGGTCACCCATCCTAGTACTACTCTCGCCCAAGCACGCTTAACTTCGGAGTTCTGATGGGATCCGGTGCATTAGTGCTTGTATGATCGCACCCGTTAGAGTTGTGCAAACTAATTGTATATACTGATGTTTAGAGAGTATTTGCAATTTACTAGGATAAATTGAAAAAATGATGCAATAAATTGGAAATTAATTAAAAAATAGTGAAATTAATTATTAAAATATGATAAAAATTAAAGTAAAGTCACAATACATATAGAATTAATGCAAGAAACGAGTTGCAAATAAAAGAAATATTTTAAGAAAGGAAAAAAAAAATGACGAAAAAAGGGGTGCAACACGAGGACTTCCCAGGGGGTCACCCATCCTAGTACTACTCTCGCCCAAGCACGCTTAACTTCGGAGTTCTGATGGGATCCGGTGCATTAGTGCTGGTATGATCGCACCCGTTAGAGTTGTGCAAACTAATTGTATATACTGATGTTTAGAGAGTATTTGCAATTTACTAGGATAAATTGAAAAAATGATGCAATAAATTGGAAATTAATTAAAAAATAGTGAAATTAATTATTAAAATATGATAAAAATTAAAGTAAAGTCACAATACATATAGAATTAATGCAAGAAACGAGTTGCAAATAAAAGAAATATTTTAAGAAAGGAAAAAAAAATGACGAAAAAAGGGGTGCAACACGAGGACTTCCCAGGTGGTCACCCATCCTAGTACTACTCTCGCCCAAGCACGCTTAACTTCGGAGTTCTGATGGGATCCGGTGCATTAGTGCTGGTATGATCGCACCCGTTTGTTAGTATTAGTGCCCTAGAGACAATGTGATTGTGCTTCTAGGAAATACTTTTGTTAATTAATGATTATGTTCTATCGATTATTCTACATTAATTTATTATGTCTTTATTTACTGCGATATAAATATTAGTATAATAAATGTCCTTGGAACATACAACACGTATTCTATATCTTTAAGTATGTGACTTAAAAATGAGATTATAAGAATAGTGTTTATATTCCTAAATATCCCTAATCGAGCATTGTAAGTTTGGGACAACTATAATGCATAAAGATTAGTATGTTTGTTGACAGATGACCACATCTCATTGGTCATTGGTATAGTGATACTAAAGTCAAGAACATAGGTGCATGTAATATTCTACATGGCATTGGATAGACCCACAGTGAGATTCTTCATGTTTTATAAAGTCATAAGAAAGACTCACAGTGATAGTGGTGTAATGATCCTCTGACTTGAGATCATTATATTTCTATACGATGATTAATGTACTTTGACTACATTAAAAGTTACCTTTGACCGGGTAATGATAAAAGTGTACATCGGGTATATTATGAGTCGTATGAGAAATATGAATGATAGATAAAGGATTTAACCCTCCTATAATTAGGAGAGATATTATTGGCCTCTTGATTGAGTGAGACTATGAAATGCATGGCCATGCTCAAATATTGATTTGTTTTTTAATAGTCTACTCATTGATCAAGGAAACCCGGATTAAATTATGAAGAGGATGACAATGAACATGCCTCGAGTTTAATCTATAATATATGGTTAAAGGGATTATATTACATGGAAACATTTATCATGAAAGGTTTAATTGAATCACTGATTTAATTATTATTTAATTGGGTAGCAATGATGTATTACTAGATGCCGCTCATTGTTTATAATTTTATTGAAGAATAAAATTATTGCCAATTAAATAATAACCTATAGGGTCACACACAAAGAACGCCTAAAGGAAGAATTAATATAAATTACGAATTTAAATTAATTAATTATAATTCAAATATTATTATATATTAATTAAGTTGGACTTAATTAATTGAATGATATAAGATTTGAATTTTAAAGATATGCTTTTCTAAATTAATTAAGTTTGACTTAATTAGTTATTTAAATAATGGATTAAAAAAACTATATGGTCTAGGTTTTATGAAACCTACATGGGCTAGGTTTAATTCATAATGGGCCTTCTCTTACCCATCATATAAATAGAATATGATGGGCTCTTTTAGGGTTAAGCAAGTGCTAAAAACGTTTTTGAGAAGAACCCTAATTATAGAGGCAAAAGAGAGAGGCAAGAAGAAGAAGCATATCTCGGTTTTGGTGGCTAGTACCTCCGTCCTTGGCGAGATCGTTTGACGATTCTTGAAGGTGTTTGTGTGGATACCGTAGAGGCGTATATCGAGAAGGTATCGCTGTGATTCAAGCTTGAACCTCCATTAATGGCTAATCGAAAAGCTTCTTTAAGGTAAAACACTATCCCGAATTAAAATATCTCTTTTTTTCGCATGGATCCTGGTTTGGGTTTCGATATTATTTTGGTTTTAAAGTTATTTTTCCGCTGCGTTTGATGCTCGAAACCCAACAATGGTATCAGAGCTACTTGCGAAAAGTTTTAATTCGTTATGTGTTTTAAAAGTTTTTGATATATACATGTTTGTATATGATTTGCCATGTTTTCGTTGCTATACAATCCATGTATATATGTGTATATATGTTTCTGAATATTTGATATTCATATGGATTGAATAATCATGTGATGATTGGATATATTGCTGTATGTATATATGATATACGTTTTGTTCTTATTTTAGAATTGTATATGATACGATTTCTGAAAGCACTGCCAGAATTTCTGAAATCTGGGTACAGTGTGCGATTTTCGCAGAGGCAGTACCTATTCCGAAAGGAAAACGGGCCAATGAGCAAAACTGATACCTAAAGGTATCACCGACGCGTCTGTAAGGCGTTTGACGTCAATAAGATCCTCAAAACAGCGATTTATTGTTTTCTGGAATTGTTTTCAGTTTTTCAATTTTTCCAGTTTTTCACCGTATATGATTTCTTTGATTGGATCATCTGAAATATGATATGGTATGATAAAATATGTGATATGCTATACTCTCTAATTGTTATGTGAACATGATGTATGGCTATTTGATATGGTTATGATCCAATTATATATGTGTAGATATATGATTTTGAATATATATGATAATCATTATGGATTATATAATCATGTGATGATTATAGGTATCGATGCTTATGTATATATGATATATATTGTTCTTGTTATGGAGATTGTATACGATGCGATTTCTGAACGATCTGAACAGGTTTGGTGAAATCTGTGTCCAGTATCCGAATTGAGCAAACGATATGTGTTTTCTGACTGAAAACGAGCGTCTGAACAAAACTGATAGCTTAGCTATCATCGACTCATCTGTAAGGCGTTTGACGCCGTTCAGTGCATGAAAAAAGGCGATTTATTGTTTTCAGAATTTGATTCTGATTTTCTGATTTTTGCGGTATATGATTTCTTTGATTGGATCATCTGAAATATGATATGGTATAACATGATTAGATAATATGACATGTTATTTAATTGTTACTTGAGCATGGTGCTGGTTATGGCCTTAAGACCCGTTGTTTAATGGTTTATGGTTTTATAAATACGACTTGCATGTCATTTTCTTCATTCTTGTAATTGTTTAACCTCGAATGTAAATCGAGTTTTATTATGTAAGTACATTAGTATAGGTTCGATTCAATTGTTCAATGTAATGTACTTGAAGATTGAAGGACGATCCAAGAGGAGGTGCATTCAAGGGAACAAGGAGAATGAAGACATGTAATTGTATTTATGTATTTCCACCATAGATTGACCTTGATCCTTTCATTAGCTTGAAAGGATCATATAGGATAAAGGCCATAACCAAGCACGTTTACATATTGCACTTTACATATTGATGTATGATTGTATGTGTAGGATACAATGTGATGCATGCTTTAATTAGATTAATCATGTATTAATGTATGTATTAGATACATCACCCATGCCATGCCTGCTAAACAAGATAAAATCTGTAACGATTCAAGATTTTAAAATTGAACAAAACGAACATGAGATTCCTGTGTTTATGAAACACGGAAATAAGTATGAATTTCCAATTTTTTGATATGGGGCGATTTTGACAAAAATACAAGCAGCGCTTGTAAGAAAGGTGGATTTTAAGTGAGACCACTGTGACTCCTCCGCTGGACTGGAAATCAAACCATTGATGAATTTTGAATTGAAGTACTTAGTTCAAGGAAAAATTGGGAATCTCTTGATGATGGGATCATGGTCGTTTTAATAACTAAACCCCTTAACAAAATATTAAGTTTTAATCGGATGCTTTCCAATGAATGAACACTCATCGAATCCTAGATCGATAAGGGGAAGGGCTGTCAGTGGCAGGGGACTCCTATCTATCGTGGTGAGATGCGACGAATATAAACGGTTATATTCGGCCGTTGTATCATTGGGTCTAACTTAACTGAGTCGTCATAATAAGGTGAAAATAAACGGTTATATTCAACTGTTATGAACTTAGAAGCATAGAGTTTGGTTAAAAATCTATTAGATAGATAAGATCAATCGTTGTTCGCCAAACTATCCAAGAATTATATGTGATATAATTGACAACTGTTGTCTACCTAAATAATCATTTTTTAAGGACTTCCAGTGGTTGACTTAGAACATGACCAAATATGGATCTTGGCTCACTAGAAAGAATTATGCGATATACTTTCCGAATTGATAAGGGCTATTAATTTGATAAAAATAGTGGGAGATATATATATTTTGAATATATATGAATAATCACTTGAACATAAATTAATAATACCGTAGACTGATTATTTTATGCATTTTAACATTGTAGAAATTCTAAATGACAAACAACTCAAATAACTTCTCCGTGCGATCAGTCCTTGAGAAGGACAAGTTGACAGGAACAAACTTCCTTGATTGGCAAAGGAATTTGAGGATTGTCCTCAGGCAAGAGCGAAAGCTCTATGTCATTGATATTCCACGCCCTGGACCTCTACCTGTAGGTGCATCGGTCGATGATCGAAATGCTTATCAGAAGCATATCGATGATGACAATGATGTTACTTGTCTGATGCTTGAGACTATGAATCCTGAGCTTCAGAAACAGCATGAGAAAATGGTTGCTTATATTATGATTGAGCACCTTAAACGTATGTTTGAAGGACAGGCTCGTCAAGAGAGGTTTGATACAAGCAAAGCCTTGTTTGCAAAGGCAAAAGCAAAGGGTGATTGTCACTATTGCAAGAAGCCGGGTCACTGAAAGAGAAACTGTCAAAATTACTTGGAGGATATGAAGAAACTGAAGGGTGTTCAGATTTCTGACCCAGGTATTTATGTTATAGAAGTCAATCTATCTACTTCTACATCATGGGTATTAGATACTGGATGTGGTTCTCACATTTGTATAAATGTGCAGGAACTTCGAAGTAGTAGGACTTTGACTGAAGGAGTAGTCGACCTACGCGTTGGCAATGGAGCAAAGGTTGCTGCACTGGCTGTAGGGACTTATCATTTATCGTTGCCCATTGGGCTTATTTTAGAACTTGAGAACTATTTTTACGTGCCTGCAATTTGCAGAAACATTATTTCCGTTTCTTGTTTGGACAAGATTGGTTTTTCGTTTTTGATTCAGAACAATGGTTGTTCCTTTTCATTGAATAATGTTACCTATGGGGTTGCACGTTTGTTTAATGGTTTATATGTTCTTGATCTTGATACTCCTGTCTATAATATAAATAATAAACGTCTTAAGACAAATGACTCAAATCAAACATACCTCTGGCACTGTCGTTTAGGCTATATAAATGAGAATCGCATTTCCAAGTTACAAAGAGATGGATACTTGGATAAGTTTGATTTTGAATCATACGAAGAATGTGAACCGTGTCTCATTGGCAAAATGACTAAAGCTCCTTTTACCGGACAAGGTGAGAGAGCCACCAAACGATTGGAATTGATACATAGTGATGTATGTGGTCCAATGCGTACGATGGCAAGAGGTGGCTTTTACTATTTCATAACTTTTACTGATGATTTTAGTAGATACGGATATGTGTATCTTTTGAAGAACAAATCCGAATCGTTTGAAAAATTCAAAGAGTATAAGGCCGAAGTAGAAAAGCAAATAGGCGAAAGTATAAAAGCTCTACGATCTGATCGTGGAGGAGAATACTTAAGCTTGGAATTCAAGAATTTCTTAAAGGAGTGTGGTATTGTATCACAACTCACTCCTCTTGGAACACCACAATGGAATGGGGTGTCTGAGAGGAGAAATCGTACTTTGTTGGACATGGTGCGATCATTGATGAGTCAAGCGGATCTTCCAATTTGTTTCTGGGGTTACGCCCTAGAGACGGCTGCACAAACACTAAACCGAGTTCCTTCTAATCGGTTCAAAAGACACCATATGAGATATGGACTGAGAAACGTCTTAGCATGTCCTTTATGAAAGTATGGGGATGTGAAGCGTTTGTAAAACGTTTAGTCTCTGATAAGCTAGGACCAAAATCAGATAAATGTAATTTTGTGGGATACCCAATTGAAACAAAAAGGAGGTATTATTTCTATAAACCTCCAGAGAACAAAGTGTTTGTTGCTCGAGCGGCTGTGTTTCTAGAGAGAGAACTACTTTCCAAGAAAAATAGTGGGAGGATAATAGATCTCGATGAGGATCGAGAACCACAAGATAACGTTGAACCAGAGCTGGAACATCAGCAGAATGTGACTCAAGATGTTGAGAACAATACTGCTCAAGAAACACAGGTTGTTCGTAGATCTAGTAGGATTCGCCATGAGTCAGAGAGATATTATGGATTTCTCCTGACTCAAAGTGGCGATGTGATGCTTATAGATGATGATGAGCCTCTCACCTATAAGGATGCTATGAATAGTCTAGATTCCGAGAGATGGCTGGAGGCCATGAAATCTGAGATGGATTCCATGTATGAAAACCAAGTATGGACTTTGGTTGAACCACCTGATGGGGTAAAACCCATAGAGTGCAAGTGGGTTTTCAAAAGGAAAACTGACATGGATGGTAATTAACAGACCTATAAAGCAAGACTGGTGGCGAAGGGTTTCAAGCAAATTCATGGTATTGACTATGATGAAACTTTCTCACCAGTGGCTATGGTCAAATCCATCAGGATTTTGCTTGCGATAGCAGCTTATTATGACTATGAAATTTGGCAAATGGATGTTAAGACCGCTTTCTTAAATGGGAGCTTAGAAGAAGATGTGTACATGACACAACCTCAGGGTTTTGTTGATCCAAGGTTTGCCAAAATGGTTTGTAAGTTGCGACGATCCATTTATGGATTGAAGCAGGCTTCGAGGAGATGGAACATTCGTTTTGATGAAACAGTCAAAGAGTTTGGCTTCATTCAAAAATCAGGATGAGCCATGTGTTTATAAGAAGGTTAGTGGGAGCCATGTGGCATTCCTAGTATTATATGTAGATGACATATTACTAATAGGGAATGACATTCCTTCTCTAAAGACTATGAAGACTTGGTTGGGAAAAAGTTTCTCGATGAAAGACTTAGGCGATGCTACCTGTATCTTAGGGATCAGGATCTATAGAGATAGATCTAGAAGATTAATCGGTTTAAGTAAGAGTACATACATTGACAAAGTGTTGCATCGTTTAGGGATGCAAGAGGCAAAAAGGGGCTATGTCCCATTGTCTCATGGGATAGCAATCTCAAAAGAAAACTGTCCTAGATCATCAGATGAAAAGGACCGTATGTGTAAAGTACCATATGCTTCGGCAATTGGTTCTATAAAGTATGCAATGATATGTACTCGTCCTCATGTTTCGTATGCTTTAAGCATGACGAGCAGATACCAGTCTAATCCCGGTGAGAGTCACTGGACAGCTGTCAAGAATATTCTTAAGTACCTTAAACGGACTAAAGATTCATTCTTGATATACGGAGGAGATGAGAAGCTAGTTGTAAAAGGTTACACCGATGCTAGTTTTCAGACAGATAGGGACGTTACTATGTCTCAGTCTGGATTCATGTTTTGTCTAAATAGAGGTGTTGTAAGTTCGAAAGGTTCGAATATACACATATGTAAAGTGCAAACTAATGATAATGTTGCGGACCCACTGACTAAGGCTTTGTCGCAGCAGAAGCACGAATGTCACACTAGTTCCATGGGTATTAGATACATGGGTGATTGGCTCTAGTGCAAGTGGGAGATTGTTAGTGTTAGTGCCCTAGAGACAATGTGATTGTGCTTCTAGGAAATACTTTTGTTAATTAATGATTATGTTCTATCGATTATTCTACATTAATTTATTATGTCTTTATTTACTGCGATATAAATATTAGTATAATAAATGTCCTTGGAACATACAACACGTATTCTATATCTTTAAGTATGTGACTTAAAAATGAGATTATAAGAATAGTGTTTATATTCCTAAATATCCCTAATCGAGCATTGTAAGTTTGGGACAACTATAATGCATAAAGATTAGTATGTTTGTTGACAGATGACCACATCTCATTGGTCATTGGTATAGTGATACTAAAGTCAAGAACATAGGTGCATGTAATATTCTACATGGCATTGGATAGACCCACAGTGAGATTCTTCATGTTTTATAAAGTCATAAGAAAGACTCACAGTGATAGTGGTGTAATGATCCTCTGACTTGAGATCATTATATTTCTATACGATGATTAATGTACTTTGACTACATTAAAAGTTACCTTTGACCGGGTAATGATAAAAGTGTACATCGGGTATATTATGAGTCGTATGAGAAATATGAATGATAGATAAAGGATTTAACCCTCCTATAATTAGGAGAGATATTATTGGCCTCTTGATTGAGTGAGACTATGAAATGCATGGCCATGCTCAAATATTGATTTGTTTTTTAATAGTCTACTCATTGATCAAGGAAACCCGGATTAAATTATGAAGAGGATGACAATGAACATGCCTCGAGTTTAATCTATAATATATGGTTAAAGGGATTATATTACATGGAAACATTTATCATGAAAGGTTTAATTGAATCACTGATTTAATTATTATTTAATTGGGTAGCAATGATGTATTACTAGATGCCGCTCATTGTTTATAATTTTATTGAAGAATAAAATTATTGCCAATTAAATAATAACCTATAGGGTCACACACAAAGAACGCCTAAAGGAAGAATTAATATAAATTACGAATTTAAATTAATTAATTATAATTCAAATATTATTATATATTAATTAAGTTGGACTTAATTAATTGAATGATATAAGATTTGAATTTTAAAGATATGCTTTTCTAAATTAATTAAGTTTGACTTAATTAGTTATTTAAATAATGGATTAAAAAAACTATATGGTCTAGGTTTTATGAAACCTACATGGGCTAGGTTTAATTCATAATGGGCCTTCTCTTACCCATCATATAAATAGAATATGATGGGCTCTTTTAGGGTTAAGCAAGTGCTAAAAACGTTTTTGAGAAGAACCCTAATTATAGAGGCAAAAGAGAGAGGCAAGAAGAAGAAGCATATCTCGGTTTTGGTGGCTAGTACCTCCGTCCTTGGCGAGATCGTTTGACGATTCTTGAAGGTGTTTGTGTGGATACCGTAGAGGCGTATATCGAGAAGGTATCGCTGTGATTCAAGCTTGAACCTCCATTAATGGCTAATCGAAAAGCTTCTTTAAGGTAAAACACTATCCCGAATTAAAATATCTCTTTTTTTCGCATGGATCCTGGTTTGGGTTTCGATATTATTTTGGTTTTAAAGTTATTTTTCCGCTGCGTTTGATGCTCGAAACCCAACACCGTTAGAGTTGTGCAAACTAATTGTATATACTGATGTTTAGAGAGTATTTGCAATTTACTAGGATAAATTGAAAAAATGATGCAATAAATTGGAAATTAATTAAAAAATAGTGAAATTAATTATTAAAATATGATAAAAATTAAAGTAAAGTCACAATACATATAGAATTAATGCAAGAAACGAGTTGCAAATAAAAGAAATATTTTAAGAAAGGAAAAAAAAATGACGAAAAAAGGGGTGCAACACGAGGACTTCCCAGGGGGTCACCCATCCTAGTACTACTCTCGCCCAAGCACGCTTAACTTCGGAGTTCTGATGGGATCCGGTGCATTAGTGCTGGTATGATCGCACCCGTTAGAGTTGTGCAAACTAATTGTATATACTGATGTTTAGAGAGTATTTGCAATTTACTAGGATAAATTGAAAAAATGATGCAATAATTGGAAATTAATTAAAAAATAGTGAAATTAATTATTAAAATATGATAAAAATTAAAGTAAAGTCACAATACATATAGAATTAATGCAAGAAACGAGTTGCAAATAAAAGAAATATTTTAAGAAAGGAAAAAAAAATGACGAAAAAAAGGGTGCAACACGAGGACTTCCCAGGGGGTCACCCATCCTAGTACTACTCTCGCCCAAGCACGCTTAACTTCGGAGTTCTGATGGGATCCGGTGCATTAGTGCTGGTATGATCGCACCCGTTAGAGTTGTGCAAACTAATTGTATATACTGATGTTTAGAGAGTATTTGCAATTTACTAGGATAAATTGAAAAAATGATGCAATAAATTGGAAATTAATTAAAAAATAGTGAAATTAATTATTAAAATATGATAAAAATTAAAGTAAAGTCACAATACATATAGAATTAATGCAAGAAACGAGTTGCAAATAAAAGAAATATTTTAAGAAAGGAAAAAAAAAATGACGAAAAAAGGGGTGCAACACGAGGACTTCCCAGGGGGTCACCCATCCTAGTACTACTCTCGCCCAAGCACGCTTAACTTCGGAGTTCTGATGGGATCCGGTGCATTAGTGCTGGTATGATCGCACCCGTTAGAGTTGTGCAAACTAATTGTATATACTGATGTTTAGAGAGTATTTGCAATTTACTAGGATAAATTGAAAAAATGATGCAATAAATTGGAAATTAATTAAAAAATAGTGAAATTAATTATTAAAATATGATAAAAATTAAAGTAAAGTCACAATACATATAGAATTAATGCAAGAAACGAGTTGCAAATAAAAGAAATATTTTAAGAAAGGAAAAAAAAAATGACGAAAAAAGGGGTGCAACACGAGGACTTCCCAGGTGGTCACCCATCCTAGTACTACTCTCGCCCAAGCACGCTTAACTTCGGAGTTCTGATGGGATCCGGTGCATTAGTGCTGGTATGATCGCACCCGTTAGAGTTGTGCAAACTAATTGTATATACTGATGTTTAGAGAGTATTTGCAATTTACTAGGATAAATTGAAAAAATGATGCAATAATTGGAAATTAATTAAAAAATAGTGAAATTAATTATTAAAATATGATAAAAATTAAAGTAAAGTCACAATACATATAGAATTAATGCAAGAAACGAGTTGCAAATAAAAGAAATATTTTAAGAAAGGAAAAAAAAATGACGAAAAAAGGGGTGCAACACGAGGACTTCCCAGGGGGTCACCCATCCTAGTACTACTCTCGCCCAAGCACGCTTAACTTCGGAGTTCTGATGGGATCCGGTGCATTAGTGCTGCTATGATCGCACCCGTTAGAGTTGTGCAAACTAATTGTATATACTGATGTTTAGAGAGTATTTGCAATTTACTAGGATAAATTGAAAAAATGATGCAATAAATTGGAAATTAATTAAAAAATAGTGAAATTAATTATTAAAATATGATAAAAATTAAAGTAAAGTCACAATACATATAGAATTAATGCAAGAAACGAGTTGCAAATAAAAGAAATATTTTAAGAAAGGAAAAAAAAAATGACGAAAAAAGGGGTGCAACACGAGGACTTCCCAGGGGGTCACCCATCCTAGTACTACTCTCGCCCAAGCACGCTTAACTTCGGAGTTCTGATGGGATCCGGTGCATTAGTGCTGGTATGATCGCACCCGTTAGAGTTGTGCAAACTAATTGTATATACTGATGTTTAGAGAGTATTTGCAATTTACTAGGATAAATTGAAAAAATGATGCAATAAATTGGAAATTAATTAAAAAATAGTGAAATTAATTATTAAAATATGATAAAAATTAAAGTAAAGTCACAATACATATAGAATTAATGCAAGAAACGAGTTGCAAATAAAAGAAATATTTTAAGAAAGGAAAAAAAATGACGAAAAAAGGGGTGCAACACGAGGACTTCCCAGGGGGTCACCCATCCTAATACTACTCTCGCCCAAGCACGCTTAACTTCGGAGTTCTGATGGGATCCGGTGCATTAGTGCTGGTATGATCGCACCCGTTAGAGTTGTGCAAACTAATTGTATATACTGATGTTTAGAGAGTATTTGCAATTTACTAGGATAAATTGAAAAAATGATGCAATAAATTGGAAATTAATTAAAAAATAGTGAAATTAATTATTAAAATATGATAAAAATTAAAGTAAAGTCACAATACATATAGAATTAATGCAAGAAACGAGTTGCAAATAAAAGAAATATTTTAAGAAAGGAAAAAAAAAATGACGAAAAAAGGGGTGCAACACGAGGACTTCCCAGGGGGTCACCCATCCTAGTACTACTCTCGCCCAAGCACGCTTAACTTCGGAGTTCTGATGGGATCCGGTGCATTAGTGCTGGTATGATCGCACCCGTTAGAGTTGTGCAAACTAATTGTATATACTGATGTTTAGAGAGTATTTGCAATTTACTAGGATAAATTGAAAAAATGATGCAATAAATTGGAAATTAATTAAAAAATAGTGAAATTAATTATTAAAATATGATAAAAATTAAAGTAAAGTCACAATACATATAGAATTAATGCAAGAAACGAGTTGCAAATAAAAGAAATATTTTAAGAAAGGAAAAAAAAAATGACGAAAAAAGGGGTGCAACACGAGGACTTCCCAGGGGGTCACCCATCCTAGTACTACTCTCGCCCAAGCACGCTTAACTTCGGAGTTCTGATGGGATCCGGTGCATTAGTGCTGGTATGATCGCACCCGTTAGAGTTGTGCAAACTAATTGTATATACTGATGTTTAGAGAGTATTTGCAATTTACTAGGATAAATTGAAAAAATGATGCAATAAATTGGAAATTAATTAAAAAATAGTGAAATTAATTATTAAAATATGATAAAAATTAAAGTAAAGTCACAATACATATAGAATTAATGCAAGAAACGAGTTGCAAATAAAAGAAATATTTTAAGAAAGGAAAAAAAAATGACGAAAAAAGGGGTGCAACACGAGGACTTTCTAGGGGGTCACCCATCCTAGTACTACTCTCGCCCAAGCATGTTTAACTTCGGAGTTCTGATGGGATCCGGTGCATTAGTGCTGGTATGATCGCACTCGTTAGAGTTGTGCAAACTAATTGTATATACTGATGTTTAGAGAGTATTTGCAATTTACTAGGATAAATTGAAAAAATGATGCAATAAATTGGAAATTAATTAAAAAATAGTGAAATTAATTATTAAAATATGATAAAAATTAAAGTAAAGTCACAATACATATAGAATTAATGCAAGAAACGAGTTGCAAATAAAAGAAATATTTTAAGAAAGGAAAAAAAAATGACGAAAAAAGGGGTGCAACACGAGGACTTCCCAGGGGGTCACCCATCCTAGTACTACTCTCGCCCAAGCATGTTTAACTTCGGAGTTCTGATGGGATCCGGTGCATTAGTGCTGGTATGATCGCACCCGTTAGAGTTGTGCAAACTAATTGTATATACTGATGTTTAGAGAGTATTTGCAATTTACTAGGATAAATTGAAAAAATGATGCAATAAATTGGAAATTAATTAAAAAATAGTGAAATTAATTATGAAAATATGATAAAAATTAAAGTAAAGTCACAATACATATAGAATTAATGCAAGAAACGAGTTGCAAATAAAAGAAATATTTTAAGAAAGGAAAAAAAAAATGACGAAAAAAGGGGTGCAACACGAGGACTTCCCAGGGGGTCACCCATCCTAGTACTACTCTCGCCCAAGCACGCTTAACTTCGGAGTTCTGATGGGATCCGGTGCATTAGTGCTGGTATGATCGCACCCGTTAGAGTTGTGCAAACTAATTGTATATACTGATGTTTAGAGAGTATTTGCAATTTACTAGGATAAATTGAAAAAATGATGCAATAAATTGGAAATTAATTAAAAAATAGTGAAATTAATTATTAAAATATGATAAAAATTAAAGTAAAGTCACAATACATATAGAATTAATGCAAGAAACGAGTTGCAAATAAAAGAAATATTTTAAGAAAGGAAAAAAAAATGACGAAAAAAGGGGTGCAACACGAGGACTTCCCAGGGGGTCACCCATCCTAGTACTACTCTCGCCCAAGCACGCTTAACTTCGGAGTTCTGATGGGATCCGGTGCATTAGTGCTGGTATGATCGCACCCGTTAGAGTTGTGCAAACTAATTGTATATACTGATGTTTAGAGAGTATTTGCAATTTACTAGGATAAATTGAAAAAATGATGCAATAAATTGGAAATTAATTAAAAAATAGTGAAATTAATTATTAAAATATGATAAAAATTAAAGTAAAGTCACAATACATATAGAATTAATGCAAGAAACGAGTTGCAAATAAAAGAAATATTTTAAGAAAGGAAAAAAAAATGACGAAAAAAGGGGTGCAACACGAGGACTTCCCAGGGGGTCACCCATCCTAGTACTACTCTCGCCCAAGCACGCTTAACTTCGGAGTTCTGATGGGATCCGGTGCATTAGTGCTGGTATGATCGCACCCGTTAGAGTTGTGCAAACTAATTGTATATACTGATGTTTAGAGAGTATTTGCAATTTACTAGGATAAATTGAAAAAATGATGCAATAAATTGGAAATTAATTAAAAAATAGTGAAATTAATTATTAAAATATGATAAAAATTAAAGTAAAGTCACAATACATATAGAATTAATGCAAGAAACGAGTTGCAAATAAAAGAAATATTTTAAGAAAGGAAAAAAAAAATGACGAAAAAAGGGGTGCAACACGAGGACTTCCCAGGGGGTCACCCATCCTAGTACTACTCTCGCCCAAGCACGCTTAACTTCGGAGTTCTGATGGGATCCGGTGCATTAGTGCTGGTATAATCGCACCCGTTAGAGTTGTGCAAACTAATTGTATATACTGATGTTTAGAGAGTATTTGCAATTTACTAGGATAAATTGAAAAAATGATGCAATAAATTGGAAATTAATTAAAAAATAGTGAAATTAATTATTAAAATATGATAAAAATTAAAGTAAAGTCACAATACATATAGAATTAATGCAAGAAACGAGTTGCAAATAAAAGAAATATTTTAAGAAAGGAAAAAAAAAATGACGAAAAAAGGGGTGCAACACGAGGACTTCCCAGGGGGTCACCCATCTTAGTACTACTCTCGCCCAAGCACGCTTAACTTCGGAGTTCTGATGGGATCCGGTGCATTAGTGCTGGTATGATCGCACCCGTTAGAGTTGTGCAAACTAATTGTATATACTGATGTTTAGAGAGTATTTGCAATTTACTAGGATAAATTGAAAAAATGATGCAATAAATTGGTAATTAATTAAAAAATAGTGAAATTAATTATTAAAATATGATAAAAATTAAAGTAAAGTCACAATACATATAGAATTAATGCAAGAAACGAGTTGCAAATAAAAGAAATATTTTAAGAAAGGAAAAAAAAAATGACGAAAAAAGGGGTGCAACACGAGAACTTCCCAGGGGGTCACCCATCCTAGTACTACTCTCGCCCAAGCACGCTTAACTTCGGAGTTCTGATGGGATCCGGTGCATTAGTGCTGGTATGATCGCACCCGTTAGAGTTGTGCAAACTAATTGTATATACTGATGTTTAGAGAGTATTTGCAATTTACTAGGATAAATTGAAAAAATGATGCAATAAATTGGAAATTAATTAAAAAATAGTGAAATTAATTATTAAAATATGATAAAAATTAAAGTAAAGTCACAATACATATAGAATTAATGCAAGAAACGAGTTGCAAATAAAAGAAATATTTTAAGAAAGGAAAAAAAAATGACGAAAAAAGGAGTGCAACACGAGGAATTCCCAGGGGGTCACCCATCCTAGTACTACTCTCGCCCAAGCACGCTTAACTTCGGAGTTCTGATGGGATCCGGTGCATTAGTGCTGGTATGATCGCACCCGTTAGAGTTGTGCAAACTAATTGTATATACTGATGTTTAGAGAGTATTTGCAATTTACTAGGATAAATTGAAAAAATGATGCAATAAATTGGAAATTAATTAAAAAATAGTGAAATTAATTATTAAAATATGATAAAAATTAAAGTAAAGTCACAATACATATAGAATTAATGCAAGAAACGAGTTGCAAATAAAAGAAATATTTTAAGAAAGGAAAAAAAAAATGACGAAAAAAGGGGTGCAACACGAGGACTTCCCAGGGGGTCACCCATCCTAGTACTACTCTCGCCCAAGCACGCTTAACTTCGGAGTTCTGATGGGATCCGGTGCATTAGTGCTGGTATAATCGCACCCGTTAGAGTTGTGCAAACTAATTGTATATACTGATGTTTAGAGAGTATTTGCAATTTACTAGGATAAATTGAAAAAATGATGCAATAAATTGGAAATTAATTAAAAATAGTGAAATTAATTATTAAAATATGATAAAAATTAAAGTAAAGTCACAATACATATAGAATTAATGCAAGAAACGAGTTGCAAATAAAAGAAATATTTTAAGAAAGGAAAAAAAAAATGACGAAAAAAGGGGTGCAACACGAGGACTTCCCAGGGGGTCACCCATCTTAGTACTACTCTCGCCCAAGCACGCTTAACTTCGGAGTTCTGATGGGATCCGGTGCATTAGTGCTGGTATGATCGCACCCGTTAGAGTAGTGCAAACTAATTGTATATACTGATGTTTAGAGAGTATTTGCAATTTACTAGGATAAATTGAAAAAATGATGCAATAAATTGGTAATTAATTAAAAAATAGTGAAATTAATTATTAAAATATGATAAAAATTAAAGTAAAGTCACAATACATATAGAATTAATGCAAGAAACGAGTTGCAAATAAAAGAAATATTTTAAGAAAGGAAAAAAAAAATGACGAAAAAAGGGGTGCAACACGAGGACTTCCCAGGGGGTCACCCATCCTAGTACTACTCTCGCCCAAGCACGCTTAACTTCGGAGTTCTGATGGGATCCGGTGCATTAGTGCTGGTATGATCGCACCCGTTAGAGTTGTGCAAACTAATTGTATATACTGATGTTTAGAGAGTATTTGCAATTTACTAGGATAAATTGAAAAAATGATGCAATAAATTGGAAATTAATTAAAAAATAGTGAAATTAATTATTAAAATATGATAAAAATTAAAGTAAAGTCACAATACATATAGAATTAATGCAAGAAACGAGTTGCAAATAAAAGAAATATTTTAAGAAAGGAAAAAAAAATGACGAAAAAAGGAGTGCAACACGAGGAATTCCCAGGGGGTCACCCATCCTAGTACTACTCTCGCCCAAGCACGCTTAACTTCGGAGTTCTGATGGGATCCGGTGCATTAGTGCTGGTATGATCGCACCCGTTAGAGTTGTGCAAACTAATTGTATATACTGATGTTTAGAGAGTATTTGCAATTTACTAGGATAAATTGAAAAAATGATGCAATAAATTGGAAATTAATTAAAAAATAGTGAAATTAATTATTAAAATATGATAAAAATTAAAGTAAAGTCACAATACATATAGAATTAATGCAAGAAACGAGTTGCAAATAAAAGAAATATTTTAAGAAAGGAAAAAAAAAATGACGAAAAAAGGGGTGCAACACGAGGACTTCCCAGGGGGTCACCCATCCTAGTACTACTCTCGCCCAAGCACGCTTAACTTCGGAGTTCTGATGGGATCCGGTGCATTAGTGCTGGTATGATCGCACCCGTTAGAGTTGTGCAAACTAATTGTATATACTGATGTTTAGAGAGTATTTGCAATTTACTAGGATAAATTGAAAAAATGATGCAATAAATTGGAAATTAATTAAAAAATAGTGAAATTAATTATTAAAATATGATAAAAATTAAAGTAAAGTCACAATACATATAGAATTAATGCAAGAAACGAGTTGCAAATAAAAGAAATATTTTAAGAAAGGAAAAAAAAATGACGAAAAAAGGGGTGCAACACGAGGACTTCCCAGGGGGTCACCATCCTAGTACTACTCTCGCCCAAGCACGCTTAACTTCGGAGTTCTGATGGGATCCGGTGCATTAGTGCTGGTATGATCGCACCCGTTAGAGTTGTGCAAACTAATTGTATATACTGATGTTTAGAGAGTATTTGCAATTTACTAGGATAAATTGAAAAAATGATGCAATAAATTGGAAATTAATTAAAAAATAGTGAAATTAATTATTAAAATATGATAAAAATTAAAGTAAAGTCACAATACATATAGAATTAATGCAAGAAACGAGTTGCAAATAAAAGAAATATTTTAAAAAAGGAAAAAAAAATGACGAAAAAAGAGGTGCAACACGAGGACTTCCCAGGGGGTCACCCATCCTAGTACTACTCTCGCCCAAGCACGCTTAACTTCGGAGTTCTGATGGGATCCGGTGCATTAGTGCTGGTATGATCGCACCCGTTAGAGTTGTGCAAACTAATTGTATATACTGATGTTCAGAGAGTATTTGCAATTTACTAGGATAAATTGAAAAAATGATGCAATAAATTGGAAATTAATTAAAAAATAGTGAAATTAATTATTAAAATATGATAAAAATTAAAGTAAAGTCACAATACATATAGAATTAATGCAAGAAACGAGTTGCAAATAAAAGAAATATTTTAAGAAAGGAAAAAAAAAATGACGAAAAAAGGGGTGCAACACGAGGACTTCCCAGGGGGTCACCCATCCTAGTACTACTCTCGCCCAAGCACGCTTAACTTCGGAGTTCTGATGGGATCCGGTGCATTAGTGCTGGTATGATTGCACCCGTTAGAGTTGTGCAAACTAATTGTATATACTGATGTTTAGAGAGTATTTGCAATTTACTAGGATAAATTGAAAAAATGATGCAATAAATTGGAAATTAATTAAAAAATAGTGAAATTAATTATTAAAATATGATAAAAATTAAAATAAAGTCACAATACATATAGAATTAATGCAAGAAACGAGTTGCAAATAAAAGAAATATTTTAAGAAAGGAAAAAAAATGACGAAAAAAGGGGTGCAACACGAGGACTTCCCAGGGGGTCACCCATCCTAGTACTACTCTCGCCCAAGCACGCTTAACTTCGGATCCGGTGCATTAGTGCTGGTATGATCGCACCCGTTAGAGTTGTGCAAACTAATTGTATATACTGATGTTTAGAGAGTATTTGCAATTTACTAGGATAAATTGAAAAAATGATGCAATAAATTGGAAATTAATTAAAAAATAGTGAAATTAATTATTAAAATATGATAAAAATTAAAGTAAAGTCACAATACATATAGAATTAATGCAAGAAACGAGTTGCAAATAAAAGAAATATTTTAAGAAAGGAAAAAAAAATGACGAAAAAAGGGGTGCAACACGAGGACTTCCCAGGGGGTCACCCATCCTAGTACTACTCTCGCCCAAGCACGCTTAACTTCGGAGTTCTGATGGGATCCGGTGCATTAGTGCTGGTATGATCGCACCCGTTAGAGTTGTGCAAACTAATTGTATATACTGATGTTTAGAGAGTATTTGCAATTTACTAGGATAAATTGAAAAAATGATGCAATAAATTGGAAATTAATTAAAAAATAGTGAAATTAATTATTAAAATATGATAAAAATTAAAGTAAAGTCACAATACATATAGAATTAATGCAAGAAACGAGTTGCAAATAAAAGAAATATTTTAAGAAAGGAAAAAAAAAATGACGAAAAAAGGGGTGCAACACGAGGACTTCCCAGGGGGTCACCCATCCTAGTACTACTCTCGCCCAAGCACGCTTAACTTCGGAGTTCTGATGGGATCCGGTGCATTAGTGCTGGTATGATCGCACCCGTTAGAGTTGTGCAAACTAATTGTATATACTGATGTTTAGAGAGTATTTGCAATTTACTAGGATAAATTGAAAAAATGATGCAATAAATTGGAAATTAATTAAAAAATAGTGAAATTAATTATTAAAATATGATAAAAATTAAAGTAAAGTCACAATACATATAGAATTAATGCAAGAAACGAGTTGCAAATAAAAGAAATATTTTAAGAAAGGAAAAAAAAAATGACGAAAAAAAGGGTGCAACACGAGGACTTCCCAGGGGGTCACCCATCCTAGTACTACTCTCGCCCAAGCACGCTTAACTTCGGAGTTCTGATGGGATCCGGTGCATTAGTGCTTGTATGATCGCACCCGTTGGAGTTGTGCAAACTAATTGTATATACTGATGTTTAGAGAGTATTTGCAATTTACTAGGATAAATTGAAAAAATGATGCAATAAATTGGAAATTAATTAAAAAATAGTGAAATTAATTATTAAAATATGATAAAAATTAAAGTAAAGTCACAATACATATAGAATTAATGCAAGAAACGAGTTGCAAATAAAAGAAATATTTTAAGAAAGGAAAAAAAAATGACGAAAAAAGGGGTGCAACACGAGGACTTCCCAGGGGGTCACCCATCCTAGTACTACTCTCGCCCAAGCACGCTTAACTTCGGAGTTCTGATGGGATCCGGTGCATTAGTGCTGGTATGATCGCACCCGTTAGAGTTGTGCAAACTAATTGTATATACTGATGTTTAGAGAGTATTTGCAATTTACTAGGATAAATTGAAAAAATGATGCAATAAATTGGAAATTAATTAAAAAATAGTGAAATTAATTATTAAAATATGATAAAAATTAAAGTAAAGTCACAATACATATAGAATTAATGCAAGAAACGAGTTGCAAATAAAAGAAATATTTTAAGAAAGGAAAAAAAAAATGACGAAAAAAGGGGTGCAACACGAGGACTTCCCAGGGGGTCACCCATCCTAGTACTACTCTCGCCCAAGCACGCTTAACTTCGGAGTTCTGATGGGATCCGGTGCATTAATGCTGGTATAATCGCACCCGTTAGAGTTGTGCAAACTAATTGTATATACTGATGTTTAGAGAGTATTTGCAATTTACTAGGATAAATTGAAAAAATGATGCAATAAATTGGAAATTAATTAAAAAATAGTGAAATTAATTATTAAAATATGATAAAAATTAAAGTAAAGTCACAATACATATAGAATTAATGCAAGAAACGAGTTGCAAATAAAAGAAATATTTTAAGAAAGGAAAAAAAAAATGACGAAAAAAGGGGTGCAACACGAGGACTTCCCAGGGGGTCACCCATCTTAGTACTACTCTCGCCCAAGCACGCTTAACTTCGGAGTTCTGATGGGATCCGGTGCATTAGTGCTGGTATGATCGCACCCGTTAGAGTTGTGCAAACTAATTGTATATACTGATGTTTAGAGAGTATTTGCAATTTACTAGGATAAATTGAAAAAATGATGCAATAAATTGGTAATTAATTAAAAAATAGTGAAATTAATTATTAAAATATGATAAAAATTAAAGTAAAGTCACAATACATATAGAATTAATGCAAGAAACGAGTTGCAAATAAAAGAAATATTTTAAGAAAGGAAAAAAAAAATGACGAAAAAAGGGGTGCAACACGAGGACTTCCCAGGGGGTCACCCATCCTAGTACTACTCTCGCCCAAGCACGCTTAACTTCGGAGTTCTGATGGGATCCGGTGCATTAGTGCTGGTATGATCGCACCCGTTAGAGTTGTGCAAACTAATTGTATATACTGATGTTTAGAGAGTATTTGCAATTTACTAGGATAAATTGAAAAAATGATGCAATAAATTGGAAATTAATTAAAAAATAGTGAAATTAATTATTAAAATATGATAAAAATTAAAGTAAAGTCACAATACATATAGAATTAATGCAAGAAACGAGTTGCAAATAAAAGAAATATTTTAAGAAAGGAAAAAAAAATGACGAAAAAAGGAGTGCAACACGAGGAATTCCCAGGGGGTCACCCATCCTAGTACTACTCTCGCCCAAGCACGCTTAACTTCGGAGTTCTGATGGGATCCGGTGCATTAGTGCTGGTATGATCGCACCCGTTAGAGTTGTGCAAACTAATTGTATATACTGATGTTTAGAGAGTATTTGCAATTTACTAGGATAAATTGAAAAAATGATGCAATAAATTGGAAATTAATTAAAAAATAGTGAAATTAATTATTAAAATATGATAAAAATTAAAGTAAAGTCACAATACATATAGAATTAATGCAAGAAACGAGTTGCAAATAAAAGAAATATTTTAAGAAAGGAAAAAAAAAATGACGAAAAAAGGGGTGCAACACGAGGACTTCCCAGGGGGTCACCCATCCTAGTACTACTCTCGCCCAAGCACGCTTAACTTCGGAGTTCTGATGGGATCCGGTGCATTAGTGCTGGTATGATCGCACCCGTTAGAGTTGTGCAAACTAATTGTATATACTGATGTTTAGAGAGTATTTGCAATTTACTAGGATAAATTGAAAAAATGATGCAATAAATTGGAAATTAATTAAAAAATAGTGAAATTAATTATTAAAATATGATAAAAATTAAAGTAAAGTCACAATACATATAGAATTAATGCAAGAAACGAGTTGCAAATAAAAGAAATATTTTAAGAAAGGAAAAAAAAAATGACGAAAAAAGGGGTGCAACACGAGGACTTCCCAGGGGGTCACCCATCCTAGTACTACTCTCGCCCAAGCACGCTTAACTTCGGAGTTCTGATGGGATCCGGTGCATTAGTGCTGGTATGATCGCACCCGTTAGAGTTGTGCAAACTAATTGTATATACTGATGTTTAGAGAGTATTTGCAATTTACTAGGATAAATTGAAAAAATGATGCAATAAATTGGAAATTAATTAAAAAATAGTGAAATTAATTATTAAAATATGATAAAAATTAAAGTAAAGTCACAATACATATAGAATTAATGCAAGAAACGAGTTGCAAATAAAAGAAATATTTTAAGAAAGGAAAAAAAAATGACGAAAAAAGGGGTGCAACACGAGGACTTCCCAGGGGGTCACCATCCTAGTACTACTCTCGCCCAAGCACGCTTAACTTCGGAGTTCTGATGGGATCCGGTGCATTAGTGCTGGTATGATCGCACCCGTTAGAGTTGTGCAAACTAATTGTATATACTGATGTTTAGAGAGTATTTGCAATTTACTAGGATAAATTGAAAAAATGATGCAATAAATTGGAAATTAATTAAAAAATAGTGAAATTAATTATTAAAATATGATAAAAATTAAAGTAAAGTCACAATACATATAGAATTAATGCAAGAAACGAGTTGCAAATAAAAGAAATATTTTAAAAAAGGAAAAAAAAATGACGAAAAAAGAGGTGCAACACGAGGACTTCCCAGGGGGTCACCCATCCTAGTACTACTCTCGCCCAAGCACGCTTAACTTCGGAGTTCTGATGGGATCCGGTGCATTAGTGCTGGTATGATCGCACCCGTTAGAGTTGTGCAAACTAATTGTATATACTGATGTTCAGAGAGTATTTGCAATTTACTAGGATAAATTGAAAAAATGATGCAATAAATTGGAAATTAATTAAAAAATAGTGAAATTAATTATTAAAATATGATAAAAATTAAAGTAAAGTCACAATACATATAGAATTAATGCAAGAAACGAGTTGCAAATAAAAGAAATATTTTAAGAAAGGAAAAAAAAAATGACGAAAAAAGGGGTGCAACACGAGGACTTCCCAGGGGGTCACCCATCCTAGTACTACTCTCGCCCAAGCACGCTTAACTTCGGAGTTCTGATGGGATCCGGTGCATTAGTGCTGGTATGATTGCACCCGTTAGAGTTGTGCAAACTAATTGTATATACTGATGTTTAGAGAGTATTTGCAATTTACTAGGATAAATTGAAAAAATGATGCAATAAATTGGAAATTAATTAAAAAATAGTGAAATTAATTATTAAAATATGATAAAAATTAAAGTAAAGTCACAATACATATAGAATTAATGCAAGAAACGAGTTGCAAATAAAAGAAATATTTTAAGAAAGGAAAAAAAAATGACGAAAAAAGGGGTGCAACACGAGGACTTCCCAGGGGGTCACCCATCCTAGTACTACTCTCGCCCAAGCACGCTTAACTTCGGATCCGGTGCATTAGTGCTGGTATGATCGCACCCGTTAGAGTTGTGCAAACTAATTGTATATACTGATGTTTAGAGAGTATTTGCAATTTACTAGGATAAATTGAAAAAATGATGCAATAAATTGGAAATTAATTAAAAAATAGTGAAATTAATTATTAAAATATGATAAAAATTAAAGTAAAGTCACAATACATATAGAATTAATGCAAGAAACGAGTTGCAAATAAAAGAAATATTTTAAGAAAGGAAAAAAAAATGACGAAAAAAGGGGTGCAACACGAGGACTTCCCAGGGGGTCACCCATCCTAGTACTACTCTCGCCCAAGCACGCTTAACTTCGGAGTTCTGATGGGATCCGGTGCATTAGTGCTGGTATGATCGCACCCGTTAGAATTGTGCAAACTAATTGTATATACTGATGTTTAGAGAGTATTTGCAATTTACTAGGATAAATTGAAAAAATGATGCAATAAATTGGAAATTAATTAAAAAATAGTGAAATTAATTATTAAAATATGATAAAAATTAAAGTAAAGTCACAATACATATAGAATTAATGCAAGAAACGAGTTGCAAATAAAAGAAATATTTTAAGAAAGGAAAAAAAAAATGACGAAAAAAGGGGTGCAACACGAGGACTTCCCAGGGGGTCACCCATCCTAGTACTACTCTCGCCCAAGCACGCTTAACTTCGGAGTTCTGATGGGATCCGGTGCATTAGTGCTGGTATGATCGCACCCGTTAGAGTTGTGCAAACTAATTGTATATACTGATGTTTAGAGAGTATTTGCAATTTACTAGGATAAATTGAAAAAATGATGCAATAAATTGGAAATTAATTAAAAAATAGTGAAATTAATTATTAAAATATGATAAAAATTAAAGTAAAGTCACAATACATATAGAATTAATGCAAGAAACGAGTTGCAAATAAAAGAAATATTTTAAGAAAGGAAAAAAAAAATGACGAAAAAAGGGGTGCAACACGAGGAATTCCCAGGGGGTCACCCATCCTAGTACTACTCTCGCCCAAGCACGCTTAACTTCGGAGTTCTGATGGGATCCGGTGCATTAGTGCTTGTATGATCGCACCCGTTGGAGTTGTGCAAACTAATTGTATATACTGATGTTTAGAGAGTATTTGCAATTTACTAGGATAAATTGAAAAAATGATGCAATAAATTGGAAATTAATTAAAAAATAGTGAAATTAATTATTAAAATATGATAAAAATTAAAGTAAAGTCACAATACATATAGAATTAATGCAAGAAACGAGTTGCAAATAAAAGAAATATTTTAAGAAAGGAAAAAAAAAATGACGAAAAAAGGGGTGCAACACGAGGACTTCCCAGTGGTCACCCATCCTAGTACTACTCTCGCCCAAGCACGCTTAACTTCGGAGTTCTGATGGGATCCGGTGCATTAGTGCTGGTATGATCGCACCCGTTAGAGTTGTGCAAACTAATTGCATATACTGATGTTTAGAGAGTATTTGCAATTTACTAGGATAAATTGAAAAAATGATGCAATAAATTGGAAATTAATTAAAAAATAGTGAAATTAATTATTAAAATATGATAAAAATTAAAGTAAAGTCACAATACATATAGAATTAATGCAAGAAACGAGTTGCAAATAAAAGAAATATTTTAAGAAAGGAAAAAAAAATGACGAAAAAAGGGGTGCAACACGAGGACTTCCCAGGTGGTCACCCATCCTAGTACTACTCTCGCCCAAACACGCTTAACTTCGGAGTTCTGATGGGATACGGTGCATTAGTGCTGGTATGATCGCACCCGTTAGAGTTGTGCAAACTAATTGTATATACTGATGTTTAGAGAGTATTTGCAATTTACTAGGATAAATTGAAAAAATGATGCAATAAATTGGAAATTAATTAAAAAATAGTGAAATTAATTATTAAAATATGATAAAAATTAAAGTAAAGTCACAATACATATAGAATTAATGCAAGAAACGAGTTGCAAATAAAAGAAATATTTTAAGAAAGGAAAAAAAAATGACGAAAAAAGGGGTGCAACACGAGGACTTCCCAGGGGGTCACCCATCCTAGTACTACTCTCGCCCAAGCACGCTTAACTTCGGAGTTCTGATGGGATCCGGTGCATTAGTGCTGGTATGATCGCACCCGTTAGAGTTGTGCAAACTAATTGTATATACTGATGTTTAGAGAGTATTTGCAATTTACTAGGATAAATTGAAAAAATGATGCAATAATTGGAAATTAATTAAAAAATAGTGAAATTAATTATTAAAATATGATAAAAATTAAAGTAAAGTCACAATACATATAGAATTAATGCAAGAAACGAGTTGCAAATAAAAGAAATATTTTAAGAAAGGAAAAAAAAAATGACGAAAAAAAGGGTGCAACACGAGGACTTCCCAGGGGGTCACCCATCCTAGTACTACTCTCGCCCAAGCACGCTTAACTTCGGAGTTCTGATGGGATCCGGTGCATTAGTGCTGGTATGATCGCACCCGTTAGAGTTGTGCAAACTAATTGTATATACTGATGTTTAGAGAGTATTTGCAATTTACTAGGATAAATTGAAAAAATGATGCAATAAATTGGAAATTAATTAAAAAATAGTGAAATTAATTATTAAAATATGATAAAAATTAAAGTAAAGTCACAATACATATAGAATTAATGCAAGAAACGAGTTGCAAATAAAAGAAATATTTTAAGAAAGGAAAAAAAAAATGACGAAAAAAGGGGTGCAACACGAGGACTTCCCAGGGGGTCACCCATCCTAGTACTACTCTCGCCCAAGCACGCTTAACTTCGGAGTTCTGATGGGATCCGGTGCATTAGTGCTGGTATGATCGCACCCGTTAGAGTTGTGCAAACTAATTGTATATACTGATGTTTAGAGAGTATTTGCAATTTACTAGGATAAATTGAAAAAATGATGCAATAAATTGGAAATTAATTAAAAAATAGTGAAATTAATTATTAAAATATGATAAAAATTAAAGTAAAGTCACAATACATATAGAATTAATGCAAGAAACGAGTTGCAAATAAAAGAAATATTTTAAGAAAGGAAAAAAAAAATGACGAAAAAAGGGGTGCAACACGAGGACTTCCCAGGTGGTCACCCATCCTAGTACTACTCTCGCCCAAGCACGCTTAACTTCGGAGTTCTGATGGGATCCGGTGCATTAGTGCTGGTATGATCGCACCCGTTAGAGTTGTGCAAACTAATTGTATATACTGATGTTTAGAGAGTATTTGCAATTTACTAGGATAAATTGAAAAAATGATGCAATAAATTGGAAATTAATTAAAAAATAGTGAAATTAATTATTAAAATATGATAAAAATTAAAGTAAAGTCACAATACATATAGAATTAATGCAAGAAACGAGTTGCAAATAAAAGAAATATTTTAAGAAAGGAAAAAAAAAATGACGAAAAAAGGGGTGCAACACGAGGACTTCCCAGGGGGTCACCCATCCTAGTACTACTCTCGCCCAAGCACGCTTAACTTCGGAGTTCTGATGGGATCCGGTGCATTAGTGCTGGTATGATCGCACCCGTTAGAGTTGTGCAAACTAATTGTATATACTGATGTTTAGAGAGTATTTGCAATTTACTAGGATAAATTGAAAAAATGATGCAATAAATTGGAAATTAATTAAAAAATAGTGAAATTAATTATTAAAATATGATAAAAATTAAAGTAAAGTCACAATACATATAGAATTAATGCAAGAAATGAGTTGCAAATAAAAGAAATATTTTAAGAAAGGAAAAAAAAAATGACGAAAAAAGGGGTGCAACACGAGGACTTCCCAGGTGGTCACCCATCCTAGTACTACTCTCGCCCAAGCACGCTTAACTTCGGAGTTCTGATGGGATCCGGTGCATTAGTGCTGGTATGATCGCACCCGTTAGAGTTGTGCAAACTAATTGTATATACTGATGTTTAGAGAGTATTTGCAATTTACTAGGATAAATTGAAAAAATGATGCAATAAATTGGAAATTAATTAAAAAATAGTGAAATTAATTATTAAAATATGATAAAAATTAAAGTAAAGTCACAATACATATAGAATTAATGCAAGAAACGAGTTGCAAATAAAAGAAATATTTTAAGAAAGGAAAAAAAAATGACGAAAAAAGGGGTGCAACACGAGGACTTCCCAGGGGGTCACCCATCCTAGTACTACTCTCGCCCAAGCACGCTTAACTTCGGAGTTCTGATGGGATCCGGTGCATTAGTGCTGGTATGATCGCACCCGTTAGAGTTGTGCAAACTAATTGTATATACTGATGTTTAGAGAGTATTTGCAATTTACTAGGATAAATTGAAAAAATGATGCAATAATTGGAAATTAATTAAAAAATAGTGAAATTAATTATTAAAATATGATAAAAATTAAAGTAAAGTCACAATACATATAGAATTAATGCAAGAAACGAGTTGCAAATAAAAGAAATATTTTAAGAAAGGAAAAAAAAATGACGAAAAAAAGGGTGCAACACGAGGACTTCCCAGGGGGTCACCCATCCTAGTACTACTCTCGCCCAAACACGCTTAACTTCGGAGTTCTGATGGGATCCGGTGCATTAGTGCTGCTATGATCGCACCCGTTAGAGTTGTGCAAACTAATTGTATATACTGATGTTTAGAGAGTATTTGCAATTTACTAGGATAAATTGAAAAAATGATGCAATAAATTGGAAATTAATTAAAAAATAGTGAAATTAATTATTAAAATATGATAAAAATTAAAGTAAAGTCACAATACATATAGAATTAATGCAAGAAACGAGTTGCAAATAAAAGAAATATTTTAAGAAAGGAAAAAAAAAATGACGAAAAAAGGGGTGCAACACGAGGACTTCCCAGGGGGTCACCCATCCTAGTACTACTCTCGCCCAAGCACGCTTAACTTCGGAGTTCTGATGGGATCCGGTGCATTAGTGCTGGTATGATCGCACCCGTTAGAGTTGTGCAAACTAATTGTATATACTGATGTTTAGAGAGTATTTGCAATTTACTAGGATAAATTGAAAAAATGATGCAATAAATTGGAAATTAATTAAAAAATAGTGAAATTAATTATTAAAATATGATAAAAATTAAAGTAAAGTCACAATACATATAGAATTAATGCAAGAAACGAGTTGCAAATAAAAGAAATATTTTAAGAAAGGAAAAAAATGACGAAAAAAGGGGTGCAACACGAGGACTTCCCAGGGGGTCACCCATCCTAGTACTACTCTCGCCCAAGCACGCTTAACTTCGGAGTTCTGATGGGATCCGGTGCATTAGTGCTGGTATGATCGCACCCGTTAGAGTTGTGCAAACTAATTGTATATACTGATGTTTAGAGAGTATTTGCAATTTACTAGGATAAATTGAAAAAATGATGCAATAATTGGAAATTAATTAAAAAATAGTGAAATTAATTATTAAAATATGATAAAAATTAAAGTAAAGTCACAATACATATAGAATTAATGCAAGAAACGAGTTGCAAATAAAAGAAATATTTTAAGAAAGGAAAAAAAAAATGACGAAAAAAGGGGTGCAACACGAGGACTTCCCAGGGGGTCACCCATCCTAGTACTTCTCTCGCCCAAGCACGCTTAACTTCGGAGTTCTGATGGGATCCAGTGCATTAGTGCTGGTATGATCGCACCCGTTAGAGTTGTGCAAACTAATTGTATATACTGATGTTTAGAGAGTATTTGCAATTTACTAGGATAAATTGAAAAAATGATGCAATAAATTGGAAATTAATTAAAAAATAGTGAAATTAATTATTAAAATATGATAAAAATTAAAGTAAAGTCACAATACATATAGAATTAATGCAAGAAACGAGTTGCAAATAAAAGAAATATTTTAAGAAAGGAAAAAAAAATGACGAAAAAAGGGGTGCAACACGAGGACTTCCTAGGTGGTCACCCATCCTAGTACTACTCTCGCCCAAGCACGCTTAACTTCGGAGTTCTGATGGGATCCGGTGCATTAGTGCTGGTATGATCGCACCCGTTAGAGTTGTGCAAACTAATTGTATATACTGATGTTTAGAGAGTATTTGCAATTTACTAGGATAAATTGAAAAAATGATGCAATAAATTGGAAATTAATTAAAAAATAGTGAAATTAATTATTAAAATATGATAAAAATTAAAGTAAAGTCACAATACATATAGAATTAATGCAAGAAACGAGTTGCAAATAAAAGAAATATTTTAAGAAAGGAAAAAAAAAATGACGAAAAAAGGGGTGCAACACGAGGACTTCCCAGGGGGTCACCCATCCTAGTACTACTCTCGCCCAAGCACGCTTAACTTCGGAGTTCTGATGGGATCCGGTGCATTAGTGCTGGTATGATCGCACCCGTTAGAGTTGTGCAAACTAATTGTATATACTGATGTTTAGAGAGTATTTGCAATTTACTAGGATAAATTGAAAAAATGATGCAATAATTGGAAATTAATTAAAAAATAGTGAAATTAATTATTAAAATATGATAAAAATTAAAGTAAAGTCACAATACATATAGAATTAATGCAAGAAACGAGTTGCAAATAAAAGAAATATTTTAAGAAAGGAAAAAAAAAATGACGAAAAAAGGGGTGCAACACGAGGACTTCCCAGGGGGTCACCCATCCTAGTACTACTCTCGCCCAAGCACGCTTAACTTCGGAGTTCTGATGGGATCCGGTGCATTAGTGCTGGTATGATCGCACCCGTTAGAGTTGTGCAAACTAATTGTATATACTGATGTTTAGAGAGTATTTGCAATTTACTAGGATAAATTGAAAAAATGATGCAATAAATTGGAAATTAATTAAAAAATAGTGAAATTAATTATTAAAATATGATAAAAATTAAAGTAAAGTCACAATACATATAGAATTAATGCAAGAAACGAGTTGCAAATAAAAGAAATATTTTAAGAAAGGAAAAAAAAAATGACGAAAAAAGGGGTGCAACACGAGGACTTCCCAGGGGGTCACCCATCCTAGTACTACTCTCGCCCAAGCACGCTTAACTTCGGAGTTCTGATGGGATCCGGTGCATTAGTGCTGGTATGATCGCAACCGTTAGAGTTGTGCAAACTAATTGTATATACTGATGTTTAGAGAGTATTTGCAATTTACTAGGATAAATTGAAAAAATGATGCAATAAATTGGAAATTAATTAAAAAATAGTGAAATTAATTATTAAAATATGATAAAAATTAAAGTAAAGTCACAATACATATAGAATTAATGCAAGAAACGAGTTGCAAATAAAAGAAATATTTTAAGAAAGGAAAAAAAAATGACGAAAAAAGGGGTGCAACACGAGGACTTCCCAGGGGGTCACCCATCCTAGTACTACTCTCGCCCAAGCACGCTTAACTTCGGAGTTCTGATGGGATCCGGTGCATTAGTGCTGGTATGATCGCACCCGTTAGAGTTGTGCAAACTAATTGTATATACTGATATTTAGAGAGTATTTGCAATTTACTAGGATAAATTGAAAAAATGATGCAATAAATTGGAAATTAATTAAAAAATAGTGAAATTAATTATTAAAATATGATAAAAATTAAAGTAAAGTCACAATACATATAGAATTAATGCAAGAAACGAGTTGCAAATAAAAGAAATATTTTAAGAAAGGAAAAAAAAAATTGACGAAAAAAGGGGTGCAACACGAGGACTTCCCAGGGGGTCACCCATCCTAGTACTACTCTCGCCCAAGCACGCTTAACTTCGGAGTTCTGATGGGATCCGGTGCATTAGTGCTGGTATGATCGCACCCGTTAGAGTTGTGCAAACTAATTGTATATACTGATGTTTAGAGAGTATTTGCAATTTACTAGGATAAATTGAAAAAATGATGCAATAAATTGGAAATTAATTAAAAAATAGTGAAATTAATTATTAAAATATGATAAAAATTAAAGTAAAGTCACAATACATATAGAATTAATGCAAGAAACGAGTTGCAAATAAAAGAAATATTTTAAGAAAGAAAAAAAAATGACGAAAAAAGGGGTGCAACACGAGGACTTCCCAGGGGGTCACCCATCCTAGTACTACTCTCGCCCAAGCACGCTTAACTTCGGAGTTCTGATGGGATCCAGTGCATTAGTGCTGGTATGATCGCACCCGTTAGAGTTGTGCAAACTAATTGTATATACTGATGTTTAGAGAGTATTTGCAATTTACTAGGATAAATTGAAAAAATGATGCAATAAATTGGAAATTAATTAAAAAATAGTGAAATTAATTATTAAAATATGATAAAAATTAAAGTAAAGTCACAATACATATAGAATTAATGCAAGAAACGAGTTGCAAATAAAAGAAATATTTTAAGAAAGGAAAAAAAAAATGACGAAAAAAGGGGTGCAACACGAGGACTTCCCAGGGGGTCACCCATCCTAGTACTACTCTCGCCCAAGCATGCTTAACTTCGGAGTTCTGATGGGATCCGGTGCATTAGTGCTGGTATGATCGCACCCGTTAGAGTTGTGCAAACTAATTGTATATACTGATGTTTAGAGAGTATTTGCAATTTACTAGGATAAATTGAAAAAATGATGCAATAAATTGGAAATTAATTAAAAAATTGTGAAATTAATTATTAAAATATGATAAAAATTAAAGTAAAGTCACAATACATATAGAATTAATGCAAGAAACGAGTTGCAAATAAAAGAAATATTTTAAGAAAGGAAAAAAAAAATGACGAAAAAAGGGGTGCAACACGAGGACTTCCCAGGGGGTCACCCATCCTAGTACTACTCTCGCCCAAGCACGCTTAACTTCGGAGTTCTGATGGGATCTGGTGCATTAGTGCTGGTATGATCGCACCCGTTAGAGTTGTGCAAACTAATTGTATATACTGATGTTTAGAGAGTATTTGCAATTTACTAGGATAAATTGAAAAAATGATGCAATAAATTGGAAATTAATTAAAAAATAGTGAAATTAATTATTAAAATATGATAAAAATTAAAGTAAAGTCACAATACATATAGAATTAATGCAAGAAACGAGTTGCAAATAAAAGAAATATTTTAAGAAAGGAAAAAAAAAATGACGAAAAAAGGGGTGCAACACGAGGACTTCCCAGGGGGTCACCCATCCTAGTACTACTCTCGCCCAAGCACGCTTAACTTCGGAGTTCTGATGGGATCCGGTGCATTAGTGCTGGTATGATCGCACCCGTTAGAGTTGTGCAAACTAATTGTATATACTGATGTTTAGAGAGTATTTGCAATTTACTAGGATAAATTGAAAAAATGATGCAATAAATTGGAAATTAATTAAAAAATAGTGAAATTAATTATTAAAATATGATAAAAATTAAAGTAAAGTCACAATACATATAGAATTAATGCAAGAAACGAGTTGCAAATAAAAGAAATATTTTAAGAAAGGAAAAAAAAATGACGAAAAAAGGGGTGCAACACGAGAACTTCACAGGGGGTCACCCATCCTAGTACTACTCTCGCCCAAGCACGCTTAACTTCGGAGTTCTGATGGGATCCGGTGCATTAGTGCTGGTATGATCGCACCCGTTAGAGTTGTGCAAACTAATTGTATATACTGATGTTTAGAGAGTATTTGCAATTTACTAGGATAAATTGAAAAAATGATGCAATAAATTGGAAATTAATTAAAAAATAGTGAAATTAATTATTAAAATATGATAAAAATTAAAGTAAAGTCACAATACATATAGAATTAATGCAAGAAACGAGTTGCAAATAAAAGAAATATTTTAAGAAAGGAAAAAAAAAATGACGAAAAAAGGGGTGCAACACGAGGACTTCCCAGGGGGTCACCCATCCTAGTACTACTCTCGCCCAAGCACGCTTAACTTCGGAGTTCTGATGGGATCCGGTGCATTAGTGCTGGTATGATCGCACCCGTTAGAGTTGTGCAAACTAATTGTATATACTGATGTTTAGAGAGTATTTGCAATTTACTAGGATAAATTGAAAAAATGATGCAATAAATTGGAAATTAATTTAAAAATAGTGAAATTAATTATTAAAATATGATAAAAATTAAAGTAAAGTCACAATACATATAGAATTAATGCAAGAAACGAGTTGCAAATAAAAGAAATATTTTAAGAAAGGAAAAAAAAATGACGAAAAAAGGGGTGCAACACAAGGACTTCCCAGGGGGTCACCCATCCTAGTACTACTCTCGCCCAAGCACGCTTAACTTCGGAGTTCTGATGGGATCCGGTGCATTAGTGCTGGTATGATCGCACCCGTTAGAGTTGTGCAAACTAATTGTATATACTGATGTTTAGAGAGTATTTGCAATTTACTAGGATAAATTGAAAAAATGATGCAATAAATTGGAAATTAATTAAAAAATAGTGAAATTAATTATTAAAATATGATAAAAATTAAAGTAAAGTCACAATACATATAGAATTAATGCAAGAAACGAGTTGCAAATAAAAGTAATATTTTAAGAAAGGAAAAAAAAAAATTGACGAAAAAAGGGGTGCAACACGAGGACTTCCCAGGGGGTCACCCATCCTAGTACTACTCTCGCCCAAGCACGCTTAACTTCGGAGTTCTGATGGGATCCGGTGCATTAGTGCTGGTATGATCGCACCCGTTAGAGTTGTGCAAACTAATTGTATATACTGATGTTTAGAGAGTATTTGCAATTTACTAGGATAAATTGAAAAAATGATGCAATAAATTGAAAATTAATTAAAAAATAGTGAAATTAATTATTAAAATATGATAAAAATTAAAGTAAAGTCACAATACATATAGAATTAATGCAATAAACGAGTTGCAAATAAAAGAAATATTTTAAGAAAAGAAAAAAAAAATGACGAAAAAAGGGGTGCAACACGAGGACTTCCCGGGGGGTCACCCATCCTAGTACTACTCTCGCCCAAGCACGCTTAACTTCGGAGTTCTGATGGGATCCGGTGCATTAGTGCTGGTATGATCGCACCCGTTAGAGTTGTGCAAACTAATTGTATATACTGATGTTTAGAGAGTATTTGCAATTTACTAGGATAAATTGAAAAAATGATGCAATAAATTGGAAATTAATTAAAAAATAGTGAAATTAATTATTAAAATATGATAAAAATTAAAGTAAAGTCACAATACATATAGAATTAATGCAATAAACGAGTTGCAAATAAAAGAAATATTTTAAGAAAAGAAAAAAAAAATGACGAAAAAAGGGGTGCAACACGAGGACTTCCCGGGGGGTCACCCATCCTAGTACTACTCTCGCCCAAGCACGCTTAACTTCGGAGTTCTGATGGGATCCGGTGCATTAGTGCTGGTATGATCGCACCCGTTAGAGTTGTGCAAACTAATTGTATATACTGATGTTTAGAGAGTATTTGCAATTTACTAGGATAAATTGAAAAAATGATGCAATAAATTGGAAATTAATTAAAAAATAGTGAAATTAATTATTAAAATATGATAAAAATTAAAGTAAAGTCACAATACATATAGAATTAATGCAAGAAACGAGTTGCAAATAAAAGAAATATTTTAAGAAAGGAAAAAAAAAATGACGAAAAAAGGGGTGCAACACGAGGACTTCCCAGGGGGTCACCCATCCTAGTACTACTCTCGCCCAAGCACGCTTAACTTCGGAGTTCTGATGGGATCCGGTGCATTAGTGCTGGTATGATCGCACCCGTTAGAGTTGTGCAAACTAATTGTATATACTGATGTTTAGAGAGTATTTGCAATTTACTAGGATAAATTGAAAAAATGATGCAATAAATTGGAAATTAATTAAAAAATAGTGAAATTAATTATTAAAATATGATAAAAATTAAAGTAAAGTCACAATACATATAGAATTAATGCAAGAAACGAGTTGCAAATAAAAGAAATATTTTAAGAAAGGAAAAAAAAAATGACGAAAAAAGGGGTGCAACACGAGGACTTCCCAGGGGGTCACCCATCCTAGTACTACTCTCGCCCAAGCACGCTTAACTTCGGAGTTCTGATGGGATCCGGTGCATTAGTGCTGGTATGATCGCACCCGTTAGAGTTGTGCAAACTAATTGTATATACTGATGTTTAGAGAGTATTTGCAATTTACTAGGATAAATTGAAAAAATGATGCAATAAATTGGAAATTAATTAAAAAATAGTGAAATTAATTATTAAAATATGATAAAAATTAAAGTAAAGTCACAATACATATAGAATTAATGCAAGAAACGAGTTGCAAATAAAAGAAATATTTTAAGAAAGGAAAAAAAAAATGACGAAAAAAGGGGTGCAACACGAGGAATTCCCAGGGGGTCACCCATCCTAGTACTACTCTCGCCCAAGCACGCTTAACTTCAGAGTTCTGATGGGATCCGGTGCATTAGTGCTGGTATGATCGCACCCGTTAGAGTTGTGCAAACTAATTGTATATACTGATGTTTAGAGAGTATTTGCAATTTACTAGGATAAATTGAAAAAATGATGCAATAAATTGGAAATTAATTAAAAAATAGTGAAATTAATTATTAAAATATGATAAAAATTAAAGTAAAGTCACAATACATATAGAATTAATGCAAGAAGCGAGTTGCAAATAAAAGAAATATTTTAAGAAAGGAAAAAAAAAATGACGAAAAAAGGTTTGCAATACGAGGACTTCCCAGGGGGTCACCCATCCTAGTACTACTCTCGCCCAAGCACGCTTAACTTCGGAGTTCTGATGGGATCCGGTGCATTAGTGCTGGTATGATCGCACCCGTTAGAGTTGTGCAAACTAATTGTATATACTGATGTTTAGAGAGTATTTGCAATTTACTAGGATAAATTGAAAAAATGATGCAATAAATTGGAAATTAATTAAAAAATAGTGAAATTAATTATTAAAATATGATAAAAATTAAAGTAAAGTCACAATACATATAGAATTAATGCAAGAAATGAGTTGCAAATAAAAGAAATATTTTAAGAAAGGAAAAAATAAATGACGAAAAAAGGGGTGCAACACGAGGACTTCCCAGGGGGTCACCCATCCTAGTACTACTCTCGCCCAAGCACGCTTAACTTCGGAGTTCTGATGGGATCCGGTGCATTAGTGCTGGTATGATCGCACCCGTTAGAGTTGTGCAAACTAATTGTATATACTGATGTTTAGAGAGTATTTGCAATTTACTAGGATAAATTGAAAAAATGATGCAATAAATTGGAAATTAATTAAAAAATAGTGAAATTAATTATTAAAATATGATAAAAATTAAAGTAAAGTCACAATACATATAGAATTAATGCAAGAAACGAGTTGCAAATAAAAGAAATATTTTAAGAAAGGAAAAAAAAATGACGAAAAAAGGGGTGCAACACGAGAACTTCCCAGGGGGTCACCCATCCTAGTACTACTCTCGCCCAAGCACGCTTAACTTCGGAGTTCTGATGGGATCCGGTGCATTAGTGCTGGTATGATCGCACCCGTTAGAGTTGTGCAAACTAATTGTATATACTGATGTTTAGAGAGTATTTGCAATTTACTAGGATAAATTGAAAAAATGATGCAATAAATTGGAAATTAATTAAAAAATAGTGAAATTGATTATTAAAATATGATAAAAATTAAAGTAAAGTCACAATACATATAGAATTAATGCAAGAAACGAGTTGCAAATAAAAGAAATATTTTAAGAAAGGAAAAAAAAAATTGACGAAAAAAGGGGTGCAACACGAGGACTTCCCAGGGGGTCACCCATCCTAGTACTACTCTCGCCCAAGCACGCTTAACTTCGGAGTTCTGATGGGATCCGGTGCATTAGTGCTGGTATGATCGCACCCGTTAGAGTTGTGCAAACTAATTGTATATACTGATGTTTAGAGAGTATTTGCAATTTACTAGGATAAATTGAAAAAATGATGCAATAAATTGGAAATTAATTAAAAAATAGTGAAATTAATTATTAAAATATGATAAAAATTAAAGTAAAGTCACAATACATATAGAATTAATGCAAGAAACGAGTTGCAAATAAAAGAAATATTTTAAGAAAGGAAAAAAAAATGACGAAAAAAGGGGTGCAACACGAGGACTTCCCAGGGGGTCACCCATCCTAGTACTACTCTCGCCCAAGCACGCTTAACTTCGGAGTTCTGATGGGATCCGGTGCATTAGTGCTGGTATGATCGCACCCGTTAGAGTTGTGCAAACTAATTGTATATACTGATGTTTAGAGAGTATTTGCAATTTACTAGGATAAATTGAAAAAATGATGCAATAAATTGGAAATTAATTAAAAAATAGTGAAATTAATTATTAAAATATGATAAAAATTAAAGTAAAGTCACAATACATATAGAATTAATGCAAGAAACGAGTTGCAAATAAAAGAAATATTTTAAGAAAGGAAAAAAAAATGACGAAAAAAGGGGTGCAACACGAGGACTTCCCAGGGGGTCACCCATCCTAGTACTACTCTCGCCCAAGCACGCTTAACTTCGGAGTTCTGATGGGATCCGGTGCATTAGTGCTGGTATGATCGCACCCGTTAGAGTTGTGCAAACTAATTGTATATACTGATGTTTAGAGAGTATTTGCAATTTACTAGGATAAATTGAAAAAATGATGCAATAAATTGGAAATTAATTAAAAAATAGTGAAATTAATTATTAAAATATGATAAAAATTAAAGTAAAGTCACAATACATATAGAATTAATGCAAGAAACGAGTTGCAAATAAAAGAAATATTTTAAGAAAGGAAAAAAAAAATGACGAAAAAAGGGGTGCAACACGAGGACTTCCCAGGGGGTCACCCATCCTAGTACTACTCTCGCCCAAGCACGCTTAACTTCGGAGTTCTGATGGGATCCGGTGCATTAGTGCTGGTATGATCGCACCCGTTAGAGTTGTGCAAACTAATTGTATATACTGATGTTTAGAGAGTATTTGCAATTTACTAGGATAAATTGAAATAATGATGCAATAAATTGGAAATTAATTAAAAAATAGTGAAATTAATTATTAAAATATGATAAAAATTAAATTAAAGTCACAATACATATAGAATTAATGCAAGAAACGAGTTGCAAATAAAAGAAATATTTTAAGAAAGAAAAAAAAAATGACGAAAAAAGGGGTGCAACACGAGGACTTCCCAGGGGGTCACCCATCCTAGTACTACTCTCGCCCAAGCACGCTTAACTTCGGAGTTCTGATGGGATCCGGTGCATTAGTGCTGGTATGATCGCACCCGTTAGAGTTGTGCAAACTAATTGTATATACTGATGTTTAGAGAGTATTTGCAATTTACTAGGATAAATTGAAAAAATGATGCAATAAATTGGAAATTAATTAAAAAATAGTGAAATTGATTATTAAAATATGATAAAAATTAAAGTAAAGTCACAATACATATAGAATTAATGCAAGAAACGAGTTGCAAATAAAAGAAATATTTTAAGAAAGGAAAAAAAAAATTGACGAAAAAAGGGGTGCAACACGAGGACTTCCCAGGGGGTCACCCATCCTAGTACTACTCTCGCCCAAGCACGCTTAACTTCAGAGTTCTGATGGGATCCGGTGCATTAGTGCTGGTATGATCGCACCCGTTAGAGTTGTGCAAACTAATTGTATATACTGATGTTTAGAGAGTATTTGCAATTTACTAGGATAAATTGAAAAAATGATGCAATAAATTGGAAATTAATTAAAAAATAGTGAAATTAATTATTAAAATATGATAAAAATTAAAGTAAAGTCACAATACATATAGAATTAATGCAAGAAACGAGTTGCAAATAAAAGAAATATTTTAAGAAAGGAAAAAAAAAATGACGAAAAAAGGGGTGCAACACGAGGACTTCCCAGGGGGTCACCCATCCTAGTACTACTCTCGCCCAAGCACGCTTAACTTCGGAGTTCTGATGGGATCCGGTGCATTAGTGCTGGTATGATCGCACCCGTTAGAGTTGTGCAAACTAATTGTATATACTGATGTTTAGAGAGTATTTGCAATTTACTAGGATAAATTGAAAAAATGATGCAATAAATTGGAAATTAATTAAAAAATAGTGAAATTAATTATTAAAATATGATAAAAATTAAAGTAAAGTCACAATACATATAGAATTAATGCAAGAAACGAGTTGCAAATAAAAGAAATATTTTAAGAAAGGAAAAAAAAAATGACGAAAAAAGGGGTGCAACACGAGGACTTCCCAGGGGGTCACCCATCCTAGTACTACTCTCGCCCAAGCACGCTTAACTTCGGATCCGGTGCATTAGTGCTGGTATGATCGCACCCGTTAGAGTTGTGCAAACTAATTGTATATACTGATGTTTAGAGAGTATTTGCAATTTACTAGGATAAATTGAAAAAATGATGCAATAAATTGGAAATTAATTAAAAAATAGTGAAATTATTTATTAAAATATGATAAAAATTAAAGTAAAGTCACAATACATATAGAATTAATGCAAGAAACGAGTTGCAAATAAAAGAAATATTTTAAGAAATGAAAAAAAAAATGACGAAAAAAGGGGTGCAACACGAGGACTTCCCAGGGGGTCACCCATCCTAGTACTACTCTCGCCCAAGCACGCTTAACTTCGGAGTTCTGATGGGATCCGGTGCATTAGTGCTGGTATGATCGCACCCGTTAGAGTTGTGCAAACTAATTGTATATACTGATGTTTAGAGAGTATTTGCAATTTACTAGGATAAATTGAAAAAATGATGCAATAAATTGGAAATTAATTAAAAAATAGTGAAATTAATTATTAAAATATGATAAAAATTAAAGTAAAGTCACAATACATATAGAATTAATGCAAGAAACGAGTTGCAAATAAAAGAAATATTTTAAGAAAGGAAAAAAAAAATGACGAAAAAAGGGGTGCAACACGAGGACTTCCCAGGGGGTCACCCATCCTAGTACTACTCTCGCCCAAGCACGCTTAACTTCGGAGTTCTGATGGGATCCGGTGCATTAGTGCTGGTATGATCGCACCCGTTAGAGTTGTGCAAACTAATTGTATATACTGATGTTTAGAGAGTATTTGCAATTTACTAGGATAAATTGAAAAAATGATGCAATAAATTGGAAATTAATTAAAAAATAGTGAAATTAATTATTAAAATATGATAAAAATTAAAGTAAAGTCACAATACATATAGAATTAATGCAAGAAACGAGTTGCAAATAAAAGAAATATTTTAAGAAAGGAAAAAAAAATGACGAAAAAAGGGGTGCAACACGAGGACTTCCCAGGGGGTCACCCATCCTAGTACTACTCTCGCCCAAGCACGCTTAACTTCGGAGTTCTGATGGGATCCGGTGCATTAGTGCTGGTATGATCGCACCCGTTAGAGTTGTGCAAACTAATTGTATATACTGATGTTTAGAGAGTATTTGCAATTTACTAGGATAAATTGAAAAAATGATGCAATAAATTGGAAATTAATTAAAAAATAGTGAAATTAATTATTAAAATATGATAAAAATTAAAGTAAAGTCACAATACATATAGAATTAATGCAAGAAACGAGTTGCAAATAAAAGAAATATTTTAAGAAAGGAAAAAAAAATGACGAAAAAAGGGGTGCAACACGAGGACTTCCCAGGGGGTCACCCATCCTAGTACTACTCTCGCCCAAGCACGCTTAACTTCGGAGTTCTGATGGGATCCGGTGCATTAGTGCTGGTATGATCGCACCCGTTAGAGTTGTGCAAACTAATTGTATATACTGATGTTTAGAGAGTATTTGCAATTTACTAGGATAAATTGAAAAAATGATGCAATAAATTGGAAATTAATTAAAAAATAGTGAAATTAATTATTAAAATATGATAAAAATTAAATTAAAGTCACAATACATATAGAATTAATGCAAGAAACGAGTTGCAAATAAAAGAAATATTTTAAGAAAGAAAAAAAAAATGACGAAAAAAGGGGTGCAACACAAGGACTTCCCAGGGGGTCACCCATCCTAGTACTACTCTCGCCCAAGCACGCTTAACTTCGGAGTTCTGATGGGATCCGGTGCATTAGTGCTGGTATGATCGCACCCGTTAGAGTTGTGCAAACTAATTGTATATACTGATGTTTAGAGAGTATTTGCAATTTACTAGGATAAATTGAAAAAATGATGCAATAAATTGGAAATTAATTAAAAAATAGTGAAATTGATTATTAAAATATGATAAAAATTAAAGTAAAGTCACAATACATATAGAATTAATGCAAGAAACGAGTTGCAAATAAAAGAAATATTTTAAGAAAGGAAAAAAAAAATTGACGAAAAAAGGGGTGCAACACGAGGACTTCCCAGGGGGTCACCCATCCTAGTACTACTCTCGCCCAAGCACGCTTAACTTCGGAGTTCTGATGGGATCCGGTGCATTAGTGCTGGTATGATCGCACCCGTTAGAGTTGTGCAAACTAATTGTATATACTGATGTTTAGAGAGTATTTGCAATTTACTAGGATAAATTGAAAAAATGATGCAATAAATTGGAAATTAATTAAAAAATAGTGAAATTAATTATTAAAATATGATAAAAATTAAAGTAAAGTCACAATACATATAGAATTAATGCAAGAAACGAGTTGCAAATAAAAGAAATATTTTAAGAAAGGAAAAAAAAAATGACGAAAAAAGGGGCGCAACACGAGGACTTCCCAGGGGGTCACCCATCCTAGTACTACTCTCGCCCAAGCACGCTTAACTTCGGAGTTCTGATGGGATCCGGTGCATTAGTGCTGGTATGATCGCACCCGTTAGAGTTGTGCAAACTAATTGTATATACTGATGTTTAGAGAGTATTTGCAATTTACTAGGATAAATTGAAAAAATGATGCAATAAATTGGAAATTAATTAAAAAATAGTGAAATTAATTATTAAAATATGATAAAAATTAAAGTAAAGTCACAATACATATAGAATTAATGCAAGAAACGAGTTGCAAATAAAAGAAATATTTTAAGAAAGGAAAAAAAAAATGACGAAAAAAGGGGTGCAACACGAGGACTTCCCAGGGGGTCACCCATCCTAGTACTACTCTCGCCCAAGCACGCTTAACTTCGGATCCGGTGCATTAGTGCTGGTATGATCGCACCCGTTAGAGTTGTGCAAACTAATTGTATATACTGATGTTTAGAGAGTATTTGCAATTTACTAGGATAAATTGAAAAAATGATGCAATAAATTGGAAATTAATTAAAAAATAGTGAAATTATTTATTAAAATATGATAAAAATTAAAGTAAAGTCACAATACATATAGAATTAATGCAAGAAACGAGTTGCAAATAAAAGAAATATTTTAAGAAATGAAAAAAAAAATGACGAAAAAAGGGGTGCAACACGAGGACTTCCCAGGGGGTCACCCATCCTAGTACTACTCTCGCCCAAGCACGCTTAACTTCGGAGTTCTGATGGGATCCGGTGCATTAGTGCTGGTATGATCGCACCCGTTAGAGTTGTGCAAACTAATTGTATATACTGATGTTTAGAGAGTATTTGCAATTTACTAGGATAAATTGAAAAAATGATGCAATAAATTGGAAATTAATTAAAAAATAGTGAAATTAATTATTAAAATATGATAAAAATTAAAGTAAAGTCACAATACATATAGAATTAATGCAAGAAACGAGTTGCAAATAAAAGAAATATTTTAAGAAAGGAAAAAAAAAATGACGAAAAAAGGGGTGCAACACGAGGACTTCCCAGGGGGTCACCCATCCTAGTACTACTCTCGCCCAAGCACGCTTAACTTCGGAGTTCTGATGGGATCCGGTGCATTAGTGCTGGTATGATCGCACCCGTTAGAGTTGTGCAAACTAATTGTATATACTGATGTTTAGAGAGTATTTGCAATTTACTAGGATAAATTGAAAAAATGATGCAATAAATTGGAAATTAATTAAAAAATAGTGAAATTAATTATTAAAATATGATAAAAATTAAAGTAAAGTCACAATACATATAGAATTAATGCAAGAAACGAGTTGCAAATAAAAGAAATATTTTAAGAAAGGAAAAAAAAATGACGAAAAAAGGGGTGCAACACGAGGACTTCCCAGGGGGTCACCCATCCTAGTACTACTCTCGCCCAAGCACGCTTAACTTCGGAGTTCTGATGGGATCCGGTGCATTAGTGCTGGTATGATCGCACCCGTTAGAGTTGTGCAAACTAATTGTATATACTGATGTTTAGAGAGTATTTGCAATTTACTAGGATAAATTGAAAAAATGATGCAATAAATTGGAAATTAATTAAAAAATAGTGAAATTAATTATTAAAATATGATAAAAATTAAAGTAAAGTCACAATACATATAGAATTAATGCAAGAAACGAGTTGCAAATAAAAGAAATATTTTAAGAAAGGAAAAAAAAATGACGAAAAAAGGGGTGCAACACGAGGACTTCCCAGGGGGTCACCCATCCTAGTACTACTCTCGCCCAAGCACGATTAACTTCGGAGTTCTGATGGGATCCGGTGCATTAGTGCTGGTATGATCGCACCCGTTAGAGTTGTGCAAACTAATTGTATATACTGATGTTTAGAGAGTATTTGCAATTTACTAGGATAAATTGAAAAAATGATGCAATAAATTGGAAATTAATTAAAAAATAGTGAAATTAATTATTAAAATATGATAAAAATTAAAGTAAAGTCACAATACATATAGAATTAATGCAAGAAACGAGTTGCAAATAAAAGAAATATTTTAAGAAAGGAAAAAAAAATGACGAAAAAAGGGGTGCAACACGAGGACTTCCCAGGGGGTCACCCATCCTAGTACTACTCTCGCCCAAGCACGCTTAACTTCGGAGTTCTGATGGGATCCGGTGCATTAGTGCTGGTATGATCGCACCCGTTAGAGTTGTGCAAACTAATTGTATATACTGATGTTTAGAGAGTATTTGCAATTTACTAGGATAAATTGAAAAAATGATGCAATAAATTGGAAATTAATTAAAAAATAGTGAAATTAATTATTAAAATATGATAAAAATTAAAGTAAAGTCACAATACATATAGAATTAATGCAAGAAACGAGTTGCAAATAAAAGAAATATTTTAAGAAAGGAAAAAAAAAATGACGAAAAAAGGGGTGCAACACGAGGACTTCCCAGGGGGTCACCCATCCTAGTACTACTCTCGCCCAAGCACGCTTAACTTCGGATCCGGTGCATTAGTGCTGGTATGATCGCACCCGTTAGAGTTGTGCAAACTAATTGTATATACTGATGTTTAGAGAGTATTTGCAATTTACTAGGATAAATTGAAAAAATGATGCAATAAATTGGAAATTAATTAAAAAATAGTGAAATTAATTATTAAAATATGATAAAAATTAAAGTAAAGTCACAATACATATAGAATTAATGCAAGAAACGAGTTGCAAATAAAAGAAATATTTTAAGAAAGGAAAAAAAAATGACGAAAAAAGGGGTGCAACAAGAGGACTTCCCAGGGGGTCACCCATCCTAGTACTACTCTCGCCCAAGCACGCTTAACTTCGGAGTTCTGATGAGATCCGGTGCATTAGTGCTGGTATGATTGCACCCGTTAGAGTTGTGCAAACTAATTGTATATACTGATGTTTAGAGAGTATTTGCAATTTACTAGGATAAATTGAAAAAATGATGCAATAAATTGGAAATTAATTAAAAAATAGTGAAATTAATTATTAAAATATGATAAAAATTAAAGTAAAGTCACAATACATATAGAATTAATGCAAGAAACGAGTTGCAAATAAAAGAAATATTTTAAGAAAGGAAAAAAAAAATGACGAAAAAAGGGGTGCAACACGAGGACTTCCCAGGGGGTCACCCATCCTAGTACTACTCTCGCCCAAGCACGCTTAACTTCGGAGTTCTGATGGGATCCGGTGCATTAGTGCTGGTATGATCGCACCCGTTAGAGTTGTGCAAACTAATTGTATATACTGATGTTTAGAGAGTATTTGCAATTTACTAGGATAAATTGAAAAAATGATGCAATAAATTGGAAATTAATTAAAAAATAGTGAAATTAATTATTAAAATATGATAAAAATTAAAGTAAAGTCACAATACATATAGAATTAATGCAAGAAACGAGTTGCAAATAAAAGAAATATTTTAAGAAAGAAAAAAAAAATGACGAAAAAAGGGGTGCAACACGAGGACTTCCCAGGGGGTCACCCATCCTAGTACTACTCTCGCCCAAGCACGCTTAACTTCGGAGTTCTGATGGGATCCGGTGCATTAGTGCTGGTATGATCGCACCCGTTAGAGTTGTGCAAACTAATTGTATATACTGATGTTTAGAGACTATTTGCAATTTACTAGGATAAATTGAAAAAATGATGCAATAAATTGGAAATTAATTAAAAAATAGTGAAATTAATTATTAAAATATGATAAAAATTAAAGTAAAGTCACAATACATATAGAATTAATGCAAGAAACGAGTTGCAAATAAAAGAAATATTTTAAGAAAGGAAAAAAAAAATGACGAAAAAAGGGGTGCAACAAGAGGACTTCCCAGGGGGTCACCCATCCTAGTACTACTCTCGCCCAAGCACGCTTAACTTCGGAGTTCTGATGGGATCCGGTGCATCAGTGCTGGTATGATCGCACCCGTTAGAGTTGTGCAAACTAATTGTATATACTGATGTCTAGAGAGTATTTGCAATTTACTAGGATAAATTGAAAAAATGATGCAATAAATTGGAAATTAATTAAAAAATAGTGAAATTAATTATTAAAATATGATAAAAATTAAAGTAAAGTCACAATACATATAGAATTAATGCAAGAAACGAGTTGCAAATAAAAGAAATATTTTAAGAAAGGAAAAAAAAAATGACGAAAAAAGGGGTGCAACACGAGGACTTCCCAGGGGGTCACCCATCCTAGTACTACTCTCGCCCAAGCACGCTTAACTTCGGAGTTCTGATGGGATCCGGTGCATTAGTGCTGGTATGATCGCACCCGTTAGAGTTGTGCAAACTAATTGTATATACTGATGTTTAGAGAGTATTTGCAATTTACTAGGATAAATTGAAAAAATGATGCAATAAATTGGAAATTAATTAAAAAATAGTGAAATTAATTATTAAAATATGATAAAAATTAAAGTAAAGTCACAATACATATAGAATTAATGCAAGAAACGAGTTGCAAATAAAAGAAATATTTTAAGAAAGGAAAAAAAAATGACGAAAAAAGGGGTGCAACACGAGGACTTCCCAGGGGGTCACCCATCCTAGTACTACTCTCGCCCAAGCAGGCTTAACTTCGGAGTTCTGATGGGATCCGGTGCATTAGTGCTGGTATGATCGCACCCGTTAGAGTTGTGCAAACTAATTGTATATACTGATGTTTAGAGAGTATTTGCAATTTACTAGGATAAATTGAAAAAATGATGCAATAAATTGGAAATTAATTAAAAAATAGTGAAATTAATTATTAAAATATGATAAAAATTAAAGTAAAGTCACAATACATATAGAATTAATGCAAGAAACGAGTTGCAAATAAAAGAAATATTTTATGAAAGGAAAAAAAAAATTGACGAAAAAAGGGGTGCAACACGAGGACTTCCCAGGGGGTCACCCATCCTAGTACTACTCTCGCCCAAGCACGCTTAACTTCGGAGTTCTGATGGGATCCGGTGCATTAGTGCTGGTATGATCGCACCCGTTAGAGTTGTGCAAACTAATTGTATATACTGATGTTTAGAGAGTATTTGCAATTTACTAGGATAAATTGAAAAAATGATGCAATAAATTGGAAATTAATTAAAAAATAGTGAAATTAATTATTAAAATATGATAAAAATTAAAGTAAAGTCACAATACATATAGAATTAATGCAAGAAACGAGTTGCAAATAAAAGAAATATTTTAAGAAAGGAAAAAAAAATGACGAAAAAAGGGGTGCAACACGAGGACTTCCCAGGGGGTCACCCATCCTAGTACTACTCTCGCCCAAGCACGCTTAACTTCGGAGTTCTGATGGGATCCGGTGCATTAGTGCTGGTATGATCGCACCCGTTAGAGTTGTGCAAACTAATTTTATATACTGATGTTTAGAGAGTATTTGCAATTTACTAGGATAAATTGAAAAAATGATGCAATAAATTGGAAATTAATTAAAAAATAGTGAAATTAATTATTAAAATATGATAAAAATTAAAGTAAAGTCACAATACATATAGAATTATTGCAAGAAACGAGTTGCAAATAAAAGAAATATTTTAAGAAAGGAAAAAAAAATGACGAAAAAAGGGGTGCAACACGAGGACTTCCCAGGGGGTCACCCATCCTAGTACTACTCTCGCCCAAGCACGCTTAACTTCGGATCCGGTGCATTAGTGCTGGTATGATCGCACCCGTTAGAGTTGTGCAAACTAATTGTATATACTGATGTTTAGAGAGTATTTGCAATTTACTAGGATAAATTGAAAAAATGATGCAATAAATTGGAACTTAATTAAAAAATAGTGAAATTAATTATTAAAATATGATAAAAATTAAAGTAAAGTCACAATACATATAGAATTAATGCAAGAAACGAGTTGCAAATAAAAGAAATATTTTAAGAAAGGAAAAAAAAAATGACGAAAAAAGGGGTGCAACACGAGGATTTCCCAGGGGGTCACCCATCCTAGTACTACTCTCGCCCAAGCACGCTTAACTTCGGAGTTCTGATGGGATCCGGTGCATTAGTGCTGGTACGATCGCACCCGTTAGAGTTGTGCAAACTAATTGTATATACTGATGTTTAGAGAGTATTTGCAATTTACTAGGATAAATTGAAAAAATGATGCAATAAATTGGAAATTAATTAAAAAATAGTGAAATTAATTATTAAAATATGATAAAAATTAAAGTAAAGTCACAATACATATAGAATTAATGCAAGAAACGAGTTGCAAATAAAAGAAATATTTTAAGAAAGGAAAAAAAAAATGACGAAAAAAGGGGTGCAACACGAGGACTTCCCAGGGGGTCACCCATCCTAGTACTACTCTCGCCCAAGCACGCTTAACTTCGGAGTTCTGATGGGATCCGGTGCATTAGTGCTGGTATGATCGCACCCGTTAGAGTTGTGCAAACTAATTGTATATACTGATGTTTAGAGAGTATTTGCAATTTACTAGGATAAATTGAAAAAATGATGCAATAAATTGGAAATTAATTAAAAAATAGTGAAATTAATTATTAAAATATGATAAAAATTAAAGTAAAGTCACAATACATATAGAATTAATGCAAGAAACGAGTTGCAAATAAAAGAAATATTTTAAGAAAGGAAAAAAAAAATGACGAAAAAAGGGGTGCAACACGAGGACTTCCCAGGGGGTCACCCATCCTAGTACTACTCTCGCCCAAGCACGCTTAACTTCGGAGTTCTGATGGGATCCGGTGCATTAGTGCTGGTATGATCGCACCCGTTAGAGTTGTGCAAACTAATTGTATATACTGATGTTTAGAGAGTATTTGCAATTTACTAGGATAAATTGAAAAAATGATGCAATAAATTGGAAATTAATTAAAAAATAGTGAAATTAATTATTAAAATATGATAAAAATTAAAGTAAAGTCACAATACATATAGAATTAATGCAAGAAACGAGTTGCAAATAAAAGAAATATTTTAAGAAAGGAAAAAAAAATGACGAAAAAAGGGGTGCAACACGAGGACTTCCCAGGGGGTCACCCATCCTAGTACTACTCTCGCCCAAGCACGCTTAACTTCGGAGTTCTAATGGGATCCGGTGCATTAGTGCTGGTATGATCGCACCCGTTAGAGTTGTGCAAACTAATGGTATATACTGATGTTTAGAGAGTATTTGCAATTTACTAGGATAAATTGAAAAAATGATGCAATAAATTGGAAATTAATTAAAAAATAGTGAAATTAATTATTAAAATATGATAAAAATTAAAGTAAAGTCACAATACATATAGAATTAATGCAAGAAACGAGTTGCAAATAAAAGAAATATTTTAAGAAAGGAAAAAAAAAATGACGAAAAAATGGGTGCAACACGAGGACTTCCCAGGGGGTCACCCATCCTAGTACTACTCTCGCCCAAGCACGCTTAACTTCGGAGTTCTGATGGGATCCGGTGCATTAGTGCTGGTATGATCGCACCCGTTAGAGTTGTGCAAACTAATTGTATATACTGATGTTTAGAGAGTATTTGCAATTTACTAGGATAAATTGAAAAAAATGATGCAATAAATTGGAAATTAATTAAAAAATAGTGAAATTAATTATTAAAATATGATAAAAATTAAAGTAAAGTCACAATACATATAGAATTAATGCAAGAAACGAGTTGCAAATAAAAGAAATATTTTAAGAAAGGAAAAAAAAATGACGAAAAAAGGGGTGCAACACGAGGACTTCCCAGGTGGTCACCCATCCTAGTACTACTCTCGCCCAAGCACGCTTAACTTCGGAGTTCTGATGGGATCCGGTGCATTAGTGCTGGTATGATCGCACCCGTTAGAGTTGTGCAAACTAATTGTATATACTGATGTTTAGAGAGTATTTGCAATTTACTAGGATAAATTGAAAAAATGATGCAATAAATTGGAAATTAATTAAAAATTAGTGAAATTAATTATTAAAATATGATAACAATTAAAATAAAGACACAATACATATAGAATTAATGCAAGAAGCGAGTTGCAAATAAAAGAAATATTTTAAGAAAGGGAAAAAAAAATGACGAAAAAAGGGGTGCAATACGAGGACTTCCCAGGGGGTCACCCATCCTAGTACTACTCTCGCCCAAGCACGCTTAACTTCGGAGTTCTGATGGGATCCGGTGCATTAGTGCTGGTATGATCGCACCCGTTAGAGTTGTGCAAACTAATTGTATATACTGATGTTTAGAGAGTATTTGCAATTTACTAGGATAAATTGAAAAAATGATGCAATAAATTGGAAATTAATTAAAAAATAGTGAAATTAATTATTAAAATATGATAAAAATTAAAGTAAAGTCACAATACATATAGAATTAATGCAAGAAATGAGTTGCAAATAAAAGAAATATTTTAAGAAAGGAAAAAAAAAATGACGAAAAAAGGGGTGCAACACGAGGACTTCCCAGGGGGTCACCCATCCTTGTACTACTCTCGCCCAAGCACGCTTAACTTCGAAGTTCTGATGGGATCCGGTGCATTAGTGCTGGTATGATCGCACCCGTTAGAGTTGTGCAAACTAATTGTATATACTGATGTTTAGAGAGTATTTGCAATTTACTAGGATAAATTGAAAAAATGATGCAATAAATTGGAAATTAATTAAAAAATAGTGAAATTAATTATTAAAATATGATAAAAATTAAAGTAAAGTCACAATACATATAGAATTAATGCAAGAAACGAGTTGCAAATAAAAGAAATATTTTAAGAAAGGAAAAAAAAAAATGACGAAAAAAGGGGTGCAACACGAGGACTTCCCAGGGGGTCACCCATCCTAGTACTACTCTCGCCCAAGCACGCTTAACTTCGGAGTTCTGATGGGATCCGGTGCATTAGTGCTGGTATGATCGCACCCGTTAGAGTTGTGCAAACTAATTGTATATACTGATGTTTAGAGAGTATTTGCAATTTACTAGGATAAATTGAAAAAATGATGCAATAAATTGGAAATTAATTAAAAAATAGTGAAATTAATTATTAAAATATGATAAAAATTAAAGTAAAGTCACAATACATATAGAATTATTGCAAGAAACGAGTTGCAAATAAAAGAAATATTTTAAGAAAGGAAAAAAAAATGACGAAAAAAGGGGTGCAACACGAGGACTTCCCAGGGGGTCACCCATCCTAGTACTACTCTCGCCCAAGCACGCTTAACTTCGGATCCGGTGCATTAGTGCTGGTATGATCGCACCCGTTAGAGTTGTGCAAACTAATTGTATATACTGATGTTTAGAGAGTATTTGCAATTTACTAGGATAAATTGAAAAAATGATGCAATAAATTGGAACTTAATTAAAAAATAGTGAAATTAATTATTAAAATATGATAAAAATTAAAGTAAAGTCACAATACATATAGAATTAATGCAAGAAACGAGTTGCAAATAAAAGAAATATTTTAAGAAAGGAAAAAAAAAATGACGAAAAAAGGGGTGCAACACGAGGATTTCCCAGGGGGTCACCCATCCTAGTACTACTCTCGCCCAAGCACGCTTAACTTCGGAGTTCTGATGGGATCCGGTGCATTAGTGCTGGTACGATCGCACCCGTTAGAGTTGTGCAAACTAATTGTATATACTGATGTTTAGAGAGTATTTGCAATTTACTAGGATAAATTGAAAAAATGATGCAATAAATTGGAAATTAATTAAAAAATAGTGAAATTAATTATTAAAATATGATAAAAATTAAAGTAAAGTCACAATACATATAGAATTAATGCAAGAAACGAGTTGCAAATAAAAGAAATATTTTAAGAAAGGAAAAAAAAAATGACGAAAAAAGGGGTGCAACACGAGGACTTCCCAGGGGGTCACCCATCCTAGTACTACTCTCGCCCAAGCACGCTTAACTTCGGAGTTCTGATGGGATCCGGTGCATTAGTGCTGGTATGATCGCACCCGTTAGAGTTGTGCAAACTAATTGTATATACTGATGTTTAGAGAGTATTTGCAATTTACTAGGATAAATTGAAAAAATGATGCAATAAATTGGAAATTAATTAAAAAATAGTGAAATTAATTATTAAAATATGATAAAAATTAAAGTAAAGTCACAATACATATAGAATTAATGCAAGAAACGAGTTGCAAATAAAAGAAATATTTTAAGAAAGGAAAAAAAAAATGACGAAAAAAGGGGTGCAACACGAGGACTTCCCAGGGGGTCACCCATCCTAGTACTACTCTCGCCCAAGCACGCTTAACTTCGGAGTTCTGATGGGATCCGGTGCATTAGTGCTGGTATGATCGCACCCGTTAGAGTTGTGCAAACTAATTGTATATACTGATGTTTAGAGAGTATTTGCAATTTACTAGGATAAATTGAAAAAATGATGCAATAAATTGGAAATTAATTAAAAAATAGTGAAATTAATTATTAAAATATGATAAAAATTAAAGTAAAGTCACAATACATATAGAATTAATGCAAGAAACGAGTTGCAAATAAAAGAAATATTTTAAGAAAGGAAAAAAAAATGACGAAAAAAGGGGTGCAACACGAGGACTTCCCAGGGGGTCACCCATCCTAGTACTACTCTCGCCCAAGCACGCTTAACTTCGGAGTTCTAATGGGATCCGGTGCATTAGTGCTGGTATGATCGCACCCGTTAGAGTTGTGCAAACTAATGGTATATACTGATGTTTAGAGAGTATTTGCAATTTACTAGGATAAATTGAAAAACTGATGCAATAAATTGGAAATTAATTAAAAAATAGTGAAATTAATTATTAAAATATGATAAAAATTAAAGTAAAGTCACAATACATATAGAATTAATGCAAGAAACGAGTTGCAAATAAAAGAAATATTTTAAGAAAGGAAAAAAAAAATGACGAAAAAATGGGTGCAACACGAGGACTTCCCAGGGGGTCACCCATCCTAGTACTACTCTCGCCCAAGCACGCTTAACTTCGGAGTTCTGATGGGATCCGGTGCATTAGTGCTGGTATGATCGCACCCGTTAGAGTTGTGCAAACTAATTGTATATACTGATGTTTAGAGAGTATTTGCAATTTACTAGGATAAATTGAAAAAAATGATGCAATAAATTGGAAATTAATTAAAAAATAGTGAAATTAATTATTAAAATATGATAAAAATTAAAGTAAAGTCACAATACATATAGAATTAATGCAAGAAACGAGTTGCAAATAAAAGAAATATTTTAAGAAAGGAAAAAAAAATGACGAAAAAAGGGGTGCAACACGAGGACTTCCCAGGTGGTCACCCATCCTAGTACTACTCTCGCCCAAGCACGCTTAACTTCGGAGTTCTGATGGGATCCGGTGCATTAGTGCTGGTATGATCGCACCCGTTAGAGTTGTGCAAACTAATTGTATATACTGATGTTTAGAGAGTATTTGCAATTTACTAGGATAAATTGAAAAAATGATGCAATAAATTGGAAATTAATTAAAAATTAGTGAAATTAATTATTAAAATATGATAACAATTAAAATAAAGACACAATACATATAGAATTAATGCAAGAAGCGAGTTGCAAATAAAAGAAATATTTTAAGAAAGGGAAAAAAAAATGACGAAAAAAGGGGTGCAATACGAGGACTTCCCAGGGGGTCACCCATCCTAGTACTACTCTCGCCCAAGCACGCTTAACTTCGGAGTTCTGATGGGATCCGGTGCATTAGTGCTGGTATGATCGCACCCGTTAGAGTTGTGCAAACTAATTGTATATACTGATGTTTAGAGAGTATTTGCAATTTACTAGGATAAATTGAAAAAATGATGCAATAAATTGGAAATTAATTAAAAAATAGTGAAATTAATTATTAAAATATGATAAAAATTAAAGTAAAGTCACAATACATATAGAATTAATGCAAGAAATGAGTTGCAAATAAAAGAAATATTTTAAGAAAGGAAAAAAAAAATGACGAAAAAAGGGGTGCAACACGAGGACTTCCCAGGGGGTCACCCATCCTTGTACTACTCTCGCCCAAGCACGCTTAACTTCGAAGTTCTGATGGGATCCGGTGCATTAGTGCTGGTATGATCGCACCCGTTAGAGTTGTGCAAACTAATTGTATATACTGATGTTTAGAGAGTATTTGCAATTTACTAGGATAAATTGAAAAAATGATGCAATAAATTGGAAATTAATTAAAAAATAGTGAAATTAATTATTAAAATATGATAAAAATTAAAGTAAAGTCACAATACATATAGAATTAATGCAAGAAACGAGTTGCAAATAAAAGAAATATTTTAAGAAAGGAAAAAAAAATGACGAAAAAAGGGGTGCAACACGAGGACTTCCCAGGGGGTCACCCATCCTAGTACTACTCTCGCCCAAGCACGCTTAACTTCGGAGTTCTGATGGGATCCGGTGCATTAGTGCTGGTATGATCGCACCCGTTAGAGTTGTGCAAACTAATTGTATATACTGATGTTTAGAGAGTATTTGCAATTTACTAGGATAAATTGAAAAAATGATGCAATAAATTGGAAATTAATTAAAAAATAGTGAAATTAATTATTAAAATATGATAAAAATTAAAGTAAAGTCACAATACATATAGAATTAATGCAAGAAACGAGTTGCAAATAAAAGAAATATTTTAAGAAAGGAAAAAAAAAATGACGAAAAAAGGGGTGCAACACGAGGACTTCCCAGGGGGTCACCCATCCTAGTACTACTCTCGCCCAAGCACGCTTAACTTCGGAGTTCTGATGGGATCCGGTGCATTAGTGCTGGTATGATCGCACCCGTTAGAGTTGTGCAAACTAATTGTATATACTGATGTTTAGAGAGTATTTGCAATTTACTAGGATAAATTGAAAAAATGATGCAATAAATTGGAAATTAATTAAAAAATAGTGAAATTAATTATTAAAATATGATAAAAATTAAAGTAAAGTCACAATACATATAGAATTAATGCAAGAAACGAGTTGCAAATAAAAGAAATATTTTAAGAAAGGAAAAAAAAAATGACGAAAAAAGGGGTGCAACACGAGGACTTCCCAGGGGGTCACCCATCCTAGTACTACTCTCGCCCAAGCACGCTTAACTTCGGAGTTCTAATGGGATCCGGTGCATTAGTGCTGGTATGATCGCACCCGTTAGAGTTGTGCAAACTAATGGTATATACTGATGTTTAGAGAGTATTTGCAATTTACTAGGATAAATTGAAAAAATGATGCAATAAATTGGAAATTAATTAAAAAATAGTGAAATGAATTATTAAAATATGATAAAAATTAAAGTAAAGTCACAATACATATAGAATTAATGCAAGAAACGAGTTGCAAATAAAAGAAATATTTTAAGAAAGGAAAAAAAAAATGACGAAAAAATGGGTGCAACACGAGGACTTCCCAGGAGGTCACCCATCCTAGTACTACTCTCGCCCAAGCACGCTTAACTTCGGAGTTCTGATGGGATCCGGTGCATTAGTGCTGGTATGATCGCACCCGTTAGAGTTGTGCAAACTAATTGTATATACTGATGTTTAGAGAGTATTTGCAATTTACTAGGATAAATTGAAAAAATGATGCAATAAATTGGAAATTAATTAAAAAATAGTGAAATTAATTATTAAAATATGATAAAAATTAAAGTAAAGTCACAATACATATAGAATTAATGCAAGAAACGAGTTGCAAATAAAAGAAATATTTTAAGAAAGGAAAAAAAAAATGACGAAAAAAGGGGTGCAACACGAGGACTTCCCAGGGGGTCACCCATCCTAGTACTACTCTCGCCCAAGCACGCTTAACTTCGGAGTTCTGATGGGATCCGGTGCATTAGTGCTGGTATGATCGCACCCGTTAGAGTTGTGCAAACTAATTGTATATACTGATGTTTAGAGAGTATTTGCAATTTACTAGGATAAATTGAAAAAATGATGCAATAAATTGGAAATTAATTAAAAATTAGTGAAATTAATTATTAAAATATGATAAAAATTAAAGTAAAGACACAATACATATAGAATTAATGCAAGAAGCGAGTTGCAAATAAAAGAAATATTTTAAGAAAGGGAAAAAAAAAATGACGAAAAAAGGGGTGCAATACGAGGACTTCCCAGGGGGTCACCCATCCTAGTACTACTCTCGCCCAAGCACGCTTAACTTCGGAGTTCTGATGGGATCCGGTGCATTAGTGCTGGTATGATCGCACCCGTTAGAGTTGTGCAAACTAATTGTATATACTGATGTTTAGAGAGTATTTGCAATTTACTAGGATAAATTGAAAAAATGATGCAATAAATTGGAAATTAATTAAAAAATAGTGAAATTAATTATTAAAATATGATAAAAATTAAAGTAAAGTCACAATACATATAGAATTAATGCAAGAAATGAGTTGCAAATAAAAGAAATATTTTAAGAAAGGAAAAAAAAAATGACGAAAAAAGGGGTGCAACACGAGGACTTCCCAGGGGGTCACCCATCCTTGTACTACTCTCGCCCAAGCACGCTTAACTTCGGAGTTCTGATGGGATCCGGTGCATTAGTGCTGGTATGATCGCACCCGTTAGAGTTGTGCAAACTAATTGTATATACTGATGTTTAGAGAGTATTTGCAATTTACTAGGATAAATTGAAAAAATGATGCAATAAATTGGAAATTAATTAAAAAATAGTGAAATGAATTATTAAAATATGATAAAAATTAAAGTAAAGTCACAATACATATAGAATTAATGCAAGAAACGAGTTGCAAATAAAAGAAATATTTTAAGAAAGGAAAAAAAAAATGACGAAAAAATGGGTGCAACACGAGGACTTCCCAGGAGGTCACCCATCCTAGTACTACTCTCGCCCAAGCACGCTTAACTTCGGAGTTCTGATGGGATCCGGTGCATTAGTGCTGGTATGATCGCACCCGTTAGAGTTGTGCAAACTAATTGTATATACTGATGTTTAGAGAGTATTTGCAATTTACTAGGATAAATTGAAAAAATGATGCAATAAATTGGAAATTAATTAAAAAATAGTGAAATTAATTATTAAAATATGATAAAAATTAAAGTAAAGTCACAATACATATAGAATTAATGCAAGAAACGAGTTGCAAATAAAAGAAATATTTTAAGAAAGGAAAAAAAAAATGACGAAAAAAGGGGTGCAACACGAGGACTTCCCAGGGGGTCACCCATCCTAGTACTACTCTCGCCCAAGCACGCTTAACTTCGGAGTTCTGATGGGATCCGGTGCATTAGTGCTGGTATGATCGCACCCGTTAGAGTTGTGCAAACTAATTGTATATACTGATGTTTAGAGAGTATTTGCAATTTACTAGGATAAATTGAAAAAATGATGCAATAAATTGGAAATTAATTAAAAATTAGTGAAATTAATTATTAAAATATGATAAAAATTAAAGTAAAGACACAATACATATAGAATTAATGCAAGAAGCGAGTTGCAAATAAAAGAAATATTTTAAGAAAGGGAAAAAAAAAATGACGAAAAAAGGGGTGCAATACGAGGACTTCCCAGGGGGTCACCCATCCTAGTACTACTCTCGCCCAAGCACGCTTAACTTCGGAGTTCTGATGGGATCCGGTGCATTAGTGCTGGTATGATCGCACCCGTTAGAGTTGTGCAAACTAATTGTATATACTGATGTTTAGAGAGTATTTGCAATTTACTAGGATAAATTGAAAAAATGATGCAATAAATTGGAAATTAATTAAAAAATAGTGAAATTAATTATTAAAATATGATAAAAATTAAAGTAAAGTCACAATACATATAGAATTAATGCAAGAAATGAGTTGCAAATAAAAGAAATATTTTAAGAAAGGAAAAAAAAAATGACGAAAAAAGGGGTGCAACACGAGGACTTCCCAGGGGGTCACCCATCCTTGTACTACTCTCGCCCAAGCACGCTTAACTTCGGAGTTCTGATGGGATCCGGTGCATTAGTGCTGGTATGATCGCACCCGTTAGAGTTGTGCAAACTAATTGTATATACTGATGTTTAGAGAGTATTTGCAATTTACTAGGATAAATTGAAAAAATGATGCAATAAATTGGAAATTAATTAAAAAATAGTGAAATTAATTATTAAAATATGATAAAAATTAAAGTAAAGTCACAATACATATAGAATTAATGCAAGAAACGAGTTGCAAATAAAAGAAATATTTTAAGAAAGGAAAAAAAAATGACGAAAAAAGGGGTGCAACACGAGGACTTCCCAGGGGGTCACCCATCCTAGTACTACTCTCGCCCAAGCACGCTTAACTTCGGAGTTCTGATGGGATCCGGTGCATTAGTGCTGGTATGATCGCACCCGTTAGAGTTGTGCAAACTAATTGTATATACTGATGTTTAGAGAGTATTTGCAATTTACTAGGATAAATTGAAAAAATGATGCAATAAATTGGAAATTAATTAAAAAATAGTGAAATTAATTATTAAAATATGATAAAAATTAAAGTAAAGTCACAATACATATAGAATTAATGCAAGAAACGAGTTGCAAATAAAAGAAATATTTTAAGAAAGGAAAAAAAAAATGACGAAAAAAGGGGTGCAACACGAGGACTTCCCAGGGGGTCACCCATCCTAGTACTACTCTCGCCCAAGCACGCTTAACTTCGGAGTTCTGATGGGATCCGGTGCATTAGTGCTGGTATGATCGCACCCGTTAGAGTTGTGCAAACTAATTGTATATACTGATGTTTAGAGAGTATTTGCAATTTACTAGGATAAATTGAAAAAATGATGCAATAAATTGGAAATTAATTAAAAAATAGTGAAATTAATTATTAAAATATGATAAAAATTAAAGTAAAGTCACAATACATATAGAATTAATGCAAGAAACGAGTTGCAAATAAAAGAAATATTTTAAGAAAGGAAAAAAAAAAATGACGAAAAAATGGGTGCAACACGAGGACTTCCCAGGGGGTCACCCATCCTAGTACTACTCTCGCCCAAGCACGCTTAACTTCGGAGTTCTGATGGGATCCGGTGCATTAGTGCTGGTATGATCGCACCCGTTAGAGTTGTGCAAACTAATTGTATATACTGATGTTTAGAGAGTATTTGCAATTTACTAGGATAAATTGAAAAAAATGATGCAATAAATTGGAAATTAATTAAAAAATAGTGAAATTAATTATTAAAATATGATAAAAATTAAAGTAAAGTCACAATACATATAGAATTAATGCAAGAAACGAGTTGCAAATAAAAGAAATATTTTAAGAAAGGAAAAAAAAATGACGAAAAAAGGGGTGCAACACGAGGACTTCCCAGGTGGTCACCCATCCTAGTACTACTCTCGCCCAAGCACGCTTAACTTCGGAGTTCTGATGGGATCCGGTGCATTAGTGCTGGTATGATCGCACCCGTTAGAGTTGTGCAAACTAATTGTATATACTGATGTTTAGAGAGTATTTGCAATTTACTAGGATAAATTGAAAAAATGATGCAATAAATTGGAAATTAATTAAAAATTAGTGAAATTAATTATTAAAATATGATAACAATTAAAATAAAGACACAATACATATAGAATTAATGCAAGAAGCGAGTTGCAAATAAAAGAAATATTTTAAGAAAGGGAAAAAAAAATGACGAAAAAAGGGGTGCAATACGAGGACTTCCCAGGGGGTCACCCATCCTAGTACTACTCTCGCCCAAGCACGCTTAACTTCGGAGTTCTGATGGGATCCGGTGCATTAGTGCTGGTATGATCGCACCCGTTAGAGTTGTGCAAACTAATTGTATATACTGATGTTTAGAGAGTATTTGCAATTTACTAGGATAAATTGAAAAAATGATGCAATAAATTGGAAATTAATTAAAAAATAGTGAAATTAATTATTAAAATATGATAAAAATTAAAGTAAAGTCACAATACATATAGAATTAATGCAAGAAATGAGTTGCAAATAAAAGAAATATTTTAAGAAAGGAAAAAAAAAATGACGAAAAAAGGGGTGCAACACGAGGACTTCCCAGGGGGTCACCCATCCTTGTACTACTCTCGCCCAAGCACGCTTAACTTCGAAGTTCTGATGGGATCCGGTGCATTAGTGCTGGTATGATCGCACCCGTTAGAGTTGTGCAAACTAATTGTATATACTGATGTTTAGAGAGTATTTGCAATTTACTAGGATAAATTGAAAAAATGATGCAATAAATTGGAAATTAATTAAAAAATAGTGAAATTAATTATTAAAATATGATAAAAATTAAAGTAAAGTCACAATACATATAGAATTAATGCAAGAAACGTGTTGCAAATAAAAGAAATATTTTAAGAAAGGAAAAAAAAATGACGAAAAAAGGGGTGCAACACGAGGACTTCCCAGGGGGTCACCCATCCTAGTACTACTCTCGCCCAAGCACGCTTAACTTCGGAGTTCTGATGGGATCCGGTGCATTAGTGCTGGTATGATCGCACCCGTTAGAGTTGTGCAAACTAATTGTATATACTGATGTTTAGAGAGTATTTGCAATTTACTAGGATAAATTGAAAAAATGATGCAATAAATTGGAAATTAATTAAAAAATAGTGAAATTAATTATTAAAATATGATAAAAATTAAAGTAAAGTCACAATACATATAGAATTAATGCAAGAAACGAGTTGCAAATAAAAGAAATATTTTAAGAAAGGAAAAAAAAAATGACGAAAAAAGGGGTGCAACACGAGGACTTCCCAGGGGGTCACCCATCCTAGTACTACTCTCGCCCAAGCACGCTTAACTTCGGAGTTCTAATGGGATCCGGTGCATTAGTGCTGGTATGATCGCACCCGTTAGAGTTGTGCAAACTAATGGTATATACTGATGTTTAGAGAGTATTTGCAATTTACTAGGATAAATTGAAAAAATGATGCAATAAATTGGAAATTAATTAAAAAATAGTGAAATTAATTATTAAAATATGATAAAAATTAAAGTAAAGTCACAATACATATAGAATTAATGCAAGAAACGAGTTGCAAATAAAAGAAATATTTTAAGAAAGGAAAAAAAAAATGACGAAAAAATGGGTGCAACACGAGGACTTCCCAGGAGGTCACCCATCCTAGTACTACTCTCGCCCAAGCACGCTTAACTTCGGAGTTCTGATGGGATCCGGTGCATTAGTGCTGGTATGATCGCACCCGTTAGAGTTGTGCAAACTAATTGTATATACTGATGTTTAGAGAGTATTTGCAATTTACTAGGATAAATTGAAAAAATGATGCAATAAATTGGAAATTAATTAAAAAATAGTGAAATTAATTATTAAAATATGATAAAAATTAAAGTAAAGTCACAATACATATAGAATTAATGCAAGAAACGAGTTGCAAATAAAAGAAATATTTTAAGAAAGGAAAAAAAAAATGACGAAAAAAGGGGTGCAACACGAGGACTTCCCAGGGGGTCACCCATCCTAGTACTACTCTCGCCCAAGCACGCTTAACTTCGGAGTTCTGATGGGATCCGGTGCATTAGTGCTGGTATGATCGCACCCGTTAGAGTTGTGCAAACTAATTGTATATACTGATGTTTAGAGAGTATTTGCAATTTACTAGGATAAATTGAAAAAATGATGCAATAAATTGGAAATTAATTAAAAAATAGTGAAATTAATTATTAAAATATGATAAAAATTAAAGTAAAGTCACAATACATATAGAATTAATGCAAGAAACGAGTTGCAAATAAAAGAAATATTTTAAGAAAGGAAAAAAAAAATGACGAAAAAAGGGGTGCAACACGAGGACTTCCCAGGGGGTCACCCATCCTAGTACTACTCTCGCCCAAGCACGCTTAACTTCGGAGTTCTGATGGGATCCGGTGCATTAGTGCTGGTATGATCGCACCCGTTAGAGTTGTGCAAACTAATTGTATATACTGATGTTTAGAGAGTATTTGCAATTTACTAGGATAAATTGAAAAAATGATGCAATAAATTGGAAATTAATTAAAAATTAGTGAAATTAATTATTAAAATATGATAAAAATTAAAGTAAAGACACAATACATATAGAATTAATGCAAGAAGCGAGTTGCAAATAAAAGAAATATTTTAAGAAAGGGAAAAAAAAAATGACGAAAAAAGGGGTGCAATACGAGGACTTCCCAGGGGGTCACCCATCCTAGTACTACTCTCGCCCAAGCACGCTTAACTTCGGAGTTCTGATGGGATCCGGTGCATTAGTGCTGGTATGATCGCACCCGTTAGAGTTGTGCAAACTAATTGTATATACTGATGTTTAGAGAGTATTTGCAATTTACTAGGATAAATTGAAAAAATGATGCAATAAATTGGAAATTAATTAAAAAATAGTGAAATTAATTATTAAAATATGATAAAAATTAAAGTAAAGTCACAATACATATAGAATTAATGCAAGAAATGAGTTGCAAATAAAAGAAATATTTTAAGAAAGGAAAAAAAAAATGACGAAAAAAGGGGTGCAACACGAGGACTTCCCAGGGGGTCACCCATCCTTGTACTACTCTCGCCCAAGCACGCTTAACTTCGGAGTTCTGATGGGATCCGGTGCATTAGTGCTGGTATGATCGCACCCGTTAGAGTTGTGCAAACTAATTGTATATACTGATGTTTAGAGAGTATTTGCAATTTACTAGGATAAATTGAAAAAATGATGCAATAAATTGGAAATTAATTAAAAAATAGTGAAATTAATTATTAAAATATGATAAAAATTAAAGTAAAGTCACAATACATATAGAATTAATGCAAGAAACGAGTTGCAAATAAAAGAAATATTTTAAGAAAGGAAAAAAAAATGACGAAAAAAGGGGTGCAACACGAGGACTTCCCAGGGGGTCACCCATCCTAGTACTACTCTCGCCCAAGCACGCTTAACTTCGGAGTTCTGATGGGATCCGGTGCATTAGTGCTGGTATGATCGCACCCGTTAGAGTTGTGCAAACTAATTGTATATACTGATGTTTAGAGAGTATTTGCAATTTACTAGGATAAATTGAAAAAATGATGCAATAAATTGGAAATTAATTAAAAAATAGTGAAATTAATTATTAAAATATGATAAAAATTAAAGTAAAGTCACAATACATATAGAATTAATGCAAGAAACGAGTTGCAAATAAAAGAAATATTTTAAGAAAGGAAAAAAAAAATGACGAAAAAAGGGGTGCAACACGAGGACTTCCCAGGGGGTCACCCATCCTAGTACTACTCTCGCCCAAGCACGCTTAACTTCGGAGTTCTGATGGGATCCGGTGCATTAGTGCTGGTATGATCGCACCCGTTAGTGTTGTGCAAACTAATTGTATATACTGATGTTTAGAGAGTATTTGCAATTTACTAGGATAAATTGAAAAAATGATGCAATAAATTGGAAATTAATTAAAAAATAGTGAAATTAATTATTAAAATATGATAAAAATTAAAGTAAAGTCACAATACATATAGAATTAATGCAAGAAACGAGTTGCAAATAAAAGAAATATTTTAAGAAAGGAAAAAAAAATGACGAAAAAAGGGGTGCAACACGAGGACTTCCCAGGGGGTCACCCATCCTAGTACTACTCTCGCCCAAGCACGCTTAACTTCGGAGTTCTGATGGGATCCGGTGCATTAGTGCTGGTATGATCGCACCCGTTAGAGTTGTGCAAACTAATTGTATATACTGATGTTTAGAGAGTATTTGCAATTTACTAGGATAAATTGAAAAAATGATGCAATAAATTGGAAATTAATTAAAAAATAGTGAAATTAATTATTAAAATATGATAAAAATTAAAGTAAAGTCACAATACATATAGAATTAATGCAAGAAACGAGTTGCAAATAAAAGAAATATTTTAAGAAAGGAAAAAAAAATGACGAAAAAAGGGGTGCAACACGAGGACTTCCCAGGGGGTCACCCATCCTAGTACTACTCTCGCCCAAGCACGCTTAACTTCGGAGTTCTGATGGGATCCGGTGCATTAGTGCTGGTATGATCGCACCCGTTAGAGTTGTGCAAACTAATTGTATATACTGATGTTTAGAGAGTATTTGCAATTTACTAGGATAAATTGAAAAAATGATGCAATAAATTGGAAATTAATTAAAAAATAGTGAAATTAATTATTAAAATATGATAAAAATTAAAGTAAAGTCACAATACATATAGAATTAATGCAAGAAACGAGTTGCAAATAAAAGAAATATTTTAAGAAAGGAAAAAAAAAATGACGAAAAAAGGGGTGCAACACGAGGACTTCCCAGGGGGTCACCCATCCTAGTACTACTCTCGCCCAAGCACGCTTAACTTCGGAGTTCTGATGGGATCCGGTGCATTAGTGCTGGTATGATCGCACCCGTTAGAGTTGTGCAAACTAATTGTATATACTGATGTTTAGAGAGTATTTGCAATTTACTAGGATAAATTGAAAAAATGATGCAATAAATTGGAAATTAATTAAAAAATAGTGAAATTAATTATTAAAATATGATAAAAATTAAAGTAAAGTCACAATACATATAGAATTAATGCAAGAAGCGAGTTGCAAATAAAAGAAATATTTTAAGAAAGGGAAAAAAAAAATGACGAAAAAAGGGGTGCAACACGAGGACTTCCCAGGGGGTCACCCATCCTAGTACTACTCTCGCCCAAGCACGCTTAACTTCGGAGTTCTGATGGGATCCGGTGCATTAGTGCTGGTATGATCGCACCCGTTAGAGTTGTGCAAACTAATTGTATATACTGATGTTTAGAGAGTATTTGCAATTTACTAGGATAAATTGAAAAAATGATGCAATAAATTGGAAATTAATTAAAAAATAGTGAAATTAATTATTAAAATATGATAAAAATTAAAGTAAAGTCACAATACATATAGAATTAATGCAAGAAATGAGTTGCAAATAAAAGAAATATTTTAAGAAAGGAAAAAAAAATGACGAAAAAAGGGGTGCAACACGAGGACTTCCCAGGGGGTCACCCATCCTAGTACTACTCTCGCCCAAGCACGCTTAACTTCGGAGTTCTGATGGGATCCGGTGCATTAGTGCTGGTATGATCGCACCCGTTAGAGTTGTGCAAACTAATTGTATATACTGATGTTTAGAGAGTATTTGCAATTTACTAGGATAAATTGAAAAAATGATGCAATAAATTGGAAATTAATTAAAAAATAGTGAAATTAATTATTAAAATATGATAAAAATTAAAGTAAAGTCACAATACATATAGAATTAATGCAAGAAACGAGTTGCAAATAAAAGAAATATTTTAAGAAAGGAAAAAAAAAATGACGAAAAAAGGGGTGCAACACGAGGACTTCCCAGGGGGTCACCCATCCTAGTACTACTCTCGCCCAAGCACGCTTAACTTCGGAGTTCTGATGGGATCCGGTGCATTAGTGCTGGTATGATCGCACCCGTTAGAGTTGTGCAAACTAATTGTATATACTGATGTTTAGAGAGTATTTGCAATTTACTAGGATAAATTGAAAAAATGATGCAATAAATTGGAAATTAATTAAAAAATAGTGAAATTAATTATTAAAATATGATAAAAATTAAAGTAAAGTCACAATACATATAGAATTAATGCAAGAAACGAGTTGCAAATAAAAGAAATATTTTAAGAAAGGAAAAAAAAAATGACGAAAAAAGGGGTGCAACACGAGGACTTCCCAGGGGGTCACCCATCCTAGTACTACTCTCGCCCAAGCACGCTTAACTTCGGAGTTCTGATGGGATCCGGTGCATTAGTGCTGGTATGATCGCACCCGTTAGAGTTGTGCAAACTAATTGTATATACTGATGTTTAGAGAGTATTTGCAATTTACTAGGATAAATTGAAAAAATGATGCAATAAATTGGAAATTAATTAAAAAATAGTGAAATTAATTATTAAAATATGATAAAAATTAAAGTAAAGTCACAATACATATAGAATTAATGCAAGAAACGAGTTGCAAATAAAAGAAATATTTTAAGAAAGGAAAAAAAAAATGACGAAAAAAGGGGTGCAACACGAGGACTTCCCAGGGGGTCACCCATCCTAGTACTACTCTCGCCCAAGCACGCTTAACTTCGGAGTTCTGATGGGATCCGGTGCATTAGTGCTGGTATGATCGCACCCGTTAGAGTTGTGCAAACTAATTGTATATACTGATGTTTAGAGAGTATTTGCAATTTACTAGGATAAATTGAAAAAATGATGCAATAAATTGGAAATTAATTAAAAAATAGTGAAATTAATTATTAAAATATGATAAAAATTAAAGTAAAGTCACAATACATATAGAATTAATGCAAGAAACGAGTTGCAAATAAAAGAAATATTTTAAGAAAGGAAAAAAAAAATGACGAAAAAAGGGGTGCAACACGAGGACTTCCCAAGGGGTCACCCATCCTAGTACTACTCTCGCCCAAGCACGCTTAACTTCGGAGTTCTGATGGGATCCGGTGCATTAGTGCTGGTATGATCGCACCCGTTAGAGTTGTGCAAACTAATTGTATATACTGATGTTTAGAGAGTATTTGCAATTTACTAGGATAAATTGAAAAAATGATGCAATAAATTGGAAATTAATTAAAAAATAGTGAAATTAATTATTAAAATATGATAAAAATTAAAGTAAAGTCACAATACATATATAGAATTAATGCAAGAAACGAGTTGCAAATAAAAGAAATATTTTAAGAAAGGAAAAAAAAATGACGAAAAAAAGGGTGCAACACGAGGACTTCCCAGGGGGTCACCCATCCTAGTACTACTCTCGCCCAAGCACGCTTAACTTCGGAGTTCTGACGGGATCCGGTGCATTAGTGCTGGTATGATCGCACCCGTTAGAGTTGTGCAAACTAATTGTATATACTGATGTTTAGAGAGTATTTGCAATGTACTAGGATAAATTGAAAAAATGATGCAATAAATTGGAAATTAATTAAAAAATAGTGAAATTAATTATTAAAATATGATAAAAATTAAAGTAAAGTCACAATACATATAGAATTAATGCAAGAAACGAGTTGCAAATAAAAGAAATATTTTAAGAAAGGAAAAAAAAATGACGAAAAAAGGGGTGCAACACGAGGACTTCCCAGGGGGTCACCCATCCTAGTACTACTCTCGCCCAAGCACGCTTAACTTCGGAGTTCTGATGGGATCCGGTGCATTAGTGCTGGTATAATCGCACCCGTTAGAGTTGTGCAAACTAATATACTGATGTTTAGAGAGTATTTGCAATTTACTAGGATAAATTGAAAAAATGATGCAATAAATTGGAAATTAATTAAAAAATAGTGAAATTAATTATTAAAATATGATAAAAATTAAAGTAAAGTCACAATACATATAGAATTAATGCAAGAAACGAGTTGCAAATAAAAGAAATATTTTAAGAAAGGAAAAAAAAAATGACGAAAAAAGGGGTGCAACACGAGGACTTCCCAGGGGGTCACCCATCCTAGTACTACTCTCGCCCAAGCACGCTTAACTTCGGAGTTCTGATGGGATCCGGTGCATTAGTGCTGGTATGATCGCACCCGTTAGAGTTGTGCAAACTAATTGTATATACTGATGTTTAGAGAGTATTTGCAATTTACTAGGATAAATTGAAAAAATGATGCAATAAATTGGAAATTAATTAAAAAATAGTGAAATTAATTATTAAAATATGATAAAAATTAAAGTAAAGTCACAATACATATAGAATTAATGCAAGAAACGAGTTGCAAATAATAGAAATATTTTAAGAAAGGGAAAAAAAATGACGAAAATAGGGGTGCAACACGAGGACTTCCCAGGGGGTCACCCATCCTAGTACTACTCTCGCCCAAGCACGCTTAACTTCGGAGTTCTGATGGGATCCGGTGCATTAGTGCTGGTACGATCGCACCCGTTAGAGTTGTGCAAACTAATTGTATATACTGATGTTTAGAGAGTATTTGCAATTTACTAGGATAAATTGAAAAAATGATGCAATAAATTGGAAATTAATTAAAAAATAGTGAAATTAATTATTAAAATATGATAAAAATTAAAGTAAAGTCACAATACATATAGAATTAATGCAAGAAACGAGTTGCAAATAAAAGAAATATTTTAAGAAAGGAAAAAAAAATGACGAAAAAAGGGGTGCAACACGAGGACTTCCCAGGGGGTCACCCATCCTAGTACTACTCTCGCCCAAGCACGCTTAACTTCGGAGTTCTGATGGGATCCGGTGCATTAGTGCTGGTATGATCGCACCCGTTAGAGTTGTGCAAACTAATTGTATATACTGATGTTTAGAGAGTATTTGCAATTTACTAGGATAAATTGAAAAAATGATGCAATAAATTGGAAATTAATTAAAAAATAGTGAAATTAATTATTAAAATATGATAAAAATTAAAGTAAAGTCACAATACATATAGAATTAATGCAAGAAACGAGTTGCAAATAAAAGAAATATTTTAAGAAAGGAAAAAAAATGACGAAAAAAGGGGTGCAACACGAGGACTTCCCAGGGGGTCACCCATCCTAGTACTACTCTCGCCCAAGCACGCTTAACTTCGGAGTTCTGATGGGATCCGGTGCATTAGTGCTGGTATGATCGCACCCGTTAGAGTTGTGCAAACTAATTGTATATACTGATGTTTAGAGAGTATTTGCAATTTACTAGGATAAATTGAAAAAATGATGCAATAAATTGGAAATTAATTAAAAAATAGTGAAATTAATTATTAAAATATGATAAAAATTAAAGTAAAGTCACAATACATATAGAATTAATGCAAGAAACGAGTTGCAAATAAAAGAAATATTTTAAGAAAGAAAAAAAAAAATGACGAAAAAAGGGGTGCAACACGAGGACTTCCCAGGGGGTCACCCATCCTAGTACTACTCTCGCCCAAGCACGCTTAACTTCGGAGTTCTGATGGGATCCGGTGCATTAGTGCTAGTATGATCGCACCCGTTAGAGTTGTGCAAACTAATTGTATATACTGATGTTTAGAGAGTATTTGCAATTTACTAGGATAAATTGAAAAAATGATGCAATAAATTGGAAATTAATTAAAAAATAGTGAAATTAATTATTAAAATATGATAAAAATTAAAGTAAAGTCACAATACATATAGAATTAATGCAAGAAACGAGTTGCAAATAAAAGAAATATTTTAAGAAAGGAAAAAAAAAATGACGAAAAAAGGGGTGCAACACGAGGACTTCCCAGGGGGTCACCCATCCTAGTACTACTCTCGCCCAAGCACGCTTAACTTCGGAGTTCTGATGGGATCCGGTGCATTAGTGCTGGTACGATCGCACCCGTTAGAGTTGTGCAAACTAATTGTATATACTGATGTTTAGAGAGTATTTGCAATTTACTAGGATAAATTGAAAAAATGATGCAATAAATTGGAAATTAATTAAAAAATAGTGAAATTAATTATTAAAATATGATAAAAATTAAAGTAAAGTCACAATACATATAGAATTAATGCAAGAAACGAGTTGCAAATAAAAGAAATATTTTAAGAAAGGAAAAAAAAAATGACGAAAAAAGGGGTGCAACACGAGGACTTCCCAGGGGGTCACCCATCCTAGTACTACTCTCGCCCAAGCACGCTTAACTTCGGAGTTCTGATGGGATCCGGTGCATTAGTGCTGGTATGATCGCACCCGTTAGAGTTGTGCAAACTAATTGTATATACTGATGTTTAGAGAGTATTTGCAATTTACTAGGATAAATTGAAAAAATGATGCAATAAATTGGAAATTAATTAAAAAATAGTGAAATTAATTATTAAAATATGATAAAAATTAAAGTAAAGTCACAATACATATAGAATTAATGCAAGAAACGAGTTGCAAATAAAAGAAATATTTTAAGAAAGGAAAAAAAATGACGAAAAAAGGGGTGCAACACGAGGACTTCCCAGGGGGTCACCCATCCTAGTACTACTCTCGCCCAAGCACGCTTAACTTCGGAGTTCTGATGGGATCCGGTGCATTAGTGCTGGTATGATCGCACCCGTTAGAGTTGTGCAAACTAATTGTATATACTGATGTTTAGAGAGTATTTGCAATTTACTAGGATAAATTGAAAAAATGATGCAATAAATTGGAAATTAATTAAAAAATAGTGAAATTAATTATTAAAATATGATAAAAATTAAAGTAAAGTCACAATACATATAGAATTAATGCAAGAAACGAGTTGCAAATAAAAGAAATATTTTAAGAAAGAAAAAAAAAATGACGAAAAAAGGGGTGCAACACGAGGACTTCCCAGGGGGTCACCCATCCTAGTACTACTCTCGCCCAAGCACGCTTAACTTCGGAGTTCTGATGGGATCCGGTGCATTAGTGCTAGTATGATCGCACCCGTTAGAGTTGTGCAAACTAATTGTATATACTGATGTTTAGAGAGTATTTGCAATTTACTAGGATAAATTGAAAAAATGATGCAATAAATTGGAAATTAATTAAAAAATAGTGAAATTAATTATTAAAATATGATAAAAATTAAAGTAAAGTCACAATACATATAGAATTAATGCAAGAAACGAGTTGCAAATAAAAGAAATATTTTAAGAAAGGAAAAAAAAAATGACGAAAAAAGGGGTGCAACACGAGGACTTCACAGGGGGTCACCCATCCTAGTACTACTCTCGCCCAAGCACGCTTAACTTCGGAGTTCTGATGGGATCCGGTGCATTAGTGCTGGTATGATCGCACCCGTTAGAGTTGTGCAAACTAATTGTATATACTGATGTTTAGAGAGTATTTGCAATTTACTAGGATAAATTGAAAAAATGATGCAATAAATTGGAAATTAATTAAAAAATAGTGAAATTAATTATTAAAATATGATAAAAATTAAAGTAAAGTCACAATACATATAGAATTAATGCAAGAAACGAGTTGCAAATAAAAGAAATATTTTAAGAAAGGAAAAAAAATGACGAAAAAAGGGGTGCAACACGAGGACTTCCCAGGGGGTCACCCATCCTAGTACTACTCTCGCCCAAGCACGCTTAACTTCGGAGTTCTGATGGGATCCGGTGCATTAGTGCTGGTATGATCGCACCCGTTAGAGTTGTGCAAACTAATTGTATATACTGATGTTTAGAGAGTATTTGCAATTTACTAGGATAAATTGAAAAAATGATGCAATAAATTGGAAATTAATTAAAAAATAGTGAAATTAATTATTAAAATATGATAAAAATTAAAGTAAAGTCACAATACATATAGAATTAATGCAAGAAACGAGTTGCAAATAAAAGAAATATTTTAAGAAAGTAAAAAAAAATGACGAAAAAAGGGGTGCAACACGAGGACTTCACAGGGGGTCACCCATCCTAGTACTACTCTCGCCCAAGCACGCTTAACTTCGGAGTTCTGATGGGATCCGGTGCATTAGTGCTGGTATGATCGCACCCGTTAGAGTTGTGCAAACTAATTGTATATACTGATGTTTAGAGAGTATTTGCAATTTACTAGGATAAATTGAAAAAATGATGCAATAAATTGGAAATTAATTAAAAAATAGTGAAATTAATTATTAAAATATGATAAAAATTAAAATAAAGTCACAATACATATAGAATTAATGCAAGAAACGAGTTGCAAATAAAAGAAATATTTTAAGAAAGGAAAAAAAAATGACGAAAAAAGGGGTGCAACACGAGGACTTCCCAGGGGGTCACCCATCCTAGTACTACTCTCGCCCAAGCACGCTTAACTTCGGAGTTCTGATGGGATCCGGTGCATTAGTGCTGGTATGATCGCACCCGTTAGAGTTGTGCAAACTAATTGTATATACTGATGTTTAGAGAGTATTTGCAATTTACTAGGATAAATTGAAAAAATGATGCAATAAATTGGAAATTAATTAAAAAATAGTGAAATTAATTATTAAAATATGATAAAAATTAAAGTAAAGTCACAATACATATAGAATTAATGCAAGAAACGAGTTGCAAATAAAAGAAATATTTTAAGAAAGGAAAAAAAAAATGACGAAAAAAGGGGTGCAACACGAGGACTTCCCAGGGGGTCACCCATCCTAGTACTACTCTCGCCCAAGCACGCTTAACTTCGGAGTTCTGATGGGATCCGGTGCATTAGTGCTGGTATGATCGCACCCGTTAGAGTTGTGCAAACTAATTGTATATACTGATGTTTAGAGAGTATTTGCAATTTACTAGGATAAATTGAAAAAATGATGCAATAAATTGGAAATTAATTAAAAAATAGTGAAATTAATTATTAAAATATGATAAAAATTAAAGTAAAGTCACAATACATATAGAATTAATGCAAGAAACGAGTTGCAAATAAAAGAAATATTTTAAGAAAGGAAAAAAAATGACGAAAAAAGGGGTGCAACACGAGGACTTCCCAGGGGGTCACCCATCCTAGTACTACTCTCGCCCAAGCACGCTTAACTTCGGAGTTCTGATGGGATCCGGTGCATTAGTGCTGGTATGATCGCACCCGTTAGAGTTGTGCAAACTAATTGTATATACTGATGTTTAGAGAGTATTTGCAATTTACTAGGATAAATTGAAAAAATGATGCAATAAATTGGAAATTAATTAAAAAATAGTGAAATTAATTATTAAAATATGATAAAAATTAAAGTAAAGTCACAATACATATAGAATTAATGCAAGAAACGAGTTGCAAATAAAAGAAATATTTTAAGAAAGGAAAAAAAAAATGACGAAAAAAGGGGTGCAACACGAGGACTTCCCAGGGGGTCACCCATCCTAGTACTACTCTCGCCCAAGCACGCTTAACTTCGGAGTTCTGATGGGATCCGGTGCATTAGTGCTGGTATGATCGCACCCGTTAGAGTTGTGCAAACTAATTGTATATACTGATGTTTAGAGAGTATTTGCAATTTACTAGGATAAATTGAAAAAATGATGCAATAAATTGGAAATTAATTAAAAAATAGTGAAATTAATTATTAAAATATGATAAAAATTAAAGTAAAGTCACAATACATATAGAATTAATGCAAGAAACGAGTTGCAAATAAAAGAAATATTTTAAGAAAGGAAAAAAAAAATGACGAAAAAAGGGGTGCAACACGAGGACTTCCCAGGGGGTCACCCATCCTAGTACTACTCTCGCCCAAGCACGCTTAACTTCGGAGTTCTGATGGGATCCGGTGCATTAGTGCTGGTATGATCGCACCCGTTAGAGTTGTGCAAACTAATTGTATATACTGATGTTTAGAGAGTATTTGCAATTTACTAGGATAAATTGAAAAAATGATGCAATAAATTGGAAATTAATTAAAAAATAGTGAAATTAATTATTAAAATATGATAAAAATTAAAGTAAAGTCACAATACATATAGAATTAATGCAAGAAACGAGTTGCAAATAAAAGAAATATTTTAAGAGAGGAAAAAAAAATGACGAAAAAAGGGGTGCAACACGAGGACTTCTCAGGGGGTCACCCATCCTAGTACTACTCTCGCCCAAGCACGCTTAACTTCGGAGTTCTGATGGGATCCGGTGCATTAGTGCTGGTATGATCGCACCCGTTAGAGTTGTGCAAACTAATTGTATATACTGATGTTTAGAGAGTATTTGCAATTTACTAGGATAAATTGAAAAAATGATGCAATAAATTGGAAATTAATTAAAAAATAGTGAAATTAATTATTAAAATATGATAAAAATTAAAGTAAAGTCACAATACATATAGAATTAATGCAAGAAACGAGTTGCAAATAAAAGAAATATTTTAAGAAAGGAAAAAAAAAATGACGAAAAAAGGGGTGCAACACGAGGACTTCCCAGGGGGTCACCCATCCTAGTACTACTCTCGCCCAAGCACGCTTAACTTCGGAGTTCTGATGGGATCCGGTGCATTAGTGCTGGTATGATCGCACCCGTTAGAGTTGTGCAAACTAATTGTATATACTGATGTTTAGAGAGTGTTTGCAATTTACTAGAATAAATTGAAAAAATGATGCAATAAATTGGAAATTAATTAAAAAATAGTGAAATTAATTATTAAAATATGATAAAAATTAAAGTAAAGTCACAATACATATAGAATTAATGCAAGAAACGAGTTGCAAATAAAAGAAATATTTTAAGAAAGGAAAAAAAAATGACGAAAAAAGGGGTGCAACACGAGGACTTCCCAGGGGGTCACCCATCCTAGTACTACTCTCGCCCAAGCACGCTTAACATCGGAGTTCTGATGGGATCCGGTGCATTAGTGCTGGTATGATCGCACCCGTTAGAGTTGTGCAAACTAATTGTATATACTGATGTTTAGAGAGTATTTGCAATTTACTAGGATAAATTGAAAAAATGATGCAATAAATCGGAAATTAATTAAAAAATAGTGAAATTAATTATTAAAATATGATAAAAATTAAAGTAAAGTCACAATACATATAGAATTAATGCAAGAAACGAGTTGCAAATAAAAGAAATATTTTAAGAAAGGAAAAAAAAAATGACGAAAAAAGGGGTGCAACACGAGGACTTCCCAGGGGGTCACCCATCCTAGTACTACTCTCGCCCAAGCACGCTTAACTTCGGAGTTCTGATGGGATCCGGTGCATTAGTGCTGGTATGATCGCACCCGTTAGAGTTGTGCAAACTAATTGTATATACTGATGTTTAGAGAGTATTTGCAATTTACTAGGATAAATTGAAAAAATGATGCAATAAATTGGAAATTAATTAAAAAATAGTGAAATTAATTATTAAAATATGATAAAAATTAAAGTAAAGTCACAATACATATAGAATTAATGCAAGAAACGAGTTGCAAATAAAAGAAATATTTTAAGAAAGGAAAAAAAAATGACGAAAAAAGGGTGCAACACGAGGACTTCCCAGGGGGTCACCCATCCTAGTACTACTCTCGCCCAAGCACGCTTAACTTCGGAGTTCTGATGGGATCCGGTGCATTAGTGCTGGTATGATCGCACCCGTTAGAGTTGTGCAAACTAATTGTATATACTGATGTTTAGAGAGTATTTGCAATTTACTAGGATAAATTGAAAAAATGATGCAATAAATTGGAAATTAATTAAAAAATAGTGAAATTAATTATTAAAATATGATAAAAATTAAAGTAAAGTCACAATACATATAGAATTAATGCAAGAAACGAGTTGCAAATAAAAGAAATATTTTAAGAAAGGAAAAAAAAAATGACGAAAAAAGGGGTGCAACACGAGGACTTCCCAGGGGGTCACCCATCCTAGTACTACTCTCGCCCAAGCACGTTTAACTTCGGAGTTCTGATGGGATCTGGTGCATTAGTGCTGGTATGATCGCACCCGTTAGAGTTGTGCAAACTAATTGTATATACTGATGTTTAGAGAGTATTTGCAATTTACTAGGATAAATTGAAAAAATGATGCAATAAATTGGAAATTAATTAAAAAATAGTGAAATTAATTATTAAAATATAATAAAAATTAAAGTAAAGTCACAATACATATAGAATTAATGCAAGAAACGAGTTGCAAATAAAAGAAATATTTTAAGAAAGGAAACAAAAAATGACGAAAAAAGGGGTGTAACACGAGGACTTCCCAGGGGGTCACCCATCCTAGTACTACTCTCGCCCAAGCACGCTTAACTTCGGAGTTCTGATGGGATCCGGTGCATTAGTGCTGGTATGATCGCACCCGTTAGAGTTGTGCAAACTAATTGTATATACTGATGTTTAGAGAGTATTTGCAATTTACTAGGATAAATTGAAAAAATGATGCAATAAATTGGAAATTAATTAAAAAATAGTGAAATTAATTATTAAAATATGATAAAAATTAAAGTAAAGTCACAATACATATAGAATTAATGCAAGAAACGAGTTGCAAATAAAAGAAATATTTTAAGAAAGGAAAAAAAAAAGACGAAAAAAGGGGTGCAACACGAGGACTTCCCGGGGGGTCACCCATCCTAGTACTACTCTCGCCCAAGCACGCTTAACTTCGGAGTTCTGATGGGATCCGGTGCATTAGTGCTGGTATGATCGCACCCGTTAGAGTTGTGCAAACTAATTGTATATACTGATGTTTAGAGAGTATTTGCAATTTACTAGGATAAATTGAAAAAATGATGCAATAAATTGGAAATTAATTAAAAAATAGTGAAATTAATTATTAAAATATGATAAAAATTAAAGTAAAGTCACAATACATATAGAATTAATGCAAGAAACGAGTTGCAAATAAAAGAAATATTTTAAGAAAGGAAAAAAAAAATGACGAAAAAAGGGGTGCAACACGAGGACTTCCCAGGGGGTCACCCATCCTAGTACTACTCTCGCCCAAGCACGCTTAACTTCGGAGTTCTGATGGGATCCGGTGCATTAGTGCTGGTATGATCGCACCCGTTAGAGTTGTGCAAACTAATTCTATATACTGATGTTTAGAGAGTATTTGCAATTTACTAGGATAAATTGAAAAAATGATGCAATAAATTGGAAATTAATTAAAAAATAGTGAAATTAATTATTAAAATATGATAAAAATTAAAGTAAAGTCACAATACATATAGAATTAATGCAAGAAACGAGTTGCAAATAAAAGAAATATTTTAAGAAAGGAAAAAAAAAATGACGAAAAAAGGGGTGCAACACGAGGACTTCCCAGGGGGTCACCCATCCTAGTACTACTCTCGCCCAAGCACGCTTAACTTCGGAGTTCTGATGGGATCCGGTGCATTAGTGCTGGTATGATCGCACCCGTTAGAGTTGTGCAAACTAATTGTATATACTGATGTTTAGAGAGTATTTGCAATTTACTAGGATAAATTGAAAAAATGATGCAATAAATTGGAAATTAATTAAAAAATAGTGAAATTAATTATTAAAATATGATAAAAATTAAAATAAAGTCACAATACATATAGAATTAATGCAAGAAACGAGTTGCAAATAAAAGAAATATTTTAAGAAAGGAAAAAAAAATGACGAAAAAAGGGGTGCAACACGAGGACTTCCCAGGGGGTCACCCATCCTAGTACTACTCTCGCCCAAGCACGCTTAACTTCGGAGTTCTGATGGGATCCGGTGCATTAGTGCTGGTATGATCGCACCCGTTAGAGTTGTGCAAACTAATTGTATATACTGATGTTTAGAGAGTATTTGCAATTTACTAGGATAAATTGAAAAAATGATGCAATAAATTGGAAATTAATTAAAAAATAGTGAAATTAATTATTAAAATATGATAAAAATTAAAGTAAAGTCACAATACATATAGAATTAATGCAAGAAACGAGTTGCAAATAAAAGAAATATTTTAAGAAAGGAAAAAAAAATGACGAAAAAAGGGGTGCAACACGAGAACTTCCCAGTGTTGGGTTTCATTGTAAAAACGCAGCGAAAAACAGACGTAAAATAATAAAATTTACGAAACCCTAACGCAGGATCCATGTATAAGTTGTGACTGATTATGGAGAAACGAAATCATACCAGTTAAGAGCTTTCCGAATTCTGTAAGATGGAGGTCCTAGATTGCAATCACCACACAAACCTTGCTTCAAGATCCGTGTCTCTAAATCGTCCACAGAACGTCCGATCGTCCAACGATCCAAGGAGCAGGTACTAGCCAAATAAAACTGCCTTCTCTCTCTCTCTAGCCTCTCTTGAAAAACGGATTTTCTGAACCAACCCTAAAACTATACATCATTATGTATATATAGGGTAGAGAGATTGGGCCTAACCCTAATCAGCTTGGGCTTCAACTAAACCAAACTGATTTGGGTTGTTAATGAATTAAATTCGAAATATCATTTAATTAACTAAGTCCAACTTAATTAATTAATTAACCAATTTCGAATTTATAATTATTTAATTTAAATCTGATATTTAAATTAAAACTCCTTTTAAACGTTCTTATTGTGTAACCCTTTAGGTTATTATTACGTTGGCAATATTTCAATATCCAATAACAAAATATAAACAATGAGCGGCATCTAGTAATACATCATTGCTACCCAAGTAATAATAATAATTGGTGATCCAATTAAACCTTTCGTGATTAATGTTTCCGTGTAATATAATCCCTTTAACCAAATATTATAGATTAAACTCGAGGCATGTATTTAGTCATCCTCTTCAATGCTTAATCCGGGTTTCCTTGATCAATGAGTAAACTATTAAAACAAATCAATATTTGAGCATGGCCATGCATTTTTCATAGTCTTACTCAATCAAGAGGCCAATAATATCTCCCCTAATAATAGGAGGGTTAAATCCTTTATCTATCATTTATATTTCTCATACGACTCATAATATACCCGATGTCCACTTTTATCATTACCCGGTTAAAGGTAACTTTTAATGTAGTCAAAGTATATTAATCCTCGTACAGAAATATAATGATCTCAAGTCAAAGGATCATTACACCATTATCACTGTGAGTCTTTCTTATGACTTTATTAACATGAAGAATCTCACGGTGGGTCTGTCCAGTACCATGTACTCCTACATGTACCTATGCATTGACTTTAGTATCTCCATACTTATAACCAATGAGATGTGGTTATCTGTCAATCAACATACTAGTCTATTTATGTATTATCATTGTCCTATATATAATAATACTCGACTAGGGACCTTTAAGAATAAGATATATTATATAATCTCAAGTTCAAGTTGTATACTTAAACTATATAATGTGTATCATAATTCTAAGGACATTTATTATGCTAACAAATATATCGCAGTCATTAAAGTCATAATAAATACATTTACTTAATAATCAAATGACATAAGGTTTATCAAAATAAACAATGTATTGCCTCTAGGGCACCTACACTAACAATCTCCCACTTGCACTAGAGCATGTATTTAGTCATCCTCTTCAATGCTTAATCCGGGTTTCCTTGATCAATGAGTAAACTATTAAAACAAATCAATATTTGAGCATGGCCATGCATTTTTCATAGTCTTACTCAATCAAGAGGCCAATAATATCTCCCCTAATAATAGGAGGGTTAAATCCTTTATCTATCATTTATATTTCTCATACGACTCATAATATACCCGATGTCCACTTTTATCATTACCCGGTTAAAGGTAACTTTTAATGTAGTCAAAGTATATTAATCCTCGTACAGAAATATAATGATCTCAAGTCAAAGGATCATTACACCATTATCACTGTGAGTCTTTCTTATGACTTTATTAACATGAAGAATCTCACGGTGGGTCTGTCCAGTACCATGTACTCCTACATGTACCTATGCATTGACTTTAGTATCTCCATACTTATAACCAATGAGATGTGGTTATCTGTCAATCAACATACTAGTCTATTTATGTATTATCATTGTCCTATATATAATAATACTCGACTAGGGACCTTTAAGAATAAGATATATTATATAATCTCAAGTTCAAGTTGTATACTTAAACTATATAATGTGTATCATAATTCTAAGGACATTTATTATGCTAACAAATATATCGCAGTCATTAAAGTCATAATAAATACATTTACTTAATAATCAAATGACATAAGGTTTATCAAAATAAACAATGTATTGCCTCTAGGGCACCTACACTAACAATCTCCCACTTGCACTAGAGCCAATCACCCATGTATCTAATACCCATGGAACTAGTGTGACCGTCGTGCTTCTGCTGCGACAAGCCTTTGGTCAGTGGATCTGCTATGTTATCATTTGTGTGCACTTTACATATGTGTATGTCACCCCTTTCATTGATCTCTCGAATAAGGTGATATCTTCTGAGTATATGCTTGGCTCGGGAGTGAGATCTAGGTTCTTTAGCCTGTGCAATGGCTCCATTATTATCGCAGTACAAGTCTATGGGATCTGCGATCGATGGAACCACTCCCAATTCAGTAATGAATTTTCGAATCCAAACTGCTTCTTTAGCTGCTTCACAAGCTGCAATGTACTCAGCCTCCATTGTAGAATCAGCTACTGTCTCTTGCTTTGAACTCTTCCAGCTTACAGCACCTCCGTTTAGACAAAACACAAAACCAGACTGTGATACAGTATCATCCTTGTCTGTTTGGAAACTTGCATCGGTGTAACCTTTTACAACCAGTTTCTCCTCTCCTCCATACACCAAGAATGAATCTTTAGTCCTTTTCAGGTACTTAAGAATATTCTTGACTGCCGTCCAGTGACCTTCACCTGGATCAGACTGGTATCTGCTCGTCATGCTCAAAGCATACGAAACATCGGGGCGAGTACACACCATTGCATACATGATAGATCCAATTGCTGAGGCATATGGAACTTTACTCATGCGGTCCTTCTCATCCAATGATTTCGGACACTGATCTTTAGAGATCGTTATCCCTTGAGATACGGGGACATATCCCCTTTTTGCATTTTGCATACCAAAACGATGCAAAATCTTATCAATGTATGTACTCTGACTTAGACCGATCATCCTTCTAGATCTATCCCTATAGATCCTCATTCCTAGAATGTAGGATGCATCTCCTAAGTCTTTCATAGAGAAGTTGCTCCCTAACCATGTCTTAACAGCCTTTAGAGTAGGTATGTCATTCCCCATTAGTAGTATATCATCAACATATAATACTATGAATGCCACATGGCTCCCACTAACCTTCTTGTAAACACAAGATTCATCTTCGTTTTGAACAAAACCATACTCCTTGACTGTTTCATCAAAACGGATATTCCATCTCCTAGAGGCTTGCTTCAATCCATAAATGGATCGACGTAATTTACATACCTTACCAACATTCCTTGGATCGACAAAACCTTCAGGCTGTGTCATGTACACATCCTCTTCAAGGCTTCCATTAAGGAAGGCTGTTTTGACATCCATTTGCCAGATTTCATAATCATGGAATGCTGCAATGGCAAGCAAAATCCTTATGGACTTGACCATAGCCACTGGTGAGAAAGTTTCATCATAGTCAATACCGTGAATTTGTTTGAAACCTTTTGCAACCAGCCTCGCTTTATAGGTCTGAACATTTCCATCCATGTCAGTTTTCTTCTTGAAAACCCATTTGCACCCTATGGGTTTTACCCCTTCAGGTGGATCAACCAAAGTCCATACTTGGTTTTCGTACATGGAATCCATCTCGGATTTCATGGCTTCTAGCCATCTCTTAGAGTCTGGACTGTTCATAGCATCTTGGTATGTGAGAGGCTCATCTTCATCTATGAGCATCAATTCACCACATTGAGTTAAGAGAAATCCATATCTCTCTGGCTCATGGCGAATTCTACCAGATCTACGAACAACCTGTGTTTGTTGAGCATTAATATTATCCTGCTCTTGTTCCACCTCAGGTTCAATGTTATTTTCTGGTTCTCGATCTTCATCGAGATCTATAGTTCTCCCACTGTTTCTTTTGGAAACAAAATCTCTTTCCATGAAGACAGCATCTCGAGCAATGAACACTTTCTGCTCAGAAGGACTATAAAAATAATACGCCTTTGTTTCATTAGGGTATCCCACAAAATTGCATTCTTCGGATTTAGGTCCAAGCTTGTCAGATACTTGACGTTTCACAAACGCCTTGCATCCCCAAACTTTCATAAAGCTCATGCCTGAACGTCTCTCCATCCATATCTCATATGGAGTCTTTTGAACCTTCTTAGTAGGAACACGGTTAAGTGTGAAAGCCGCTGTTTCTAGAGCATAACCCCAGAAACTAATTGGAAGATCTGCATGACTCATCATCGATCGCACCATGTCCAACAAGGTGCGATTTCTCCTCTCTGAAACTCCATTCCATTGAGGTGTACCTGGCGGAGTGAGTTGTGATACAATACCATACTCCTTTAAATACTCTTTAAATTCAGTGCTTAAGTATTCACCCCCACGATCAGATCGTAAGATCTTAATACTTGCACCTCCGCCAATTTGCTTCTCTACTTCAGCCTTGTATTCTTTGAACTTTTCAAAAGAATCGGATTTATTCTTCATAAGATATATATATCCATATCTACTGAAATCATCAGTAAATGTTATGAAGTAGTAGTAGCCTCCTCTAGCCATCACACGCATTGGGCCACATACATCACTATGTATTAGCTCCAGACGTTCAGTGGCCCTTTTACCCTTACCAGTGAAAGGGGCTTTAGTCATCTTACCAAGCAAACAAGATTCGCATTCTAGGTATGATTCAAAATCAAACTTATCCAAGTATCCATCCTTATGTAATTTGGATATGCGTTTCTCATTTATATGGCCTAGACGACAATGCCAGAGGTATGTTTGATTTGAGTCATTAACTTTAAGTCGTTTGTTTTCTATATTATAGACAGGATTATCTAAGTCAAGAACATATAAACCATTAAACAAACGTGCAACACCATAGGTTAAATCATTCAAAGCAAAAGAGCAACTGTTGTTCTTTATTGTAAACGAAAAACCTTTCTTGTCTAAACAAGAAACAGAAATAATGTTTCTGCAAATCGCAGGCACGTAAAAACAGTTTTCTAGTTCTAAAACAAGCCCAGAGGGCAAAGATAAATAATAAGTTCCTACAGCTAAAGCAGCAACTCTTGCTCCATTGCCAACTCGTAGGTCCACTTCTCCTTTAGCCAATGTCCTACTTCTCTGCATTTCCTGCACATTTAAACAAATGTGAGAAGCACATCCAGTATCCAATACCCAAGATGTAGAAATAGACAGATTGACTTCTATAACATATATACCTGAAGTAGAAGCTTGATCAACCTTCTTCTTCTTCAGATCCTCCAAGTAAACTGAACAGTTTCTCTTCCAGTGACCAGTTTTCTTACAGTAGTGACATTCACCCTTAGCAACACCACCTTTAGGCTTGAAAGCCTGTTTGGGACCTGACTTTGGCTTGGGTGCAGAATCAGATCCAGTCTTCTTCTTACCCTTCCACTTGCCTTTCCCTTTCGCCTTACCTTTATTGCCCACCATCAGTATGGGAGCAGGTTCAGCTGCCTTCATGTTGGTCTCATATGTTCTCAACATAGACAACAATTCAGTAGGTGTTTTGTCAAATTCATTCATATTGTAGTTCACAACAAACTGAGTGAATTTGTTGTTCAAAGAATTCATGATAAGATCAATACCAGTTTCCGGTCCAACCGGGAAACCCAAAGTTTCAAGGTACTCAATGTAACCAATCATCTTCAGAACATGTGGTCCAACTGGTTCACTTGCCCCTTGTTTGCAATTAAAAAGTGACTTACTCGTGTTGATCCTTTCTTGACGAGTTTGGCTTGCAAACATGCTTTGCAAGTGTTCATAGATAGTATATGCATCCATATGCACATGCTGTCTTTGAAGCTCAACACTCATAGTTGCCAACATAAGACATGCAACATCATTTGCATCATTCTCATCCTTTGTGTGGGCCGCTTGTTCCTCAACAGTAGCTCCCTCAGGAAGGGGACCTGGCGGAGGGATGTCAATGACATGAAGCTTGCGCTCCTGCCTGAGGACAATCCGCAAATTCCTCTGCAAGTCTAGGAAGTTATTTCCTCCTGTCAGTTTATCCTTCTCAAGGATTGATCGTACGGATAGTGTGTTTGTGTTATTTGCCATTTCTACAAAAATAAAAGCACAAAATAAACATTAGATTGTCTGAGTTATCAATTATTATGTTCAAAAGATTATGATATATTCATAATATATCTCCCACTATTTTTATCAAATTAATAGCCCTTACTATTAATTCGGAAAGTATATCGCATAATTCTTTCTAGTGAGCCAAGATCCATATTTCGTCATGTTCTAAGTCAACCACTGGAAGTCCTTAAAAATGATTATTTAGGTAGACAACAGTTGTCAATTATATCACATATAATTCTTGGATAGTTTGGCGAACAACGATTGATCTTATCTATCTAATAGATTTTTAACCAAACTCTATGCTTCTAAGTTCATAATAGTTGAATATAACCGTTTATGTTCACCTTATTATGACGACTTAGTTAAGTTTGACCCAATGATACAACGGCCGAATATAACCGTTTATATTCGTCGCATCTCACCACGATAGATAGGAGTCCCCTGTCACTGACAGCCCTTCCCCTAATCGATCTAGGATTCGATGAGTGTTCATTCATTGGAAAGCATCCGATTAAAACTTAATATTTTGTTAAGGGATTTTATTATTAAAACGACCATGATCCCATCATCAAGAGATTCCCAATTTTTTCCTTGAACTAAGTACTTCAATTCAAAATTTATCAATGGTTTGATTTCCAGTCCAGCGGAGGAGTCACAGTGGTCTCACTTAAAATCCACCTTTCTTACAAGCGCTGCTTGTATTTTTGTCAAAATCGCCCCATATCAAAAATTGGAAATTCATACTTATTTCCGTGTTTCATAAACACAGGAATCTCATGTTCGTTTTGTTCAATTTTAAAATCTTGAATCGTTACAGATTTTATCTTGTTTAAACATGGCAAGCATGGCATGGGTGATGTATCTAATACATGCATACATCATTAATCTAATTAAAGCATGCATCTTCTACTCTATACATACATTCCATACATCATATGTAAAGTGCGTAAAGTAAATGTGTAATGGTTATGGCTCAATCCTATGTGATCCTTTTTCAAGCTAATGAAAAGATCAAGGTCAATCTATGGTGGTTATATCTAACTATTACAAAATCTTCTCCATTGCTTCCATTGAATCCTTAGTCTTCAATGCTTCCAAAACCTCCATGGATGATTACAATGAAAGCTATACTAAGGAACTTACAAAGGAACTCGAGTTACATTCGAGATAAAACATTACAAGGAATGAAGACGACATGCAAGTCGTATTTAGAAACCAAACCAACATTAAAACAAAAAACTCTATCCTATAGGTCAATAAGCCATAACCATCCACCATGCTCATATAAACAATTAATGACATGACATATCATATAAGGATGACATATTGTTTATTACTTTTTCATGATCCAATCATGAATAATAAATAAACAAAGCATATGTCACAAGCACAAATTAAAACAAAGCCCTAACCCGCGGAAAATTTTGCAAAATCATGTATCAGAATACAAGCAAAATCATGTATCAGTATACAATTCCAGAAGCATGTATCAGTATACACACGACCCAAATCCCAGTTACCAGAAACATGTATCAGTATACACGTAACCATAATCTCAGCAAATAGATCGTATCCAAATACATCTATCCGACCGTTTATATCATTATACAAACTAAACAGCATACATATCATAACAGATCGTATATAGATGAGTCATGGCAGATTCTAAACATACTAGTATCATCATATCAGATTATATACATATTCATTATATCAATCATATAACATAACTGTATCATGGCAGATTCATCAAACATGCATACTCGTAAAATACAGTAAACATGTAACCAAATCAGCCCCTTATACACGTAGCTCTGATACCATTGTTGGGTTTCATTGTAAAAACGCAGCGAAAAACAGACGTAAAATAATAAAATTTACGAAACCCTAACGCAGGATCCATGTATAAGTTGTGACTGATTATGGAGAAACGAAATCATACCAGTTAAGAGCTTTCCGAATTCTGTAAGATGGAGGTCCTAGATTGCAATCACCACACAAACCTTGCTTCAAGATCCGTGTCTCTAAATCGTCCACAGAACGTCCGATCGTCCAACGATCCAAGGAGCAGGTACTAGCCAAATAAAACTGCCTTCTCTCTCTCTCTAGCCTCTCTTGAAAAACGGATTTTCTGAACCAACCCTAAAACTATACATCATTATGTATATATAGGGTAGAGAGATTGGGCCTAACCCTAATCAGCTTGGGCTTCAACTAAACCAAACTGATTTGGGTTGTTAATGAATTAAATTCGAAATATCATTTAATTAACTAAGTCCAACTTAATTAATTAATTAACCAATTTCGAATTTATAATTATTTAATTTAAATCTGATATTTAAATTAAAACTCCTTTTAAACGTTCTTATTGTGTAACCCTTTAGGTTATTATTACGTTGGCAATATTTCAATATCCAATAACAAAATATAAACAATGAGCGGCATCTAGTAATACATCATTGCTACCCAAGTAATAATAATAATTGGTGATCCAATTAAACCTTTCGTGATTAATGTTTCCGTGTAATATAATCCCTTTAACCAAATATTATAGATTAAACTCGAGGCATGTATTTAGTCATCCTCTTCAATGCTTAATCCGGGTTTCCTTGATCAATGAGTAAACTATTAAAACAAATCAATATTTGAGCATGGCCATGCATTTTTCATAGTCTTACTCAATCAAGAGGCCAATAATATCTCCCCTAATAATAGGAGGGTTAAATCCTTTATCTATCATTTATATTTCTCATACGACTCATAATATACCCGATGTCCACTTTTATCATTACCCGGTTAAAGGTAACTTTTAATGTAGTCAAAGTATATTAATCCTCGTACAGAAATATAATGATCTCAAGTCAAAGGATCATTACACCATTATCACTGTGAGTCTTTCTTATGACTTTATTAACATGAAGAATCTCACGGTGGGTCTGTCCAGTACCATGTACTCCTACATGTACCTATGCATTGACTTTAGTATCTCCATACTTATAACCAATGAGATGTGGTTATCTGTCAATCAACATACTAGTCTATTTATGTATTATCATTGTCCTATATATAATAATACTCGACTAGGGACCTTTAAGAATAAGATATATTATATAATCTCAAGTTCAAGTTGTATACTTAAACTATATAATGTGTATCATAATTCTAAGGACATTTATTATGCTAACAAATATATCGCAGTCATTAAAGTCATAATAAATACATTTACTTAATAATCAAATGACATAAGGTTTATCAAAATAAACAATGTATTGCCTCTAGGGCACCTACACTAACACCCAGGGGGTCACCCATCCTAGTACTACTCTCGCCCAAGCACGCTTAACTTCGGAGTTCTGATGGGATCCGGTGCATTAGTGCTGGTATGATCGCACCCGTTAGAGTTGTGCAAACTAATTGTATATACTGATGTTTAGAGAGTATTTGCAATTTACTAGGATAAATTGAAAAAATGATGCAATAAATTGGAAATTAATTAAAAAATAGTGAAATTAATTATTAAAATATGATAAAAATTAAAGTAAAGTCACAATACATATAGAATTAATACAAGAAACGAGTTGCAAATAAAAGAAATATTTTAAGAAAGGAAAAAAAAATGACGAAAAAAGGGGTGCAACACGAGGACTTCCCAGGGGGTCACCCATCCTAGTAATACTCTCGCCCAAGCACGCTTAACTTCGGAGTTCTGATGGGATCCGGTGCATTAGTGCTGGTATGATCGCACCCGTTAGAGTTGTGCAAACTAATTGTATATACTGATGTTTAGAGAGTATTTGCAATTTACTAGGATAAATTGAAAAAATGATGCAATAAATTGGAAATTAATTAAAAAATAGTGAAATTAATTATTAAAATATGATAAAAATTAAAGTAAAGTCACAATACATATAGAATTAATGCAAGAAACGAGTTGCAAATAAAAGAAATATTTTAAGAAAGGAAAAAAAATGACGAAAAAAGGGGTGCAACACGAGGACTTCCCAGGGGGTCACCCATCCTAGTACTACTCTCGCCCAAGCACGCTTAACTTCGGAGTTCTGATGGGATCCGGTGCATTAGTGCTGGTATGATCGCACCCGTTAGAGTTGTGCAAACTAATTGTATATACTGATGTTTAGAGAGTATTTGCAATTTACTAGGATAAATTGAAAAAATGATGCAATAAATTGGAAATTAATTAAAAAATAGTGAAATTAATTATTAAAATATGATAAAAATTAAAGTAAAGTCACAATACATATAGAATTAATGCAAGAAACGAGTTGCAAATAAAAGAAATATTTTAAGAAAGGAAAAAAAAAATGACGAAAAAAGGGGTGCAACACGAGGACTTCCCAGGGGGTCACCCATCCTAGTACTACTCTCGCCCAAGCACGCTTAACTTCGGAGTTCTGATGGGATCCGGTGCATTAGTGCTGGTATGATCGCACCCGTTAGAGTTGTGCAAACTAATTGTATATACTGATGTTTAGAGAGTATTTGCAATTTACTAGGATAAATTGAAAAAATGATGCAATAAATTGGAAATTAATTAAAAAATAGTGAAATTAATTATTAAAATATGATAAAAATTAAAGTAAAGTCACAATACATATAGAATTAATGCAAGAAACGAGTTGCAAATAAAAGAAATATTTTAAGAAAGGAAAAAAAAAATGACGAAAAAAGGGGTGCAACACGAGGACTTCCCAGGGGGTCACCCATCCTAGTACTACTCTCGCCCAAGCACGCTTAACTTCGGAGTTCTGATGGGATCCGGTGCATTAGTGCTGGTATGATCGCACCCGTTAGAGTTGTGCAAACTAATTGTATATACTGATGTTTAGAGAGTATTTGCAATTTACTAGGATAAATTGAAAAAATGATGCAATAAATTGGAAATTAATTAAAAAATAGTGAAATTAATTATTAAAATATGATAAAAATTAAAGTAAAGTCACAATACATATAGAATTAATGCAAGAAACGAGTTGCAAATAAAAGAAATATTTTAAGAGAGGAAAAAAAAATGACGAAAAAAGGGGTGCAACACGAGGACTTCTCAGGGGGTCACCCATCCTAGTACTACTCTCGCCCAAGCACGCTTAACTTCGGAGTTCTGATGGGATCCGGTGCATTAGTGCTGGTATGATCGCACCCGTTAGAGTTGTGCAAACTAATTGTATATACTGATGTTTAGAGAGTATTTGCAATTTACTAGGATAAATTGAAAAAATGATGCAATAAATTGGAAATTAATTAAAAAATAGTGAAATTAATTATTAAAATATGATAAAAATTAAAGTAAAGTCACAATACATATAGAATTAATGCAAGAAACGAGTTGCAAATAAAAGAAATATTTTAAGAAAGGAAAAAAAAATGACGAAAAAAGGGGTGCAACACGAGGACTTCCCAGGGGGTCACCCAGGGGGTCACCCATCCTAGTACTACTCTCGCCCAAGCACGCTTAACTTCGGAGTTCTGATGGGATCCGGTGCATTAGTGCTGGTATGATCGCACCCGTTAGAGTTGTGCAAACTAATTGTATATACTGATGTTTAGAGAGTATTTGCAATTTACTAGGATAAATTGAAAAAATGATGCAATAAATTGGAAATTAATTAAAAAATAGTGAAATTAATTATTAAAATATGATAAAAATTAAAGTAAAGTCACAATACATATAGAATTAATGCAAGAAACGAGTTGCAAATAAAAGAAATATTTTAAGAAAGGAAAAAAAAATGACGAAAAAAGGGGTGCAACACGAGGACTTCCCAGGGGGTCACCCAGGGGGTCACCCATCCTAGTACTACTCTCGCCCAAGCACGCTTAACTTCGGAGTTCGGATGGGATCCGGTGCATTAGTGCTGGTATGATCGCACCCGTTAGAGTTGTGCAAACTAATTGTATATACTGATGTTTAGAGAGTATTTGCAATTTACTAGGATAAATTGAAAAAATGATGCAATAAATTGGAAATTAATTAAAAAATAGTGAAATTAATTATTAAAATATGATAAAAATTAAAGTAAAGTCACAATACATATAGAATTAATGCAAGAAACGAGTTGCAAATAAAAGAAATATTTTAAGAAAGGAAAAAAAAAATGACGAAAAAAGGGGTGCAACACGAGGACTTCCCAGGGGGTCACCCATCCTAGTACTACTCTCGCCCAAGCACGCTTAACTTCGGAGTTCTGATGGAATCCGGTGAATTAGTGCTGGTATGATCGCACCCGTTAGAGTTGTGCAAACTAATTGTATATACTGATGTTTAGAGAGTATTTGCAATTTACTAGGATAAATTGAAAAAATGATGCAATAAATTGGAAATTAATTAAAAAATAGTGAAATTAATTATTAAAATATGATAAAAATTAAAGTAAAGTCACAATACATATAGAATTAATGCAAGAAACGAGTTGCAAATAAAAGAAATATTTTAAGAAAGGAAAAAAAAATGACGAAAAAAGGGGTGCAACACGAGGACTTCCCAGGGGGTCACCCATCCTAGTACTACTCTCGCCCAAGCACGCTTAACTTCGGAGTTCTGATGGGATCCGGTGCATTAGTGCTGGTATGATCGCACCCGTTAGAGTTGTGCAAACTAATTGTATATACTGATGTTTAGAGAGTATTTGCAATTTACTAGGATAAATTGAAAAAATGATGCAATAAATTGGAAATTAATTAAAAAATAGTGAAATTAATTATTAAAATATGATAAAAATTAAAGTAAAGTCACAATACATATAGAATTAATGCAAGAAACGAGTTGCAAATAAAAGAAATATTTTAAGAAAGGAAAAAAAAATGACGAAAAAAGGGGTGCAACACGAGGACTTCCCAGGGGGTCACCCATCCTAGTACTACTCTCGCCCAAGCGCGCTTAACTTCGGAGTTCTGATGGGTTTGGTGCATTAGTGCTGGTATGATCGCACCCGTTAGAGTTGTGCAAACTAATTGTATATACTGATGTTTAGAGAGTATTTGCAATTTACTAGGATAAATTGAAAAAATGATGCAATAAATTGGAAATTAATTAAAAAATAGTGAAATTAATTATTAAAATATGATAAAAATTAAAGTAAAGTCACAATACATATAGAATTAATGCAAGAAACGAGTTGCAAATAAAAGAAATATTTTAAGAAAGGAAAAAAAAAATGACGAAAAAAGGGGTGCAACACGAGGACTTCCCAGGGGGTCACCCATCCTAGTACTACTCTCGCCCAAGCACGCTTAACTTCGGAGTTCTGATGGGATCCGGTGCATTAGTGCTGGTATGATCGCACCCGTTAGAGTTGTGCAAACTAATTGTATATACTGATGTTTAGAGAGTATTTGCAATTTACTAGGATAAATTGAAAAAATGATGCAATAAATTGGAAATTAATTAAAAAATAGTGAAATTAATTATTAAAATATGATAAAAATTAAAGTAAAGTCACAATACATATAGAATTAATGCAAGAAACGAGTTGCAAATAAAAGAAATATTTTAAGAAAGGAAAAAAAAAATGACGAAAAAAGGGGTGCAACACGAGGACTTCCCAGGGGGTCACCCATCCTAGTACTACTCTCGCCCAAGCACGCTTAACTTCGGAGTTCTGATGGGATCCGGTGCATTAGTGCTGGTATGATCGCACCCGTTAGAGTTGTGCAAACTAATTGTATATACTGATGTTTAGAGAGTATTTGCAATTTACTAGGATAAATTGAAAAAATGATGCAATAAATTGGAAATTAATTAAAAAATAGTGAAATTAATTATTAAAATATGATAAAAATTAAAGTAAAGTCACAATACATATAGAATTAATGCAAGAAACGAGTTGCAAATAAAAGAAATATTTTAAGAAAGGGAAAAAAAATGACGAAAAAAGGGGTGCAACACGAGGACTTCCCAGGGGGTCACCCATCCTAGTACTACTCTCGCCCAAGCACGCTTAACTTCGGAGTTCTGATGGGATCCGGTGCATTAGTGCTGGTATGATCGCACCCGTTAGAGTTGTGCAAACTAATTGTATATACTGATGTTTAGAGAGTATTTGCAATTTACTAGGATAAATTGAAAAAATGATGCAATAAATTGGAAATTAATTAAAAAATAGTGAAATTAATTATTAAAATATGATAAAAATTAAAGTAAAGTCACAATACATATAGAATTAATGCAAGAAACGAGTTGCAAATAAAAGAAATATTTTAAGAAAGGAAAAAAAAAAGACGAAAAAAGGGGTGCAACACGAGGACTTCCCGGGGGGTCACCCATCCTAGTACTACTCTCGCCCAAGCACGCTTAACTTCGGAGTTCTGATGGGATCCGGTGCATTAGTGCTGGTATGATCGCACCCGTTAGAGTTGTGCAAACTAAGTGTATATACTGATGTTTAGAGAGTATTTGCAATTTACTAGGATAAATTGAAAAAATGATGCAATAAATTGGAAATTAATTAAAAAATAGTGAAATTAATTATTAAAATATGATAAAAATTAAAGTAAAGTCACAATACATATAGAATTAATGCAAGAAACGAGTTGCAAATAAAAGAAATATTTTAAGAAAGGAAAAAAAAATGACGAAAAAAGGGGTGCAACACGAGGACTTCCCAGGGGGTCACCCATCCTAGTACTACTCTCGCCCAAGCACGCTTAACTTCGGAGTTCTGATGGGATCCGGTGCATTAGTGCTGGTATGATCGCACCCGTTAGAGTTGTGCAAACTAATTGTATATACTGATGTTTAGAGAGTATTTGCAATTTACTAGGATAAATTGAAAAAATGATGCAATAAATTGGAAATTAATTAAAAAATAGTGAAATTAATTATTAAAATATGATAAAAATTAAAGTAAAGTCACAATACATATAGAATTAATGCAAGAAACGAGTTGCAAATAAAAGAAATATTTTAAGAAATGAAAAAAAAAATGACGAAAAAAGGGGTGCAACACGAGGACTTCCCAGGGGGTCACCCATCCTAGTACTACTCTCGCCCAAGCACGCTTAACTTCGGAGTTCTGATGGGATCCGGTGCATTAGTGCTGGTATGATCGCACCCGTTAGAGTTGTGCAAACTAATTGTATATACTGATGTTTAGAGAGTATTTGCAATTTACTAGGATAAATTGAAAAAATGATGCAATAAATTGGAAATTAATTAAAAAATAGTGAAATTAATTATTAAAATATGATAAAAATTAAAGTAAAGTCACAATACATATAGAATTAATGCAAGAAACGAGTTGCAAATAAAAGAAATATTTTAAGAAAGGAAAAAAAAAATGACGAAAAAAGGGGTGCAACACGAGGACTTCCCAGGGGGTCACCCATCCTAGTACTACTCTCGCCCAAGCACGCTTAACTTCGGAGTTCTGATGGGATCCGGTGCATTAGTGCTGGTATGATCGCACCCGTTAGAGTTGTGCAAACTAATTGTATATACTGATGTTTAGAGAGTATTTGCAATTTACTAGGATAAATTGAAAAAATGATGCAATAAATTGGAAATTAATTAAAAAATAGTGAAATTAATTATTAAAATATGATAAAAATTAAAGTAAAGTCACAATACATATAGAATTAATGCAAGAAACGAGTTGCAAATAAAAGAAATATTTTAAGAAATGAAAAAAAAAATGACGAAAAAAGGGGTGCAACACGAGGACTTCCCAGGGGGTCACCCATCCTAGTACTACTCTCGCCCAAGCACGCTTAACTTCGGAGTTCTGATGGGATCCGGTGCATTAGTGCTGGTATGATCGCACCCGTTAGAGTTGTGCAAACTAATTGTATATACTGATGTTTAGAGAGTATTTGCAATTTACTAGGATAAATTGAAAAAATGATGCAATAAATTGGAAATTAATTAAAAAATAGTGAAATTAATTATTAAAATATGATAAAAATTAAAGTAAAGTCACAATACATATAGAATTAATGCAAGAAACGAGTTGCAAATAAAAGAAATATTTTAAGAAAGGAAAAAAAAAATGACGAAAAAAGGGGTGCAACACGAGGACTTCCCAGGGGGTCACCCATCCTAGTACTACTCTCGCCCAAGCACGCTTAACTTCGGAGTTCTGATGGGATCCGGTGCATTAGTGATGGTATGATCGCACCCGTTAGAGTTGTGCAAACTAATTGTATATACTGATGTTTAGAGAGTATTTGCAATTTACTAGGATAAATTGAAAAAATGATGCAATAAATTGGAAATTAATTAAAAAATAGTGAAATTAATTATTAAAATATGATAAAAATTAAAGTAAAGTCACAATACATATAGAATTAATGCAAGAAACGAGTTGCAAATAAAAGAAATATTTTAAGAAAGGAAAAAAAAATGACGAAAAAAGGGGTGCAACACGAGGACTTCCCAGGGGGTCACCCATCCTAGTACTACTCTCGCCCAAGCACGCTTAACTTCGGAGTTCTGATGGGATCCGGTGCATTAGTGCTGGTATGATCGCACCCGTTAGAGTTGTGCAAACTAATTGTATATACTGATGTTTAGAGAGTATTTGCAATTTACTAGGATAAATTGAAAAAATGATGCAATAAATTGGAAATTAATTAAAAAATAGTGAAATTAATTATATAAATATGATAAAAATTAAAGTAAAGTCACAATACATATAGAATTAATGCAAGAAACGAGTTGTAAATAAAAGAAATATTTTAAGAAAGGAAAAAAAAAATGACGAAAAAAGGGGTGCAACACGAGGACTTCCCAGGGGGTCACCCATCCTAGTACTACTCTCGCCCAAGCACGCTTAACTTCGGAGTTCTGATGGGATCCGGTGCATTAGTGCTGGTATGATCGCACCCGTTAGAGTTGTGCAAACTAATTGTATATACTGATGTTTAGAGAGTATTTGCAATTTACTAGGATAAATTGAAAAAATGATGCAATAAATTGGAAATTAATTAAAAAATAGTGAAATTAATTATTAAAATATGATAAAAATTAAAGTAAAGTCACAATACATATAGAATTAATGCAAGAAACGAGTTGCAAATAAAAGAAATATTTTAAGAAAGGAAAAAAAAATGACGAAAAAAGGGGTGCAACACGAGGACTTCCCAGGGGGTCACCCATCCTAGTACTACTCTCGCCCAAGCACGTTTAACTTCGGAGTTCTGATGGGATCCGGTGCATTAGTGCTGGTATGATCGCACCCGTTAGAGTTGTGCAAACTAATTGTATATACTGATGTTTAGAGAGTATTTGCAATTTACTAGGATAAATTGAAAAAATGATGCAATAAATTGGAAATTAATTAAAAAATAGTGAAATTAATTATTAAAATATGATAAAAATTAAAGTAAAGTCACAATACATATAGAATTAATGCAAGAAACGAGTTGCAAATAAAAGAAATATTTTAAGAAAGGAAAAAAAAATGACGAAAAAAGGGGTGCAACACGAGGACTTCCCAGGGGGTCACCCATCCTAGTACTACTCTCGCCCAAGCACGCTTAACTTCGGAGTTCTGATGGGATCCGGTGCATTAGTGCTGGTATGATCGCACCCGTTAGAGTTGTGCAAACTAATTGTATATACTGATGTTTAGAGAGTATTTGCAATTTACTAGGATAAATTGAAAAAATGATGCAATAAATTGGAAATTAATTAAAAAATAGTGAAATTAATTATTAAAATATGATAAAAATTAAAGTAAAGTCACAATACATATAGAATTAATGCAAGAAACGAGTTGCAAATAAAAGAAATATTTTAAGAAATGAAAAAAAAAATGACGAAAAAAGGGGTGCAACACGAGGACTTCCCAGGGGGTCACCCATCCTAGTACTACTCTCGCCCAAGCACGCTTAACTTCGGAGTTCTGATGGGATCCGGTGCATTAGTGCTGGTATGATCGCACCCGTTAGAGTTGTGCAAACTAATTGTATATACTGATGTTTAGAGAGTATTTGCAATTTACTAGGATAAATTGAAAAAATGATGCAATAAATTGGAAATTAATTAAAAAATAGTGAAATTAATTATTAAAATATGATAAAAATTAAAGTAAAGTCACAATACATATAGAATTAATGCAAGAAACGAGTTGCAAATAAAAGAAATATTTTAAGAAAGGAAAAAAAAAATGACGAAAAAAGGGGTGCAACACGAGGACTTCCCAGGGGGTCACCCATCCTAGTACTACTCTCGCCCAAGCACGCTTAACTTCGGAGTTCTGATGGGATCCGGTGCATTAGTGATGGTATGATCGCACCCGTTAGAGTTGTGCAAACTAATTGTATATACTGATGTTTAGAGAGTATTTGCAATTTACTAGGATAAATTGAAAAAATGATGCAATAAATTGGAAATTAATTAAAAAATAGTGAAATTAATTATTAAAATATGATAAAAATTAAAGTAAAGTCACAATACATATAGAATTAATGCAAGAAACGAGTTGCAAATAAAAGAAATATTTTAAGAAAGGAAAAAAAAATGACGAAAAAAGGGGTGCAACACGAGGACTTCCCAGGGGGTCACCCATCCTAGTACTACTCTCGCCCAAGCACGCTTAACTTCGGAGTTCTGATGGGATCCGGTGCATTAGTGCTGGTATGATCGCACCCGTTAGAGTTGTGCAAACTAATTGTATATACTGATGTTTAGAGAGTATTTGCAATTTACTAGGATAAATTGAAAAAATGATGCAATAAATTGGAAATTAATTAAAAAATAGTGAAATTAATTATTAAAATATGATAAAAATTAAAGTAAAGTCACAATACATATAGAATTAATGCAAGAAACGAGTTGCAAATAAAAGAAATATTTTAAGAAATGAAAAAAAAAATGACGAAAAAAGGGGTGCAACACGAGGACTTCCCAGGGGGTCACCCATCCTAGTACTACTCTCGCCCAAGCACGCTTAACTTCGGAGTTCTGATGGGATCCGGTGCATTAGTGCTGGTATGATCGCACCCGTTAGAGTTGTGCAAACTAATTGTATATACTGATGTTTAGAGAGTATTTGCAATTTACTAGGATAAATTGAAAAAATGATGCAATAAATTGGAAATTAATTAAAAAATAGTGAAATTAATTATTAAAATATGATAAAAATTAAAGTAAAGTCACAATACATATAGAATTAATGCAAGAAACGAGTTGCAAATAAAAGAAATATTTTAAGAAAGGAAAAAAAAAATGACGAAAAAAGGGGTGCAACACGAGGACTTCCCAGGGGGTCACCCATCCTAGTACTACTCTCGCCCAAGCACGCTTAACTTCGGAGTTCTGATGGGATCCGGTGCATTAGTGATGGTATGATCGCACCCGTTAGAGTTGTGCAAACTAATTGTATATACTGATGTTTAGAGAGTATTTGCAATTTACTAGGATAAATTGAAAAAATGATGCAATAAATTGGAAATTAATTAAAAAATAGTGAAATTAATTATTAAAATATGATAAAAATTAAAGTAAAGTCACAATACATATAGAATTAATGCAAGAAACGAGTTGCAAATAAAAGAAATATTTTAAGAAAGGAAAAAAAAATGACGAAAAAAGGGGTGCAACACGAGGACTTCCCAGGGGGTCACCCATCCTAGTACTACTCTCGCCCAAGCACGCTTAACTTCGGAGTTCTGATGGGATCCGGTGCATTAGTGCTGGTATGATCGCACCCGTTAGAGTTGTGCAAACTAATTGTATATACTGATGTTTAGAGAGTATTTGCAATTTACTAGGATAAATTGAAAAAATGATGCAATAAATTGGAAATTAATTAAAAAATAGTGAAATTAATTATATAAATATGATAAAAATTAAAGTAAAGTCACAATACATATAGAATTAATGCAAGAAACGAGTTGTAAATAAAAGAAATATTTTAAGAAAGGAAAAAAAAAATGACGAAAAAAGGGGTGCAACACGAGGACTTCCCAGGGGGTCACCCATCCTAGTACTACTCTCGCCCAAGCACGCTTAACTTCGGAGTTCTGATGGGATCCGGTGCATTAGTGCTGGTATGATCGCACCCGTTAGAGTTGTGCAAACTAATTGTATATACTGATGTTTAGAGAGTATTTGCAATTTACTAGGATAAATTGAAAAAATGATGCAATAAATTGGAAATTAATTAAAAAATAGTGAAATTAATTATTAAAATATGATAAAAATTAAAGTAAAGTCACAATACATATAGAATTAATGCAAGAAACGAGTTGCAAATAAAAGAAATATTTTAAGAAAGGAAAAAAAAAATGACGAAAAAAGGGGTGCAACACGAGGACTTCCCAGGGGGTCACCCATCCTAGTACTACTCTCGCCCAAGCACGTTTAACTTCGGAGTTCTGATGGGATCCGGTGCATTAGTGCTGGTACGATCGCACCCGTTAGAGTTGTGCAAACTAATTGTATATACTGATGTTTAGAGAGTATTTGCAATTTACTAGGATAAATTGAAAAAATGATGCAATAAATTGGAAATTAATTAAAAAATAGTGAAATTAATTATTAAAATATGATAAAAATTAAAGTAAAGTCACAATACATATAGAATTAATGCAAGAAACGAGTTGCAAATAAAAGAAATATTTTAAGAAAGGAAAAAAAAATGACGAAAAAAGGGGTGCAACACGAGGACTTCCCAGGGGGTCACCCATCCTAGTACTACTCTCGCCCAAGCACGCTTAACTTCGGAGTTCTGATGGGATCCGGTGCATTAGTGCTGGTATGATCGCACCCGTTAGAGTTGTGCAAACTAATTGTATATACTGATGTTTAGAGAGTATTTGCAATTTACTAGGATAAATTGAAAAAATGATGCAATAAATTGGAAATTAATTAAAAAATAGTGAAATTAATTATTAAAATATGATAAAAATTAAAGTAAAGTCACAATACATATAGAATTAATGCAAGAAACGAGTTGCAAATAAAAGAAATATTTTAAGAAATGAAAAAAAAAATGACGAAAAAAGGGGTGCAACACGAGGACTTCCCAGGGGGTCACCCATCCTAGTACTACTCTCGCCCAAGCACGCTTAACTTCGGAGTTCTGATGGGATCCGGTGCATTAGTGCTGGTATGATCGCACCCGTTAGAGTTGTGCAAACTAATTGTATATACTGATGTTTAGAGAGTATTTGCAATTTACTAGGATAAATTGAAAAAATGATGCAATAAATTGGAAATTAATTAAAAAATAGTGAAATTAATTATTAAAATATGATAAAAATTAAAGTAAAGTCACAATACATATAGAATTAATGCAAGAAACGAGTTGCAAATAAAAGAAATATTTTAAGAAAGGAAAAAAAAAATGACGAAAAAAGGGGTGCAACACGAGGACTTCCCAGGGGGTCACCCATCCTAGTACTACTCTCGCCCAAGCACGCTTAACTTCGGAGTTCTGATGGGATCCGGTGCATTAGTGCTGGTATGATCGCACCCGTTAGAGTTGTGCAAACTAATTGTATATACTGATGTTTAGAGAGTATTTGCAATTTACTAGGATAAATTGAAAAAATGATGCAATAAATTGGAAATTAATTAAAAAATAGTGAAATTAATTATTAAAATATGATAAAAATTAAAGTAAAGTCACAATACATATAGAATTAATGCAAGAAACGAGTTGCAAATAAAAGAAATATTTTAAGAAAGGAAAAAAAAAATGACGAAAAAAGGGGTGCAACACGAGGACTTCCCAGGGGGTCACCCATCCTAGTACTACTCTCGCCCAAGCACGCTTAACTTCGGAGTTCTGATGGGATCCGGTGCATTAGTGATGGTATGATCGCACCCGATAGAGTTGTGCAAACTAATTGTATATACTGATGTTTAGAGAGTATTTGCAATTTACTAGGATAAATTGAAAAAATGATGCAATAAATTGGAAATTAATTAAAAAATAGTGAAATTAATTATTAAAATATGATAAAAATTAAAGTAAAGTCACAATACATATAGAATTAATGCAAGAAACGAGTTGCAAATAAAAGAAATATTTTAAGAAAGGAAAAAAAAATGACGAAAAAAGGGGTGCAACACGAGGACTTCCCAGGGGGTCACCCATCCTAGTACTACTCTCGCCCAAGCACGCTTAACTTCGGAGTTCTGATGGGATCCGGTGCATTAGTGCTGGTATGATCGCACCCGTTAGAGTTGTGCAAACTAATTGTATATACTGATGTTTAGAGAGTATTTGCAATTTACTAGGATAAATTGAAAAAATGATGCAATAAATTGGAAATTAATTAAAAAATAGTGAAATTAATTATATAAATATGATAAAAATTAAAGTAAAGTCACAATACATATAGAATTAATGCAAGAAACGAGTTGCAAATAAAAGAAATATTTTAAGAAAGGAAAAAAAAAATGACGAAAAAAGGGGTGCAACACGAGGACTTCCCAGGGGGTCACCCATCCTAGTACTACTCTCGCCCAAGCACGCTTAACTTCGGAGTTCTGATGGGATCCGGTGCATTAGTGCTAGTATGATCGCACCCGTTAGAGTTGTGCAAACTAATTGTATATACTGATGTTTAGAGAGTATTTGCAATTTACTAGGATAAATTGAAAAAATGATGCAATAAATTGGAAATTAATTAAAAAATAGTGAAATTAATTATTAAAATATGATAAAAATTAAAGTAAAGTCACAATACATATAGAATTAATGCAAGAAACGAGTTGCAAATAAAAGAAATATTTTAAGAAAGGAAAAAAAAATGACGAAAAAAGGGGTGCAACACGAGGACTTCCCAGGGGGTCACCCATCCTAGTACTACTCTCGCCCAAGCACGCTTAACTTCGGAGTTCTGATGGGATCCGGTGCATTAGTGATGGTATGATCGCACCCGTTAGAGTTGTGCAAACTAATTGTATATACTGATGTTTAGAGAGTATTTGCAATTTACTAGGATAAATTGAAAAAATGATGCAATAAATTGGAAATTAATTAAAAAATAGTGAAATTAATTATTAAAATATGATAAAAATTAAAGTAAAGTCACAATACATATAGAATTAATGCAAGAAACGAGTTGCAAATAAAAGAAATATTTTAAGAAAGGAAAAAAAAAATGACGAAAAAAGGGGTGCAACACGAGGACTTCCCAGGGGGTCACCCATCCTAGTACTACTCTCGCCCAAGCACGCTTAACTTCGGAGTTCTGATGGGATCCGGTGCATTAGTGCTGGTATGATCGCACCCGTTAGAGTTGTGCAAACTAATTGTATATACTGATGTTTAGAGAGTATTTGCAATTTACTAGGATAAATTGAAAAAATGATGCAATAAATTGGAAATTAATTAAAAAATAGTGAAATTAATTATTAAAATATGATAAAAATTAAAGTAAAGTCACAATACATATAGAATTAATGCAAGAAACGAGTTGCAAATAAAAGAAATATTTTAAGAAAGGAAAAAAAAAATGACGAAAAAAGGGGTGCAACACGAGGACTTCCCAGGGGGTCACCCATCCTAGTACTACTCTCGCCCAAGCACGCTTAACTTCGGAGTTCTGATGGGATCCGGTGCATTAGTGCTGGTATGATCGCACCCGTTAGAGTTGTGCAAACTAATTGTATATACTGATGTTTAGAGAGTATTTGCAATTTACTAGGATAAATTGAAAAAATGATGCAATAAATTGGAAATTAATTAAAAAATAGTGAAATTAATTATTAAAATATGATAAAAATTAAAGTCACAATACATATAGAATTAATGCAAGAAACGAGTTGCAAATAAAAGAAATATTTTAAGAAAGGAAAAAAAAATGACGAAAAAAGGGGTGCAACACGAGGACTTCCCAGGGGGTCACCCATCCTAGTACTACTCTCGCCCAAGCACGCTTAACTTCGGAGTTCTGATGGGATCCGGTGCATTAATGCTGGTATGATCGCACCCGTTAGAGTTGTGCAAACTAATTGTATATACTGATGTTTAGAGAGTATTTGCAATTTACTAGGATAAATTGAAAAAATGATGCAATAAATTGGAAATTAATTAAAAAATAGTGAAATTAATTATTAAAATATGATAAAAATTAAAGTAAAGTCACAATACATATAGAATTAATGCAAGAAACGAGTTGCAAATAAAAGAAATATTTTAAGAAAGGGAAAAAAAAATGACGAAAAAAGGGGTGCAACACGAGGACTTCCCAGGGGGTCACCCATCCTAGTACTACTCTCGCCCAAGCACGCTTAACTTCGGAGTTCTGATGGGATCCGGTGCATTAGTGCTGGTATGATCGCACCCGTTAGAGTTGTGCAAACTAATTGTATATACTGATGTTTAGAGAGTATTTGCAATTTACTAGGATAAATTGAAAAAATGATGCAATAAATTGGAAATTAATTAAACAATAGTGAAATTAATTATTAAAATATGATAAAAATTAAAGTAAAGTCACAATACATATAGAATTAATGCAAGAAACGAGTTGCAAATAAAAGAAATATTTTAAGAAAGGAAAAAAAAAAGACGAAAAAAGGGGTGCAACACGAGGACTTCCCAGGGGGTCACCCATCCTAGTACTACTCTCACCCAAGCACGCTTAACTTCGGAGTTCTGATGGGATCCGGTGCATTAGTGCTGGTATTATCGCACCCGTTAGAGTTGTGCAAACTAATTGTATATACTGATGTTTAGAGAGTATTTACAATTTACTAGGATAAATTGAAAAAATGATGCAATAAATTGGAAATTAATTAAAAAATAGTGAAATTAATTATTAAAATATGATAAAAATTAAAGTAAAGTCACAATACATATAGAATTAATGCAAGAAACGAGTTGCAAATAAAAGAAATATTTTAAGAAAGGAAAAAAAAAAATGACGAAAAAAGGGGTGCAACACGAGGACTTCCCAGGGGGTCACCCATCCTAGTACTACTCTCGCCCAAGCACGCTTAACTTCGGAGTTCTGATGGGATCCGGTGCATTAGTGCTGGTATGATCGCACCCGTTAGAGTTGTGCAAACTAATTGTATATACTGATGTTTAGAGAGTATTTGCAATTTACTAGGATAAATTGAAAAAATGATGCAATAAATTGGAAATTAATTAAAAAATAGTGAAATTAATTATTAAAATATGATAAAAATTAAAGTAAAGTCACAATACATATAGAATTAATGCAAGAAACGAGTTGCAAATAAAAGAAATATTTTAAGAAAGGAAAAAAAAAATGACGAAAAAAGGGGTGCAACACGAGGACTTCCCAGGGGGTCACCCATCCTAGTACTACTCTCGCCCAAGCACGCTTAACTTCGGAGTTCTGATGGGATCCGGTGCATTAGTGCTGGTATGATCGCACCCATTAGAGTTGTGCAAACTAATTGTATATACTGATGTTTAGAGAGTATTTGCAATTTACTAGGATAAATTGAAAAAATGATGCAATAAATTGGAAATTAATTAAAAAATAGTGAAATTAATTATTAAAATATGATAAAAATTAGAGTAAAGTCACAATACATATAGAATTAATGCAAGAAACGAGTTGCAAATAAAAGAAATATTTTAAGAAAGGAAAAAAAAAATGACGAAAAAAGGGGTGCAACACGAGGACTTCCCAGGGGGTCACCCATCCTAGTACTACTCTCGCCCAAGCACGCTTAACTTCGGAGTTCTGATGGGATCCGGTGCATTAGTGCTGGTATGATCGCACCCGTTAGAGTTGTGCAAACTAATTGTATATACTGATGTTTAAAGAGTATTTGCAATTTACTAGGATAAATTGAAAAAAATGATGCAATAAATTGGAAATTAATTAAAAAATAGTGAAATTAATTATTAAAATATGATAAAAATTAAAGTAAAGTCACAATACATATAGAATTAATGCAAGAAACGAGTTGCAAATAAAAGAAATATTTTAAGAAAGGAAAAAAAAAATGACGAAAAAAGGGGTGCAACACGAGGACTTCCCAGGGGGTCACCCATCCTAGTACTACTCTCGCCCAAGCACGCTTAACTTCGGAGTTCTGATGGGATCCGGTGCATTAGTGCTGGTATGATCGCACCCGTTAGAGTTGTGCAAACTAATTGTATATACTGATGTTTAGAGAGTATTTGCAATTTACTAGGATAAATTGAAAAAATGATGCAATAAATTGGAAATTAATTAAAAAATAGTGAAATTAATTATTAAAATATGATAAAAATTAAAGTAAAGTCACAATACATATAGAATTAATGCAAGAAACGAGTTGCAAATAAAAGAAATATTTTAAGAAAGGAAAAAAAAAAAGACGAAAAAAGGGGTGCAACACGAGGACTTCCCGGGGGTCACCCATCCTAGTACTACTCTCGCCCAAGCACGCTTAACTTCGGAGTTCTGATGGGATCCGGTGCATTAGTGCTGGTATGATCGCACCCGTTAGATTTGTGCAAACTAATTGTATATACTGATGTTTAGAGAGTATTTGCAATTTACTAGGATAAATTGAAAAAATGATGCAATAAATTGGAAATTAATTAAAAAATAGTGAAATTAATTATTAAAATATGATAAAAATTAAAGTAGAGTCACAATACATATAGAATTAATGCAAGAAACGAGTTGCAAATAAAAGAAATATTTTAAGAAAGGAAAAAAAAAATGACGAAAAAAGGGGTGCAACACGAGGACTTCCCAGGGGGTCACCCATCCTAGTACTACTCTCGCCCAAGCACGCTTAACTTCGGAGTTCTGATGGGATCCGGTGCATTAGTGCTGGTATGATCGCACCCATTAGAGTTGTGCAAACTAATTGTATATACTGATGTTTAGAGAGTATTTGCAATTTACTAGGATAAATTGAAAAAATGATGCAATAAATTGGAAATTAATTAAAAAATAGTGAAATTAATTATTAAAATATGACAAAAATTAAAGTAAAGTCACAATACATATAGAATTAATGCAAGAAACGAGTTGCAAATAAAAGAAATATTTTAAGAAAGGAAAAAAAAAATGACGAAAAAAGGGGTGCAACACGAGGACTTCCCAGGGGGTCACCCATCCTAGTACTACTCTCGCCCAAGCACGCTTAACTTCGGAGTTTTGGATGGGATCCGGTGCATTAGTGCTGGTATGATCGCACCCGTTAGAGTTGTGCAAACTAATTGTATATACTGATGTTTAGAGAGTATTTGCAATTTACTAGGATAAATTGAAAAAATGATGCAATAAATTGGAAATTAATTAAAAAATAGTGAAATTAATTATTAAAATATGATAAAAATTAAAGTAAAGTCACAATACATATAGAATTAATGCAAGAAACGAGTTGCAAATAAAAGAAATATTTTAAGAAAGGAAAAAAAAAATGACGAAAAAAGGGGTGCAACACGAGGACTTCCCAGGGGGTCACCCATCCTAGTACTACTCTCACCCAAGCACGCTTAACTTCGGAGTTCTGATGGGATCCGGTGCATTAGTGCTGGTATGATCGCACCCGTTAGAGTTGTGCAAACTAATTGTATATACTGATGTTTAGAGAGTATTTGCAATTTACTAGGATAAATTGAAAAAATGATGCAATAAATTGGAAATTAATTAAAAATAGTGAAATTAATTATTAAAATATGATAAAAATTAAAGTAAAGTCACAATACATATAGAATTAATGCAAGAAACGAGTTGCAAATAAAAGAAATATTTTAAGAAAGGAAAAAAAAAATGACGAAAAAAGGGGTGCAACACGAGGACTTCCCAGGGGGTCACCCATCCTAGTACTACTCTCGCCCAAGCACGCTTAACTTCGGAGTTCTGATGGGATCCGGTGCATTAGTGCTGGTAGGATCGCACCCGTTAGAGTTGTGCAAACTAATTGTATATACTGATGTTTAGAGAGTATTTGCAATTTACTAGGATAAATTGAAAAAATGATGCAATAAATTGGAAATTAATTAAAAAATAGTGAAATTAATTATTAAAATATGATAAAAATTAAAGTAAAGTCACAATACATATAGAATTAATGCAAGAAACGAGTTGCAAATAAAAGAAATATTTTAAGAAAGGAAAAAAAATGACGAAAAAAGGGGTGCAACACGAGGACTTCCCAGGGGGTCACCCATCCTAGTACTACTCTCGCCCAAGCACGCTTAACTTCGAAGTTCTGATGGGATCCGGTGCATTACTGCTGGTATGATCGCACCCGTTAGAGTTGTGCAAACTAATTGTATATACTGATGTTTAGAGAGTATTTGCAATTTACTAGGATAAATTGAAAAAATGATGCAATAAATTGGAAATTAATTAAAAAATAGTGAAATTAATTATTAAAATATGATAAAAATTAAAGTAAAGTCACAATACATATAGAATTAATGCAAGAAACGAGTTGCAAATAAAAGAAATATTTTAAGAAAGGAAAAAAAAATGACGAAAAAAGGGGTGCAACACGAGGACTTCCCAGGGGGTCACCCATCCTAGTACTACTCTCGCCCAAGCACGCTTAACTTCGGAGTTCTGATGGGATCCGGTGCATTAGTGCTGGTATGATCGCACCCGTTAGAGTTGTGCAAACTAATTGTATATACTGATGTTTAGAGAGTATTTGCAATTTACTAGGATAAATTGAAAAAATGATGCAATAAATTGGAAATTAATTAAAAAATAGTGAAATTAATTATTAAAATATGATAAAAATTAAAGTAAAGTCACAATACATATAGAATTAATGCAAGAAACGAGTTGCAAATAAAAGAAATATTTTAAGAAAGGAAAAAAAAATGACGAAAAAAGGGGTGCAACACGAGGACTTCCGAGGGGGTCACCCATCCTAGTACTACTCTCGCCCAAGCACGCTTAACTTCGGAGTTCTGATGGGATCCGGTGCATTAGTGCTGGTATGATCGCACCCGTTAGAGTTGTGCAAACTAATTGTATATACTGATGTTTAGAGAGTATTTGCAATTTACTAGGATAAATTGAAAAAATGATGCAATAAATTGGAAATTAATTAAAAAATAGTGAAATTAATTATTAAAATATGATAAAAATTAAAGTAAAGTCACAATACATATAGAATTAATGCAAGAAACGAGTTGCAAATAAAAGAAATATTTTAAGAAAGGAAAAAAAAAATGACGAAAAAAGGGGTGCAACACGAGGACTTCCCAGGGGGTCACCCATCCTAGTACTACTCTCGCCCAAGCACGCTTAACTTCGGAGTTCTGATGGGATCCGGTGCATTAGTGATGGTATGATCGCACCCGTTAGAGTTGTGCAAACTAATTGTATATACTGATGTTTAGAGAATATTTGCAATTTACTAGGATAAATTGAAAAAATGATGCAATAAATTGGAAATTAATTAAAAAATAGTGAAATTAATTATTAAAATATGATAAAAATTAAAGTAAAGTCACAATACATATAGAATTAATGCAAGAAACGAGGTGCAAATAAAAGAAATATTTTAAGAAAGGAAAAAAAATGACGAAAAAAGGGGTGCAACACGAGGACTTCCCAGGGGGTCACCCATCCTAGTACTACTCTCGCCCAAGCACGCTTAACTTCGGAGTTCTGATGGGATCCGGTGCATTAGTGCTGGTATGATCACATCCGTTAGAGTTGTGCAAACTAATTGTATATACTGATGTTTAGAGAGTATTTGCAATTTACTAGGATAAATTGAAAAAATGATGCAATAAATTGGAAATTAATTAAAAAATAGTGAAATTAATTATTAAAATATGATAAAAATTAAAGTAAAGTCACAATACATATAGAATTAATGCAAGAAACGAGTTGCAAATAAAAGAAATATTTTAAGAAAGGAAAAAAAAAATGACGAAAAAAGGGGTGCAACACGAGGACTTCCCAGGGGGTCACCCATCCTAGTACTACTCTCGCCCAAGCACGCTTAACTTCGGAGTTCTGATGGGATCCGGTGCATTAGTGCTGGTACGATCGCACCCGTTAGAGTTGTGCAAACTAATTGTATATACTGATGTTTAGAGAGTATTTGCAATTTACTAGGATAAATTGAAAAAATGATGCAATAAATTGGAAATTAATTAAAAAATAGTGAAATTAATTATTAAAATATGATCAAAATTAAAGTAAAGTCACAATACATATAGAATTAATGCAAGAAACGAGTTGCAAATAAAAGAAGTATTTTAAGAAAGGAAAAAAAAAATGACGAAAAAAGGGGTGCAACACGAGGACTTCCCAGGGGGTCACCCATCCTAGTACTACTCTCGCCCAAGCACGCTTAACTTCGGAATTCTGATGGGATCCGGTGCATTAGTGCTGGTATGATCGCACCCGTTAGAGTTGTGCAAACTAATTGTATATACTGATGTTTAGAGAGTATTTGCAATTTACTAGGATAAATTGAAAAAATGATGCAATAAATTGGAAATTAATTAAAAAATAGTGAAATTAATTATTAAAATATGATAAAAATTAAAGTAAAGTCACAATACATATAGAATTAATGCAAGAAACGAGTTGCAAATAAAAGAAATATTTTAAGAAAGGAAAAAAAAATGACGAAAAAAGGGGTGCAACACGAGGACTTCCCAGGGGGTCACCCATCCTAGTACTACTCTCGCCCAAGCACGCTTAACTTCGAAGTTCTGATGGGATCCGGTGCATTAGTGCTGGTATGATCGCACCCGTTAGAGTTGTGCAAACTAATTGTATATACTGATGTTTAGAGAGTATTTGCAATTTACTAGGATAAATTGAAAAAATGATGCAATAAATTGGAAATTAATTAAAAAATAGTGAAATTAATTATTAACATATGATAAAAATCAATATATATATATAAAGGAGGATACGCGTGAGGTGAGGTGGCGCCCCTAAGATTGTCTCAATTTATTTTTCTAATTTTCTAGAATTTTTGAATTTTAGATACTAATAAATCAAAAAATATCCTTTTAACATATTAGAAGTAGAATAGGTGTTCGAATTTATTAAGGAGAAGAGTTCGAAGTTATAGCGAAGACATATAACTAAAAGTTCTATTTGAAGTAGAATAGGTGTTTGAATTTGTAGAAGGGAAGAGTTCAAATATAAAAGAAGTACTTGCAAAGTTCTATTTGAAGTAGAATAAGTATTTCAATTTATAAAGGAGAAGAGTTCGGATATAAAAAAATACTTGCAATTAAAAGTTCTATTGGTGCAGTTATATATTTTTTTTTCAACGAAAGAGTGGCTCATTAGAAAGGAGTATGATAACATAAAAATTAATATATAAGACAAGTAATTATATATTCAATATATTTAATTAGAGATTTTGATATTAAAAAGGAAATCGTGTTTCACGAGAGGACGGCTTATTAGCGAGGATCGAGTAATTTTCATAATTTAATTGATAAATTTTTTTTTTTTAAATTATTACGCCGCCGCGAAGCGCGGCTTTTTCAACTAGTTAAAGTAAAGTCACAATACATATAGAATTAATGCAAGAAACGAGTTGCAAATAAAAGAAATATTTTAAGAAAGGAAAAAAAAAATGACGAAAAAAGGGGTGCAACACGAGGACTTCCCAGGGGGTCACCCATCCTAGTACTACTCTCGCCCAAGCACGCTTAACTTCGGAGTTCTGATGGGATCCGGTGCATTAGTGCTGGTATGATCGCACCCGTTAGAGTTGTGCAAACTAATTGTATATACTGATGTTTAGAGAGTATTTGCAATTTACTAGGATAAATTGAAAAAATGATGCAATAAATTGGAAATTAATTAAAAAATAGTGAAATTAATTATTAAAATATGATAAAAATTAAAGTAAAGTCACAATACATATAGAATTAATGCAAGAAACGAGTTGCAAATAAAAGAAATATTTTAAGAAAGGAAAAAAAAATGACGAAAAAAGGGGTGCAACACGAGGACTTCCCAGGGGGTCACCCATCCTAGTACTACTCTCGCCCAAGAACGCTTAACTTCGGAGTTCTGATGGGATCCGGTGCATTAGTGCTGGTATGATCGCACCCGTTAGAGTTGTGCAAACTAATTGTATATACTGATGTTTAGAGAGTATTTGCAATTTACTAGGATAAATTGAAAAAATGATGCAATAAATTGGAAATTAATTAAAAAATAGTGAAATTAATTATTAAAATATGATAAAAGTTAAAGTAAAGTCACAATACATATAGAATTAATGCAAGAAACGAGTTGCAAATAAAAGAAATATTTTAAGAAAGGAAAAAAAAATGACGAAAAAAGGGGTGCAACACGAGGACTTCCCAGGGGGTCACCCATCCTAGTACTACTCTCGCCCAAGCACACTTAACTTCGGAGTTCTGATGGGATCCGGTGCATTAGTGCTGGTATGATCGCACCCGTTAGAGTTGTGCAAACTAATTGTATATACTGATGTTTAGAGAGTATTTGCAATTTACTAGGATAAATTGAAAAAATGATGCAATAAATTGGAAATTAATTAAAAAATAGTGAAATTAATTATTAAAATATGATAAAAATTAAAGTAAAGTCACAATACATATAGAATTAATGCAAGAAACGAGTTGCAAATAAAAGAAATATTTTAAGAAAGGAAAAAAAAAATGACGAAAAAAGGGGTGCAACACTAGGACTTCCCAGGGGGTCACCCATCCTAGTACTACTCTCGCCCAAGCAGGCTTAACTTCGGAGTTCTGATGGGATCCGGTGCATTAGTGCTGGTATGATCGCACCCGTTAGAGTTGTGCAAACTAATTGTATATACTGATGTTTAGAGAGTATTTGCAATTTACTAGGATAAATTGAAAAAATGATGCAATAAATTGGAAATTAATTAAAAAATAGTGAAATTAATTATTAAAATATGATAAAAATTAAAGTAAAGTCACACAATACATATAGAATTAATGCAAGAAACGAGTTGCAAATAAAAGAAATATTTTAAGAAAGGAAAAAAAAAATGACGAAAAAAGGGGTGCAACACGAGGACTTCCCAGGGGGTCAACCATCCTAGTACTACTCTCGCCCAAGCACGCTTAACTTCGGAGTTCTGATGGGATCCGGTGCATTAGTGCTGGTATGATCGCACCCGTTAGAGTTGTGCAAACTAATTGTATATACTGATGTTTAGAGAGTATTTGCAATTTACTAGGATAAATTGAAAAAATGATGCAATAAATTGGAAATTAATTAAAAAATAGTGAAATTAATTATTAAAATATGATAAAAATTAAAGTAAAGTCACAATACATATAGAATTAATGCAAGAAATGAGTTGCAAATAAAAGAAATATTTTAAGAAAGGAAAAAAAAAATGACGAAAAAAGGGGTGCAACACGAGGACTTCCCAGGGGGTCACCCATCCTAGTACTACTCTCGCCCAAGCACGCTTAACTTCGGAGTTCTGATGGGATCCGGTGCATTAGTGCTGGTATGATCGCACCCGTTAGAGTTGTGCAAACTAATTGTATATACTGATGTTTAGAGAGTATTTGCAATTTACTAGGATAAATTGAAAAAATGATGCAATAAATTGGAAATTAATTAAAAAATAGTGAAATTAATTATTAAAATATGATAAAAATTAAAGTAAAGTCACAATACATATAGAATTAATGCAAGAAACGAGTTGCAAATAAAAGAAATATTTTAAGAAAGGAAAAAAAAAATGACGAAAAAAGGGGTGCAACACGAGGACTTCCCAGGGGGTCACCCATCCTAGTACTACTCTCGCCCAAGCACGCTTAACTTCGGAGTTCTGATGGGATCCGGTGCATTAGTGCTGGTATGATCGCACCCGTTAGAGTCGTGCAAACTAATTGTATATACTGATGTTTAGAGAGTATTTGCAATTTACTAGGATAAATTGAAAAAATGATGCAATAAATTGGAAATTAATTAAAAAATAGTGAAATTAATTATTAAAATATGATAAAAATTAAAGTAAAGTCACAATACATATAGAATTAATGCAAGAAACGAGTTGCAAATAAAAGAAATATTTTAAGAAAGGAAAAAAAAAATGACGAAAAAAGGGGTGCAACACGAGGACTTCCCAGGGGGTCACCCATCCTAGTACTACTCTCGCCCAAGCACGCTTAACTTCGAAGTTCTGATGGGATCCGGTGCATTAGTGCTGGTATGATCGCACCCGTTAGAGTTGTGCAAACTAATTGTATATACTGATGTTTAGAGAGTATTTGCAATTTACTAGGATAAATTGAAAAAATGATGCAATAAATTGGAAATTAATTAAAAAATAGTGAAATTAATTATTAAAATATGATAAAAATTAAAGTAAAGTAACAATACATATAGAATTAATGCAAGAAACGAGTTGCAAATAAAAGAAATATTTTAAGAAAGGAAAAAAAAAATGACGAAAAAAGGGGTGCAACACGAGGACTTCCCAGGGGGTCACCCATCCTAGTACTACTCTCGCCCAAGCACGCTTAACTTCGGAGTTCTGATGGGATCCGGTGCATTAGTGCTGGTATGATCGCACCCGTTAGAGTTGTGCAAACTAATTGTATATACTGATGTTTAGAGAGTATTTGCAATTTACTAGGATAAATTGAAAAAATGATGCAATAAATTGGAAATTAATTAAAAAATAGTGAAATTAATTATTAAAATATGATAAAAATTAAAGTAAAGTCACAATACATATAGAATTAATGCAAGAAACGAGTTGCAAATAAAAGAAATATTTTAAGAAAGGAAAAAAAAATGACGAAAAAAGGGGTGCAACACGAGGACTTCCCAGGGGGTCACCCATCCTAGTACTACTCTCGCCCAAGCACGCTTAACTTCGGAGTTCTAATGGGATCCGGTGCATTAGTGCTGGTATGATCGCACCCGTTAGAGTTGTGCAAACTAATTGTATATACTGATGTTTAGAGAGTATTTACAATTTACTAGGATAAATTGAAAAAATGATGCAATAAATTGGAAATTAATTAAAAAATAGTGAAATTAATTATTAAAATATGATAAAAATTAAAGTAAAGTCACAATACATATAGAATTAATGCAAGAAACGAGTTGCAAATAAAAGAAATATTTTAAGAAAGGAAAAAAAAATGACGAAAAAAGGGGTGCAACACGAGGACTTCCCATGGGGTCACCCATCCTAGTACTACTCTCGCCCAAGCACGCTTAACTTCGGAGTTCTGATGGGATCCGGTGCATTAGTGCTGGTATGATCGCACCCGTTAGAGTTGTGCAAACTAATTGTATATACTGATGTTTAGAGAGTATTTGCAATTTACTAGGATAAATTAAAAAATGATGCAATAAATTGGAAATTAATTAAAAAATAGTGAAATTAATTATTAAAATATGATAAAAATTAAAGTAAAGTCACAATACATATAGAATTAATGCAAGAAACGAGTTGCAAATAAAAGAAATATTTTAAGAAAGGAAAAAAAAAATGACGAAAAAAGGGGTGCAACACGAGGACTTCCCAGGGGGTCACCCATCCTAGTACTACTCTCGCCCAAGCACGCTTAACTTCGGAGTTCTGATGGGATCCGGTGCATTAGTGCTGGTATGATCGCACCCGTTAGAGTTGTGCAAACTAATTGTATATACTGATGTTTAGAGAGTATTTGCAATTTACTAGGATAAATTGAAAAAATGATGCAATAAATTGGAAATTAATTAAAAAATAGTGAAATTAATTATTAAAATATGATAAAAATTAAAGTAAAGTCACACAATACATATAGAATTAATGCAAGAAACGAGTTGCAAATAAAAGAAATATTTTAAGAAAGGAAAAAAAAAATGACGAAAAAAGGGGTGCAACACGAGGACTTCCCAGGGGGTCACCCATCCTAGTACTACTCTCGCCCAAGCACGCTTAACTTCGGAGTTCTGATGGGATCCGGTGCATTAGTGCTGGTATGATCGCACCCGTTAGAGTTGTGCAAACTAATTGTATATACTGATGTTTAGAGAGTATTTGCAATTTACTAGGATAAATTGAAAAAATGATGCAATAAATTGGAAATTAATTAAAAAATAGTGAAATTAATTATTAAAATATGATAAAAATTAAAGTAAAGTCACACAATACATATAGAATTAATGCAAGAAACGAGTTGCAAATAAAAGAAATATTTTAAGAAAGGAAAAAAAAAATGACGAAAAAAGGGGTGCAACACGAGGACTTCCCAGGGGGTCAACCATCCTAGTACTACTCTCGCCCAAGCACGCTTAACTTCGGAGTTCTGATGGGATCCGGTGCATTAGTGCTGGTATGATCGCACCCGTTAGAGTTGTGCAAACTAATTGTATATACTGATGTTTAGAGAGTATTTGCAATTTACTAGGATAAATTGAAAAAATGATGCAATAAATTGGAAATTAATTAAAAAATAGTGAAATTAATTATTAAAATATGATAAAAATTAAAGTAAAGTCACAATACATATAGAATTAATGCAAGAAATGAGTTGCAAATAAAAGAAATATTTTAAGAAAGGAAAAAAAAAATGACGAAAAAAGGGGTGCAAAACGAGGACTTCCCAGGGGGTCACCCATCCTAGTACTACTCTCGCCCAAGCACGCTTAACTTCGGAGTTCTGATGGGATCCGGTGCATTAGTGCTGGTATGATCGCACCCGTTAGAGTTGTGCAAACTAATTGTATATACTGATGTTTAGAGAGTATTTGCAATTTACTAGGATAAATTGAAAAAATGATGCAATAAATTGGAAATTAATTAAAAAATAGTGAAATTAATTATTAAAATATGATAAAAATTAAAGTAAAGTCACAATACATATAGAATTAATGCAAGAAACGAGTTGCAAATAAAAGAAATATTTTAAGAAAGTAAAAAAAAATGACGAAAAAAGGGGTGCAACACGAGGACTTCCCAGGGGGTCACCCATCCTAGTACTACTCTCGCCCAAGAACGCTTAACTTCGGAGTTCTGATGGGATCCGGTGCATTAGTGCTGGTATGATCGCACCCGTTAGAGTTGTGCAAACTAATTGTATATACTGATGTTTAGAGAGTATTTGCAATTTACTAGGATAAATTGAAAAAATGATGCAATAAATTGGAAATTAATTAAAAAATAGTGAAATTAATTATTAAAATATGATAAAAGTTAAAGTAAAGTCACAATACATATAGAATTAATGCAAGAAACGAGTTGCAAATAAAAGAAATATTTTAAGAAAGGAAAAAAAAAATGACGAAAAAAGGGGTGCAACACGAGGACTTCCCAGGGGGTCACCCATCCTAGTACTACTCTCGCCCAAGCACGCTTAACTTCGGAGTTCTGATGGGATCCGGTGCATTAGTGCTGGTATGATCGCACCTGTTAGAGTTGTGCAAACTAATTGTATATACTGATGTTTAGAGAGTATTTGCAATTTACTAGGATAAATTGAAAAAATGATGCAATAAATTGGAAATTAATTAAAAAATAGTGAAATTAATTATTAAAATATGATAAAAATTAAAGTAAAGTCACAATACATATAGAATTAATGCAAGAAACGAGTTGCAAATAAAAGAAATATTTTAAGAAAGGAAAAAAAAAATGACGAAAAAAGGGGTGCAACACGAGGACTTCCCAGGGGGTCACCCATCCTAGTACTACTCTCGCCCAAGCACGCTTAACTTCGGAGTTCTGATGGGATCCGGTGCATTAGTGCTGGTATGATCGCACCCGTTAGAGTTGTGCAAACTAATTGTATATACTGATGTTTAGAGAGTATTTGCAATTTACTAGGATAAATTGAAAAAATGATGCAATAAATTGGAAATTAATTAAAAAATAGTGAAATTAATTATTAAAATATGATAAAAATTAAAGTAAAGTCACACAATACATATAGAATTAATGCAAGAAACGAGTTGCAAATAAAAGAAATATTTTAAGAAAGGAAAAAAAAAATGACGAAAAAAGGGGTGCAACACGAGGACTTCCCAGGGGGTCAACCATCCTAGTACTACTCTCGCCCAAGCACGCTTAACTTCGGAGTTCTGATGGGATCCGGTGCATTAGTGCTGGTATGATCGCACCCGTTAGAGTTGTGCAAACTAATTGTATATACTGATGTTTAGAGAGTATTTGCAATTTACTAGGATAAATTGAAAAAATGATGCAATAAATTGGAAATTAATTAAAAAATAGTGAAATTAATTATTAAAATATGATAAAAATTAAAGTAAAGTCACAATACATATAGAATTAATGCAAGAAATGAGTTGCAAATAAAAGAAATATTTTAAGAAAGGAAAAAAAAAATGACGAAAAAAGGGGTGCAACACGAGGACTTCCCAGGGGGTCACCCATCCTAGTACTACTCTCGCCCAAGCACGCTTAACTTCGGAGTTCTGATGGGATCCGGTGCATTAGTGCTGGTATGATCGCACCCGTTAGAGTTGTGCAAACTAATTGTATATACTGATGTTTAGAGAGTATTTGCAATTTACTAGGATAAATTGAAAAAATGATGCAATAAATTGGAAATTAATTAAAAAATAGTGAAATTAATTATTAAAATATGATAAAAATTAAAGTAAAGTCACAATACATATAGAATTAATGCAAGAAACGAGTTGCAAATAAAAGAAATATTTTAAGAAAGGAAAAAAAAAATGACGAAAAAAGGGGTGCAACACGAGGACTTCCCAGGGGGTCACCCATCCTAGTACTACTCTCGCCCAAGCACGCTTAACTTCGGAGTTCTGATGGGATCCGGTGCATTAGTGCTGGTATGATCGCACCCGTTAGAGTCGTGCAAACTAATTGTATATACTGATGTTTAGAGAGTATTTGCAATTTACTAGGATAAATTGAAAAAATGATGCAATAAATTGGAAATTAATTAAAAAATAGTGAAATTAATTATTAAAATATGATAAAAATTAAAGTAAAGTCACAATACATATAGAATTAATGCAAGAAACGAGTTGCAAATAAAAGAAATATTTTAAGAAAAGAAAAAAAAAATGACGAAAAAAGGGGTGCAACACGAGGACTTCCCAGGGGGTCACCCATCCTAGTACTACTCTCGCCCAAGCACGCTTAACTTCGAAGTTCTGATGGGATCCGGTGCATTAGTGCTGGTATGATCGCACCCGTTAGAGTTGTGCAAACTAATTGTATATACTGATGTTTAGAGAGTATTTGCAATTTACTAGGATAAATTGAAAAAATGATGCAATAAATTGGAAATTAATTAAAAAAAAGTGAAATTAATTATTAAAATATGATAAAAATTAAAGTAAAGTCACAATACATATAGAATTAATGCAAGAAACGAGTTGCAAATAAAAGAAATATTTTAAGAAAGGAAAAAAAAAATGACGAAAAAAGGGGTGCAACACGAGGACTTCCCAGGGGGTCACCCATCCTAGTACTACTCTCGCCCAAGCACGCTTAACTTCGGAGTTCTAATGGGATCCGGTGCATTAGTGCTGGTATGATCGCACCCGTTAGAGTTGTGCAAACTAATTGTATATACTGATGTTTAGAGAGTATTTACAATTTACTAGGATAAATTGAAAAAATGATGCAATAAATTGGAAATTAATTAAAAAATAGTGAAATTAATTATTAAAATATGATAAAAATTAAAGTAAAGTCACAATACATATAGAATTAATGCAAGAAACGAGTTGCAAATAAAAGAAATATTTTAAGAAAGGAAAAAAAAATGACGAAAAAAGGGGTGCAACACGAGGACTTCCCATGGGGTCACCCATCCTAGTACTACTCTCGCCCAAGCACGCTTAACTTCGGAGTTCTGATGGGATCCGGTGCATTAGTGCTGGTATGATCGCACCCGTTAGAGTTGTGCAAACTAATTGTATATACTGATGTTTAGAGAGTATTTGCAATTTACTAGGATAAATTAAAAAATGATGCAATAAATTGGAAATTAATTAAAAAATAGTGAAATTAATTATTAAAATATGATAAAAATTAAAGTAAAGTCACAATACATATAGAATTAATGCAAGAAACGAGTTGCAAATAAAAGAAATATTTTAAGAAAGGAAAAAAAAAATGACGAAAAAAGGGGTGCAACACGAGGACTTCCCAGGGGGTCACCCATCCTAGTACTACTCTCGCCCAAGCACGCTTAACTTCGGAGTTCTGATGGGATCCGGTGCATTAGTGCTGGTATGATCGCACCCGTTAGAGTTGTGCAAACTAATTGTATATACTGATGTTTAGAGAGTATTTGCAATTTACTAGGATAAATTGAAAAAATGATGCAATAAATTGGAAATTAATTAAAAAATAGTGAAATTAATTATTAAAATATGATAAAAATTAAAGTAAAGTCACACAATACATATAGAATTAATGCAAGAAACGAGTTGCAAATAAAAGAAATATTTTAAGAAAGGAAAAAAAAAATGACGAAAAAAGGGGTGCAACACGAGGACTTCCCAGGGGGTCACCCATCCTAGTACTACTCTCGCCCAAGCACGCTTAACTTCGGAGTTCTGATGGGATCCGGTGCATTAGTGCTGGTATGATCGCACCCGTTAGAGTTGTGCAAACTAATTGTATATACTGATGTTTAGAGAGTATTTGCAATTTACTAGGATAAATTGAAAAAATGATGCAATAAATTGGAAATTAATTAAAAAATAGTGAAATTAATTATTAAAATATGATAAAAATTAAAGTAAAGTCACACAATACATATAGAATTAATGCAAGAAACGAGTTGCAAATAAAAGAAATATTTTAAGAAAGGAAAAAAAAAATGACGAAAAAAGGGGTGCAACACGAGGACTTCCCAGGGGGTCAACCATCCTAGTACTACTCTCGCCCAAGCACGCTTAACTTCGGAGTTCTGATGGGATCCGGTGCATTAGTGCTGGTATGATCGCACCCGTTAGAGTTGTGCAAACTAATTGTATATACTGATGTTTAGAGAGTATTTGCAATTTACTAGGATAAATTGAAAAAATGATGCAATAAATTGGAAATTAATTAAAAAATAGTGAAATTAATTATTAAAATATGATAAAAATTAAAGTAAAGTCACAATACATATAGAATTAATGCAAGAAATGAGTTGCAAATAAAAGAAATATTTTAAGAAAGGAAAAAAAAAATGACGAAAAAAGGGGTGCAAAACGAGGACTTCCCAGGGGGTCACCCATCCTAGTACTACTCTCGCCCAAGCACGCTTAACTTCGGAGTTCTGATGGGATCCGGTGCATTAGTGCTGGTATGATCGCACCCGTTAGAGTTGTGCAAACTAATTGTATATACTGATGTTTAGAGAGTATTTGCAATTTACTAGGATAAATTGAAAAAATGATGCAATAAATTGGAAATTAATTAAAAAATAGTGAAATTAATTATTAAAATATGATAAAAATTAAAGTAAAGTCACAATACATATAGAATTAATGCAAGAAACGAGTTGCAAATAAAAGAAATATTTTAAGAAAGTAAAAAAAAATGACGAAAAAAGGGGTGCAACACGAGGACTTCCCAGGGGGTCACCCATCCTAGTACTACTCTCGCCCAAGAACGCTTAACTTCGGAGTTCTGATGGGATCCGGTGCATTAGTGCTGGTATGATCGCACCCGTTAGAGTTGTGCAAACTAATTGTATATACTGATGTTTAGAGAGTATTTGCAATTTACTAGGATAAATTGAAAAAATGATGCAATAAATTGGAAATTAATTAAAAAATAGTGAAATTAATTATTAAAATATGATAAAAGTTAAAGTAAAGTCACAATACATATAGAATTAATGCAAGAAACGAGTTGCAAATAAAAGAAATATTTTAAGAAAGGAAAAAAAAAATGACGAAAAAAGGGGTGCAACACGAGGACTTCCCAGGGGGTCACCCATCCTAGTACTACTCTCGCCCAAGCACGCTTAACTTCGGAGTTCTGATGGGATCCGGTGCATTAGTGCTGGTATGATCGCACCTGTTAGAGTTGTGCAAACTAATTGTATATACTGATGTTTAGAGAGTATTTGCAATTTACTAGGATAAATTGAAAAAATGATGCAATAAATTGGAAATTAATTAAAAAATAGTGAAATTAATTATTAAAATATGATAAAAATTAAAGTAAAGTCACAATACATATAGAATTAATGCAAGAAACGAGTTGCAAATAAAAGAAATATTTTAAGAAAGGAAAAAAAAAATGACGAAAAAAGGGGTGCAACACGAGGACTTCCCAGGGGGTCACCCATCCTAGTACTACTCTCGCCCAAGCACGCTTAACTTCGGAGTTCTGATGGGATCCGGTGCATTAGTGCTGGTATGATCGCACCCGTTAGAGTTGTGCAAACTAATTGTATATACTGATGTTTAGAGAGTATTTGCAATTTACTAGGATAAATTGAAAAAATGATGCAATAAATTGGAAATTAATTAAAAAATAGTGAAATTAATTATTAAAATATGATAAAAATTAAAGTAAAGTCACACAATACATATAGAATTAATGCAAGAAACGAGTTGCAAATAAAAGAAATATTTTAAGAAAGGAAAAAAAAAATGACGAAAAAAGGGGTGCAACACGAGGACTTCCCAGGGGGTCAACCATCCTAGTACTACTCTCGCCCAAGCACGCTTAACTTCGGAGTTCTGATGGGATCCGGTGCATTAGTGCTGGTATGATCGCACCCGTTAGAGTTGTGCAAACTAATTGTATATACTGATGTTTAGAGAGTATTTGCAATTTACTAGGATAAATTGAAAAAATGATGCAATAAATTGGAAATTAATTAAAAAATAGTGAAATTAATTATTAAAATATGATAAAAATTAAAGTAAAGTCACAATACATATAGAATTAATGCAAGAAATGAGTTGCAAATAAAAGAAATATTTTAAGAAAGGAAAAAAAAAATGACGAAAAAAGGGGTGCAACACGAGGACTTCCCAGGGGGTCACCCATCCTAGTACTACTCTCGCCCAAGCACGCTTAACTTCGGAGTTCTGATGGGATCCGGTGCATTAGTGCTGGTATGATCGCACCCGTTAGAGTTGTGCAAACTAATTGTATATACTGATGTTTAGAGAGTATTTGCAATTTACTAGGATAAATTGAAAAAATGATGCAATAAATTGGAAATTAATTAAAAAATAGTGAAATTAATTATTAAAATATGATAAAAATTAAAGTAAAGTCACAATACATATAGAATTAATGCAAGAAACGAGTTGCAAATAAAAGAAATATTTTAAGAAAGGAAAAAAAAAATGACGAAAAAAGGGGTGCAACACGAGGACTTCCCAGGGGGTCACCCATCCTAGTACTACTCTCGCCCAAGCACGCTTAACTTCGGAGTTCTGATGGGATCCGGTGCATTAGTGCTGGTATGATCGCACCCGTTAGAGTCGTGCAAACTAATTGTATATACTGATGTTTAGAGAGTATTTGCAATTTACTAGGATAAATTGAAAAAATGATGCAATAAATTGGAAATTAATTAAAAAATAGTGAAATTAATTATTAAAATATGATAAAAATTAAAGTAAAGTCACAATACATATAGAATTAATGCAAGAAACGAGTTGCAAATAAAAGAAATATTTTAAGAAAAGAAAAAAAAAATGACGAAAAAAGGGGTGCAACACGAGGACTTCCCAGGGGGTCACCCATCCTAGTACTACTCTCGCCCAAGCACGCTTAACTTCGAAGTTCTGATGGGATCCGGTGCATTAGTGCTGGTATGATCGCACCCGTTAGAGTTGTGCAAACTAATTGTATATACTGATGTTTAGAGAGTATTTGCAATTTACTAGGATAAATTGAAAAAATGATGCAATAAATTGGAAATTAATTAAAAAAAAGTGAAATTAATTATTAAAATATGATAAAAATTAAAGTAAAGTCACAATACATATAGAATTAATGCAAGAAACGAGTTGCAAATAAAAGAAATATTTTAAGAAAGGAAAAAAAAAATGACGAAAAAAGGGGTGCAACACGAGGAATTCCCAGGGGGTCACCCATCCTAGTACTACTCTCGCCCAAGCACGCTTAACTTCGGAGTTCTGATGGGATCCGGTGCATTAGTGCTGGTATGATCGCACCCGTTAGAGTTGTGCAAACTAATTGTATATACTGATGTTTAGAGAGTATTTGCAATTTACTAGGATAAATTGAAAAAATGATGCAATAAATTGGAAATTAATTAAAAAATAGTGAAATTAATTATTAAAATATGATAAAAATTAAAGTAAAGTCACAATACATATAGAATTAATGCAAGAAACGAGTTGCAAATAAAAGAAATATTTTAAGAAAGGAAAAAAAAATGACGAAAAAAGGGGTGCAACACGAGGACTTTTCAGGGGGTCACCCATCCTAGTACTACTCTCGCCCAAGCACGCTTAACTTCGGAGTTCTGATGGGATCCGGTGCATTAGTGCTGGTATGATCGCACCCGTTAGAGTTGTGCAAACTAATTGTATATACTGATGTTTAGAGAGTATTTGCAATTTACTAGGATAAATTGAAAAAATGATGCAATAAATTGGAAATTAATTAAAAAAAAGTGAAATTAATTATTAAAATATGATAAAAATTAAAGTAAAGTCACAATACATATAGAATTAATGCAAGAAACGAGTTGCAAATAAAAGAAATATTTTAAGAAAGGAAAAAAAAAATGACGAAAAAAGGGGTGCAACACGAGGACTTCCCAGGGGGTCACCCATCCTAGTACTACTCTCGCCCAAGCGCGCTTAACTTCGAAGTTCTGATGGGATCCGGTGCATTAGTGCTGGTATGATCGCACCCGTTAGAGTTGTGCAAACTAATTGTATATACTGATGTTTAGAGAGTATTTGCAATTTACTAGGATAAATTGAAAAAATGATGCAATAAATTGGAAATTAATTAAAAAATAGTGAAATTAATTATTAAAATATGATAAAAATTAAAGTAAAGTCACAATACATATAGAATTAATGCAAGAAACGAGTTGCAAATAAAAGAAATATTTTAAGAAAGGAAAAAAAAATGACGAAAAAAGGGGTGCAACACGAGGACTTTTCAGGGGGTCACCCATCCTAGTACTACTCTCGCCCAAGCACGCTTAACTTCGGAGTTCTGATGGGATCCGGTGCATTAGTGCTGGTATGATCGCACCCGTTAGAGTTGTGCAAACTAATTGTATATACTGATGTTTAGAGAGTATTTGCAATTTACTAGGATAAATTGAAAAAATGATGCAATAAATTGGAAATTAATTAAAAAATAGTGAAATTAATTATTAAAATATGATAAAAATTAAAGTAAAGTCACAATACATATAGAATTAATGCAAGAAACGAGTTGCAAATAAAAGAAATATTTTAAGAAAGGAAAAAAAAATGACGAAAAAAGGGGTGCAACACGAGGACTTCCCAGGGGGTCACCCATCCTAGTACTACTCTCGCCCAAGCACGCTTAACTTCGGAGTTCTGATGGGATCCGGTGCATTAGTGCTGGTATGATCGCACCCGTTAGAGTTGTGCAAACTAATTGTATATACTGATGTTTAGAGAGTATTTGAAATTTACTAGGATAAATTGAAAAAATGATGCAATAAATTGGAAATTAATTAAAAAATAGTGAAATTAATTATTAAAATATGATAAAAATTAAAGTAAAGTCACAATACATATAGAATTAATGCAAGAAACGAGTTGCAAATAAAAGAAATATTTTAAGAAAGGAAAAAAAAATGACGAAAAAAGGGGTGCAACACGAGGATGGGGGTCACCCATCCTAGTACTACTCTCGCCCAAGCACGCTTAACTTCGGAGTTCTGATGGGATCCGGTGCATTAGTGCTGGTATGATCGCACCCGTTAGAGTTGTGCAAACTAATTGTATATACTGATGTTTAGAGAGTATTTGCAATTTACTAGGATAAATTGAAAAATGATGCAATAAATTGGAAATTAATTAAAAAATAGTGAAATTAATTATTAAAATATGATAAAAATTAAAGTAAAGTCACAATACATATAGAATTAATGCAAGAAACGAGTTGCAAATAAAAGAAATATTTTAAGAAAGGAAAAAAAAAATGACGAAAAAAGGGGTGCAACACGAGGACTTCCCAGGGGGTCACCCATCCTAGTACTACTCTCGCCCAAGCACGCTTAACTTCGGAGTTCTGATGGGATCCGGTGCATTAGTGCTGGTATGATCGCACCCGTTAGAGTTGTGCAAACTAATTGTATATACTGATGTTTAGAGAGTATTTGCAATTTACTAGGATAAATTGAAAAAATGATGCAATAAATTGGAAATTAATTAAAAAATAGTGAAATTAATTATTAAAATATGATAAAAATTAAAGTAAAGTCACAATACATATAGAATTAATGCAAGAAACGAGTTGCAAATAAAAGAAATATTTTAAGAAAGGAAAAAAAAATGACGAAAAAAGGGGTGCAACACGAGGACTTCCAAGGGGGTCACCCATCCTAGTACTACTCTCGCCCAAGCACGCTTAACTTCGGAGTTCTGATGGGATCCGGTGCATTAGTGCTGGTATGATCGCACCCGTTAGAGTTGTGCAAACTAATTGTATATACTGATGTTTAGAGAGTATTTGCAATTTACTAGGATAAATTGAAAAAATGATGCAATAAATTGGAAATTAATTAAAAAATAGTGAAATTAATTATTAAAATATGATAAAAATTAAAGTAAAGTCACAATACATATAGAATTAATGCAAGAAACGAGTTGCAAATAAAAGAAATATTTTAAGAAAGGAAAAAAAAAATGACGAAAAAAGGGGTGCAACACGAGGACTTCCCAGGGGGTCACCCATCCTAGTACTACTCTCGACCAAGCACGCTTAACTTCGGAGTTCTGATGGGATCCGGTGCATTAGTGCTGGTATGATCGCACCCGTTAGAGTTGTGCAAACTAATTGTATATACTGATGTTTAGAGAGTATTTGCAATTTACTAGGATAAATTGAAAAAATGATGCAATAAATTGGAAATTAATTAAAAAATAGTGAAATTAATTATTAAAATATGATAAAAATTAAAGTAAAGTCACAATACATATAGAATTAATGCAAGAAACGAGTTGCAAATAAAAGAAATATTTTAAGAAAGGAAAAAAAAATGACGAAAAAAGGGGTGCAACACGAGGACTTCCCAGGGGGTCACCCATCCTAGTACTACTCTCGCCCAAGCACGCTTAACTTCGGAGTTCTGATGGGATCCGGTGCATTAGTGCTGGTATGATCGCACCCGTTAGAGTTGTGCAAACTAATTGTATATACTGATGTTTAGAGAGTATTTGCAATTTACTAGGATAAATTGAAAAAATGATGCAATAAATTGGAAATTAATTAAAAAATAGTGAAATTAATTATTAAAATATGATAAAAATTAAAGTAAAGTCACAATACATATAGAATTAATGCAAGAAACGAGTTGCAAATAAAAGAAATATTTTAAGAAAGGAAAAAAAAATGACGAAAAAAGGGGTGCAACACGAGGACTTCCCAGGGGGTCACCCATCCTAGTACTACTCTCGCCCAAGCACGCTTAACTTCGGAGTTCTGATGGGATCCGGTGCATTAGTGCTGGTATGATCGCACCCGTTAGAGTTGTGCAAACTAATTGTATATACTGATGTTTAGAGAGTATTTGCAATTTTACTAGGATAAATTGAAAAAATGATGCAATAAATTGGAAATTAATTAAAAAATAGTGAAATTAATTATTAAAATATGATAAAAATTAAAGTAAAGTCACAATACATATAGAATTAATGCAAGAAACGAGTTGCAAATAAAAGAAATATTTTAAGAAAGGAAAAAAAAAATGACGAAAAAAGGGGTGCAACACGAGGACTTCCCAGGGGGTCACCCATCCTAGTACTACTCTCGCCCAAGCACGCTTAACTTCGGAGTTCTGATGGGATCCGGTGCATTAGTGCTGGTATGATCGCACCCGTTAGAGTTGTGCAAACTAATTGTATATACTGATGTTTAGAGAGTATTTGCAATTTACTAGGATAAATTGAAAAATGATGCAATAAATTGGAAATTAATTAAAAAATAGTGAAATTAATTATTAAAATATGATAAAAATTAAAGTAAAGTCACAATACATATAGAATTAATGCAAGAAACGAGTTGCAAATAAAAGAAATATTTTAAGAAAGGAAAAAAAAAATGACGAAAAAAGGGGTGCAACACGAGGACTTCCCAGGGGGTCACCCATCCTAGTACTACTCTCGCCCAAGCACGCTTAACTTCGGAGTTCTGATGGGATCCGGTGCATTAGTGCTGGTATGATCGCACCCGTTAGAGTTGTACAAACTAATTGTATATACTGATGTTTAGAGAGTATTTGCAATTTACTAGGATAAATTGAAAAAATGATGCAATAAATTGGAAATTAATTAAAAAAAAGTGAAATTAATTATTAAAATATGATAAAAATTAAAGTAAAGTCACAATACATATAGAATTAATGCAAGAAACGAGTTGCAAATAAAAGAAATATTTTAAGAAAGGAAAAAAAAATGACGAAAAAAGGGGTGCAACACGAGGACTTCCCAGGGGGTCACCCATCCTAGTACTACTCTCGCCCAAGCACGCTTAACTTCGGAGTTCTGATGGGATCCGGTGCATTAGTGCTGGTATGATCGCAACCGTTAGAGTTGTGCAAACTAATTGTATATACTGATGTTTAGAGAGTATTTGCAATTTACTAGGATAAATTGAAAAAATGATGCAATAAATTGGAAATTAATTAAAAAATAGTGAAATTAATTATTAAAATATGATAAAAATTAAAGTAAAGTCATAATACATATAGAATTAATGCAAGAAACGAGTTGCAAATAAAAGAAATATTTTAAGAAAGAAAAAAAAAATGACGAAAAAAGGGGTGCAACACGAGGACTTCCCAGGGGGTCACCCATCCTAGTACTACTCTCGCCCAAGCACGCTTAACTTCGGAGTTCTGATGGGATCCGGTGCATTAGTGCTGGTATGATCGCACCCGTTAGAGTTGTGCAAACTAATTGTATATACTGATGTTTAGAGAGTATTTGCAATTTACTAGGATAAATTGAAAAAATGATGCAATAAATTGGAAATTAATTAAAAAATAGTGAAATTAATTATTAAAATATGATAAAAATTAAAGTAAAGTCACAATACATATAGAATTAATGCAAGAAACGAGTTGCAAATAAAAGAAATATTTTAAGAAAGGAAAAAAAATGACGAAAAAAGGGGTGCAACACGAGGACTTCCCAGGGGGTCACCCATCCTAGTACTACTCTCGCCCAAGCACGCTTAACTTCGAAGTTCTGATGGGATCCGGTGCATTAGTGCTGGTATGATCGCACCCGTTAGAGTTGTGCAAACTAATTGTATATACTGATGTTTAGAGAGTATTTGCAATTTACTAGGATAAATTGAAAAAATGATGCAATAAATTGGAAATTAATTAAAAAATAGTGAAATTAATTATTAAAATATGATAAAAATTAAAGTAAAGTCACAATACATATAGAATTAATGCAAGAAACGAGTTGCAAATAAAAGAAATATTTTAAGAAAGGAAAAAAAAATGACGAAAAAAGGGGTGCAACACGAGGACTTCCCAGGGGGTCACCCATCCTAGTACTACTCTCGCCCAAGCACGCTTAACTTCGGAGTTCTGATGGGATCCGGTGCATTAGTGCTGGTATGATCGCACCCGTTAGAGTTGTGCAAACTAATTGTATATACTGATGTTTAGAGAGTATTTGCAATTTACTAGGATAAATTGAAAAAATGATGCAATAAATTGGAAATTAATTAAAAAATAGTGAAATTAATTATTAAAATATGATAAAAATTAAAGTAAAGTCACAATACATATAGAATTAATGCAAGAAACGAGTTGCAAATAAAAGAAATATTTTAAGAAAGGAAAAAAAAATGACGAAAAAAGGGGTGCAACACGAGGACTTCCCAGGGGGTCACCCATCCTAGTACTACTCTCGCCCAAGCACGCTTAACTTCGGAGTTCTGATGGGATCCGGTGCATTAGTGCTGGTATGATCGCACCCGTTAGAGTTGTGCAAACTAATTGTATATACTGATGTTTAGAGAGTATTTGCAATTTACTAGGATAAATTGAAAAAATGATGCAATAAATTGGAAATTAATTAAAAAATAGTGAAATTAATTATTAAAATATGATAAAAATTAAAGTAAAGTCACAATACATATAGAATTAATGCAAGAAACGAGTTGCAAATAAAAGAAATATTTTAAGAAAGGAAAAAAAAAATGACGAAAAAAGGGGTGCAACACGAGGATCGGGGGTCACCCATCCTAGTACTACTCTCGCCCAAGCACGCTTAACTTCGGAGTTCTGATGGGATCCGGTGCATTAGTGCTGGTATGATCGCACCCGTTAGAGTTGTGCAAACTAATTGTATATACTGATGTTTAGAGAGTATTTGCAATTTACTAGGATAAATTGAAAAATGATGCAATAAATTGGAAATTAATTAAAAAATAGTGAAATTAATTATTAAAATATGATAAAAATTAAAGTAAAGTCACAATACATATAGAATTAATGCAAGAAACGAGTTGCAAATAAAAGAAATATTTTAAGAAAGGAAAAAAAAATGACGAAAAAAGGGGTGCAACACGAGGACTTCCCAGGGGGTCACCCATCCTAGTACTACTCTCGCCCAAGCACGCTTAACTTCGGAGTTCTGATGGGATCCGGTGCATTAGTGCTGGTATGATCGCACCCGTTAGAGTTGTGCAAACTAATTGTATATACTGATGTTTAGAGAGTATTTGCAATTTACTAGGATAAATTGAAAAAATGATGCAATAAATTGGAAATTAATTAAAAAATAGTGAAATTAATTATTAAAATATGATAAAAATTAAAGTAAAGTCACAATACATATAGAATTAATGCAAGAAACGAGTTGCAAATAAAAGAAATATTTTAAGAAAGGAAAAAAAAAATGACGAAAAAAGGGGTGCAACACGAGGACTTCCCAGGGGGTCACCCATCCTAGTACTACTCTCGCCCAAGCACGCTTAACTTCGGAGTTCTGATGGGATCCGGTGCATTAGTGCTGGTATGATCGCACCCGTTAGAGTTGTGCAAACTAATTGTATATACTGATGTTTAGAGAGTATTTGCAATTTTACTAGGATAAATTGAAAAAATGATGCAATAAATTGGAAATTAATTAAAAAATAGTGAAATTAATTATTAAAATATGATAAAAATTAAAGTAAAGTCACAATACATATAGAATTAATGCAAGAAACGAGTTGCAAATAAAAGAAATATTTTAAGAAAGGAAAAAAAAAATGACGAAAAAAGGGGTGCAACACGAGGACTTCCCAGGGGGTCACCCATCCTAGTACTACTCTCGCCCAAGCACGCTTAACTTCGGAGTTCTGATGGGATCCGGTGCATTAGTGCTGGTATGATCGCACCCGTTAGAGTTGTGCAAACTAATTGTATATACTGATGTTTAGAGAGTATTTGCAATTTACTAGGATAAATTGAAAAAATGATGCAATAAATTGGAAATTAATTAAAAAATAGTGAAATTAATTATTAAAATATGATAAAAATTAAAGTAAAGTCACAATACATATAGAATTAATGCAAGAAACGAGTTGCAAATAAAAGAAATATTTTAAGAAAGGAAAAAAAAAATGACGAAAAAAGGGGTGCAACACGAGGACTTCCCAGGGGGTCACCCATCCTAGTACTACTCTCGCCCAAGCACGCTTAACTTCGGAGTTCTGATGGGATCCGGTGCATTAGTGCTGGTATGATCGCACCCCTTAGAGTTGTGCAAACTAATTGTATATACTGATGTTTAGAGAGTATTTGCAATTTACTAGGATAAATTGAAAAAATGATGCAATAAATTGGAAATTAATTAAAAAATAGTGAAATTAATTATTAAAATATGATAAAAATTAAAGTAAAGTCACAATACATATAGAATTAATGCAAGAAACGAGTTGCAAATAAAAGAAATATTTTAAGAAAGGAAAAAAAAAATGACGAAAAAAGGGGTGCAACACGAGGACTTCCCAGGGGGTCACCCATCCTAGTACTACTCTCGCCCAAGCACGCTTAACTTCGGAGTTCTGATGGGATCCGGTGCATTAGTGCTGGTATGATCGCACCCGTTAGAGTTGTGCAAACTAATTGTATATACTGATGTTTAGAGAGTATTTGCAATTTACTAGGATAAATTGAAAAAATGATGCAATAAATTGGAAATTAATTAAAAAATAGTGAAATTAATTATTAAAATATGATAAAAATTAAAGTTAAGTCACAATACATATAGAATTAATGCAAGAAACGAGTTGCAAATAAAAGAAATATTTTAAGAAAGGAAAAAAAATGACGAAAAAAGGGGTGCAACACGAGGACTTCCCAGGGGGTCACCCATCCTAGTACTACTCTCGCCCAAGCACGCTTAACTTCGGAGTTCTGATGGGATCCGGTGCATTAGTGCTGGTATGATCGCACCCGTTAGAGTTGTGCAAACTAATTGTATATACTGATGTTTAGAGAGTATTTGCAATTTACTAGGATAAATTGAAAAAATGATGCAATAAATTGGAAATTAATTAAAAAATAGTGAAATTAATTATTAAAATATGATAAAAATTAAAGTAAAGTCACAATACATATAGAATTAATGCAAGAAACGAGTTGCAAATAAAAGAAATATTTTAAGAAAGGAAAAAAAAAGACGAAAAAAGGGGTGCAACACGAGGACTTCCCAGGGGGTCACCCATCCTAGTACTACTCTCGCCCAAGCACGCTTAACTTCGGAGTTCTGATGGGATCCGGTGCATTAGTGCTGGTATGATTGCACCCGTTAGAGTTGTGCAAACTAATTGTATATACTGATGTTTAGAGAGTATTTGCAATTTACTAGGATAAATTGAAAAAATGATGCAATAAATTGGAAATTAATTAAAAAATAGTGAAATTAATTATTAAAATATGATAAAAATTAAAGTAAAGTCACAATACATATAGAATTAATGCAAGAAACGAGTTGCAAATAAAAGAAATATTTTAAGAAAGGAAAAAAAAAATGACGAAAAAAGGGGTGCAACACGAGGACTTCCCAGGGGGTCACCCATCCTAGTACTACTCTCGCCCAAGCACGCTTAACTCCGGGGATCCGGTGCATTAGTGCTGGTATGATCGCACCCGTTAGAGTTGTGCAAACTAATTGTATATACTGATGTTTAAAGAGTATTTGCAATTTACTAGGATAAATTGAAAAAATGATGCAATAAATTGGAAATTAATTAAAAAATAGTGAAATTAATTATTAAAATATGATAAAAATTAAAGTAAAGTCACAATACATATAGAATTAATGCAAGAAACGAGTTGCAAATAAAAGAAATATTTTAAGAAAGGAAAAAAAAAATGACGAAAAAAGGGGTGCAACACGAGGACTTCCCAGGGGGTCACCCATCCTAGTACTACTCTCGCCCAAGCACGCTTAACTTCGGAGTTCTGATGGGATCCGGTGCATTAGTGCTGGTATGATCGCACCCGTTAGAGTTGTGCAAACTAATTGTATATACTGATGTTTAGAGAGTATTTGCAATTTACTAGGATAAATTGAAAAAATGATGCAATAAATTGGAAATTAATTAAAAAATAGTGAAATTAATTATTAAAATATGATAAAAATTAAAGTAAAGTCACAATACATATAGAATTAATGCAAGAAACGAGTTGCAAATAAAAGAAATATTTTAAGAAAGGAAAAAAAAATGACGAAAAAAGGGGTGCAACACGAGGACTTCCCAGGGGGTCACCCATCCTAGTACTACTCTCGCCCAAGCACGCTTAACTTCGGAGTTCTGATGGGATCCGGTGCATTAGTGCTGGTATGATCGCACCAAATAGAGTTGTGCAAACTAATTGTATATACTGATGTTTAGAGAGTATTTGCAATTTACTAGGATAAATTGAAAAAATGATGCAATAAATTGGAAATTAATTAAAAAATAGTGAAATTAATTATTAAAATATGATAAAAATTAAAGTAAAGTCACAATACATATAGAATTAATGCAAGAAACGAGTTGCAAATAAAAGAAATATTTTAAGAAAGGAAAAAAAAAATAACGAAAAAAGGGGTGCAACACGAGGACTTCCCAAGGGGTCACCCATCCTAGTACTACTCTCGCCCAAGCACGCTTAACTTCGGAGTTCTGATGGGATCCGGTGCATTAGTGCTGGTATGATCGCACCCGTTAGAGTTGTGCAAACTAATTGTATATACTGATGTTTAGAGAGTATTTGCAATTTACTAGGATAAATTGAAAAAATGATGCAATAAATTGGAAATTAATTAAAAAATAGTGAAATTAATTATTAAAATATGATAAAAATTAAAGTCACAATACATATAGAATTAATGCAAGAAACGAGTTGCAAATAAAAGAAATATTTTAAGAAAGGAAAAAAAAAATGACGAAAAAAGGGGTGCAACACGAGGACTTCCCAAGGGGTCACCCATCCTAGTACTACTCTCGCCCAAGCACGCTTAACTTCGGAGTTCTGATGGGATCCGGTGCATTAGTGCTGGTATGATCGCACCCGTTAGAGTTGTGCAAACTAATTGTATATACTGATGTTTAGAGAGTATTTGCAATTTACTAGGATAAATTGAAAAAATGATGCAATAAATTGGAAATTAATTAAAAAATAGTGAAATTAATTATTAAAATATGATAAAAATTAAAGTAAAGTCATAATACATATAGAATTAATGCAAGAAACGAGTTGCAAATAAAAGAAATATTTTAAGAAAGGAAAAAAAAAATGACGAAAAAAGGGGTGCAACACGAGGACTTCCCAGGGGGTCACCCATCCTAGTACTACTCTCGCCCAAGCACGCTTAACTTCGGAGTTCTGATGGGATCCGGTGCATTAGTGCTGGTATGATCGCACCCGTTAGAGTTGTGCAAACTAATTGTATATACTGATGTTTAGAGAGTATTTGCAATTTACTAGGATAAATTGAAAAAATGATGCAATAAATTGGAAATTAATTAAAAAATAGTGAAATTAATTATTAAAATATGATAAAAATTAAAGTAAAGTCACAATACATATAGAATTAATGCAAGAAACGAGTTGCAAATAAAAGAAATATTTTAAGAAAGGAAAAAAAAATGACGAAAAAAGGGGTGCAACACGAGGACTTCCCAGGGGGTCACCCATCCTAGTACTACTCTCGCCCAAGCACGCTTAACTTCGGAGTTCTGATGGGATCCGGTGCATTAGTGCTGGTATGATCGCACCCGTTAGAGTTGTGCAAACTAATTGTATATACTGATGTTTAGAGAGTATTTGCAATTTACTAGGATAAATTGAAAAAATGATGCAATAAATTGGAAATTAATTAAAACATAGTGAAATTAATTATTAAAATATGATAAAAATTAAAGTAAAGTCACAATACATATAGAATTAATGCAAGAAACGAGTTGCAAATAAAAGAAATATTTTAAGAAAGGAAAAAAAAAAGACGAAAAAAGGGGTGCAACACGAGGACTTCCCAGGGGGTCACCCATCCTAGTACTACTCTCGCCCAAGCACGCTTAACTCCGGGGATCCGGTGCATTAGTGCTGGTATGATCGCACCCGTTAGAGTTGTGCAAACTAATTGTATATACTGATGTTTAAAGAGTATTTGCAATTTACTAGGATAAATTGAAAAAATGATGCAATAAATTGAAAATTAATTAAAAAATAGTGAAATTAATTATTAAAATATGATAAAAATTAAAGTAAAGTCACAATACATATAGAATTAATGCAAGAAACGAGTTGCAAATAAAAGAAATATTTTAAGAAAGGGAAAAAAAAATGACGAAAAAAGGGGTGCAACACGAGGACTTCCCAGGGGGTCACCCATCCTAGTACTACTCTCGCCCAAGCACGCTTAACTTCGGAGTTCTGATGGGATCCGGTGCATTAGTGCTGGTATGATCGCACCCGTTAGAGTTGTGCAAACTAATTGTATATACTGATGTTTAGAGAGTATTTGCAATTTACTAGGATAAATTGAAAAAATGATGCAATAAATTGGAAATTAATTAAAAAATAGTGAAATTAATTATTAAAATATGATAAAAATTAAAGTAAAGTCACAATACATATAGAATTAATGCAAGAAACGAGTTGCAAATAAAAGAAATATTTTAAGAAAGGAAAAAAAAAAGACGAAAAAAGGGGTGCAACACGAGGACTTCCCAGGGGGTCACCCATCCTAGTACTACTCTCGCCCAAGCACGCTTAACTTCGGAGTTCTGATGGGATCCGGTGCATTAGTGCTGGTATGATCGCACCCGTTAGAGTTGTGCAAACTAATTGTATATACTGATGTTTAGAGAGTATTTGCAATTTACTAGGATAAATTGAAAAAATGATGCAATAAATTGGAAATTAATTAAAAAATAGTGAAATTAATTATTAAAATATGATAAAAATTAAAGTCACAATACATATAGAATTAATGCAAGAAACGAGTTGCAAATAAAAGAAATATTTTAAGAAAGGAAAAAAAAAATGACGAAAAAAGGGGTGCAACACGAGGACTTCCCAAGGGGTCACCCATCCTAGTACTACTCTCGCCCAAGCACGCTTAACTTCGGAGTTCTGATGGGATCCGGTGCATTAGTGCTGGTATGATCGCACCCGTTAGAGTTGTGCAAACTAATTGTATATACTGATGTTTAGAGAGTATTTGCAATTTACTAGGATAAATTGAAAAAATGATGCAATAAATTGGAAATTAATTAAAAAATAGTGAAATTAATTATTAAAATATGATAAAAATTAAAGTAAAGTCATAATACATATAGAATTAATGCAAGAAACGAGTTGCAAATAAAAGAAATATTTTAAGAAAGGAAAAAAAAAATGACGAAAAAAGGGGTGCAACACGAGGACTTCCCAGGGGGTCACCCATCCTAGTACTACTCTCGCCCAAGCACGCTTAACTTCGGAGTTCTGATGGGATCCGGTGCATTAGTGCTGGTATGATCGCACCCGTTAGAGTTGTGCAAACTAATTGTATATACTGATGTTTAGAGAGTATTTGCAATTTACTAGGATAAATTGAAAAAATGATGCAATAAATTGGAAATTAATTAAAAAATAGTGAAATTAATTATTAAAATATGATAAAAATTAAAGTGAAGTCACAATACATATAGAATTAATGCAAGAAACGAGTTGCAAATAAAAGAAATATTTTAAGAAAGGAAAAAAAAAATGACGAAAAAAGGGGTGCAACACGAGGACTTCCCAGGGGGTCACCCATCCTAGTACTACTCTCGCCCAAGCACGCTTAACTTCGGAGTTCTGATGGGATCCGGTGCATTAGTGCTGGTATGATCGCACCCGTTAGAGTTGTGCAAACTAATTGTATATACTGATGTTTAGAGAGTATTTGCAATTTACTAGGATAAATTGAAAAAATGATGCAATAAATTGGAAATTAATTAAAACATAGTGAAATTAATTATTAAAATATGATAAAAATTAAAGTAAAGTCACAATACATATAGAATTAATGCAAGAAACGAGTTGCAAATAAAAGAAATATTTTAAGAAAGGAAAAAAAAAAGACGAAAAAAGGGGTGCAACACGAGGACTTCCCAGGGGGTCACCCATCCTAGTACTACTCTCGCCCAAGCACGCTTAACTTCGGAGTTCTGATGGGATCCGGTGCATTAGTGCTGGTATGATTGCACCCGTTTAGAGTTGTGCAAAACTAATTGTATATACTGATGTTTAGAGAGTATTTGCAATTTAATAGGATAAATTGAAAAAATGATGCAATAAATTGGAAATTAATTAAAAAATAGTGAAATTAATTATTAAAATATGATAAAAATTAAAGTAAAGTCACAATACATATAGAATTAATGCAAGAAACGAGTTGCAAATAAAAGAAATATTTTAAGAAAGGAAAAAAAAATGACGAAAAAAGGGGTGCAACACGAGGACTTCCCAGGGGGTCACCCATCCTAGTACTACTCTCGCCCAAGCACGCTTAACTCCGGGGATCCGGTGCATTAGTGCTGGTATGATCGCACCCGTTAGAGTTGTGCAAACTAATTGTATATACTGATGTTTAAAGAGTATTTGCAATTTACTAGGATAAATTGAAAAAATGATGCAATAAATTGGAAATTAATTAAAAAATAGTGAAATTAATTATTAAAATATGATAAAAATTAAAGTAAAGTCACAATACATATAGAATTAATGCAAGAAACGAGTTGCAAATAAAAGAAATATTTTAAGAAAGGAAAAAAAAAATGACGAAAAAAGGGGTGCAACACGAGGACTTCCCAGGGGGTCACCCATCCTAGTACTACTCTCGCCCAAGCACGCTTAACTTCGGAGTTCTGATGGGATCCGGTGCATTAGTGCTGGTATGATCGCACCCGTTAGAGTTGTGCAAACTAATTGTATATACTGATGTTTAGAGAGTATTTGCAATTTACTAGGATAAATTGAAAAAATGATGCAATAAATTGGAAATTAATTAAAAAATAGTGAAATTAATTATTAAAATATGATAAAAATTAAAGTAAAGTCACAATACATATAGAATTAATGCAAGAAACGAGTTGCAAATAAAAGAAATATTTTAAGAAAGGAAAAAAAAATGACGAAAAAAGGGGTGCAACACGAGGACTTCCCAGGGGGTCACCCATCCTAGTACTACTCTCGCCCAAGCACGCTTAACTTCGGAGTTCTGATGGGATCCGGTGCATTAGTGCTGGTATGATCGCACCCGTTAGAGTTGTGCAAACTAATTGTATATACTGATGTTTAGAGAGTATTTGCAATTTACTAGGATAAATTGAAAAAATGATGCAAAAATTGGAAATTAATTAAAAAATAGTGAAATTAATTATTAAAATATGATAAAAATTAAAGTAAAGTCACAATACATATAGAATTAATGCAAGAAACGAGTTGCAAATAAAAGAAATATTTTAAGAAAGGAAAAAAAAAATAACGAAAAAAGGGGTGCAACACGAGGACTTCCCAGGGGGTCACCCATCCTAGTACTACTCTCGCCCAAGCACGCTTAACTTCGGAGTTCTGATGGGATCCGGTGCATTAGTGCTGGTATGATCGCACCCGTTAGAGTTGTGCAAACTAATTGTATATACTGATGTTTAGAGTATTTGCAATTTACTAGGATAAATTGAAAAAATGATGCAATAAATTGGAAATTAATTAAAAAATAGTGAAATTAATTATTAAAATATGATAAAAATTAAAGTCACAATACATATAGAATTAATGCAAGAAACGAGTTGCAAATAAAGAAATATTTTAAGAAAGGAAAAAAAAAATGACGAAAAAAGGGGTGCAACACGAGGACTTCCCAAGGGGTCACCCATCCTAGTACTACTCTCGCCCAAGCACGCTTAACTTCGGAGTTCTGATGGGATCCGGTGCATTAGTGCTGGTATGATCGCACCCGTTAGAGTTGTGCAAACTAATTGTATATACTGATGTTTAGAGAGTATTTGCAATTTACTAGGATAAATTGAAAAAATGATGCAATAAATTGGAAATTAATTAAAAAATAGTGAAATTAATTATTAAAATATGATAAAAATTAAAGTAAAGTCACAATACATATAGAATTAATGCAAGAAACGAGTTGCAAATAAAAGAAATATTTTAAGAAAGGAAAAAAAAAATGACGAAAAAAGGGGTGCAAACGAGGACTTCCCAGGGGTCACCCATCCTAGTACTACTCTCGCCCAAGCACGCTTAACTTCGGAGTTCTGATGGGATCCGGTGCATTAGTGCTGGTATGATCGCACCCGTTAGAGTTGTGCAAACTAATTGTATATACTAATGTTTAGAGAGTATTTGCAATTTACTAGGATAAATTGAAAAAATGATGCAATAAATTGGAAATTAATTAAAAAATAGTGAAATTAATTATTAAAATATGATAAAAATTAAAGTAAAGTCACAATACATATAGAATTAATGCAAGAAACGAGTTGCAAATAAAAGAAATATTTTAAGAAAGGAAAAAAAAAATGACGAAAAAAGGGGTGCAACACGAGGACTTCCCAGGGGGTCACCCATCCTAGTACTACTCTCGCCCAAGCACGCTTAACTTCGGAGTTCTGATGGGATCCGGTGCATTAGTGCTGGTATGATCGCACCCGTTAGAGTTGTGCAAACTAATTGTATATACTGATGTTTAGAGAGTATTTGTAATTTACTAGGATAAATTGAAAAAATGATGCAATAAATTGGAATTAATTAAAACATAGTGAAATTAATTATTAAAATATGATAAAAATTAAAGTAAAGTCACAATACATATAGAATTAATGCAAGAAACGAGTTGCAAATAAAAGAAATATTTAAGAAAGGAAAAAAAAATGACGAAAAAAGGGGTGCAACACGAGGACTTCCCAGGGGGTCACCCATCCTAGTACTACTCTCGCCCAAGCACGCTTAACTTCGGAGTTCTGATGGGATCCGTGCATTAGTGCTGGTATGATCGCACCCGTTAGAGTTGTGCAAACTAATTGTATATACTGATGTTTAGAGAGTATTTGCAATTTACTAGGATAATTGAAAAAATGATGCAATAAATTGGAAATTAATTAAAAAATAGTGAAATTAATTATTAAAATATGATAAAAATTAAAGTAAAGTCACAATACATATAGAATTAATGCAAGAAACGAGTTGCAAATAAAAGAAATATTTTAAGAAGGAAAAAAAAAAATGACGAAAAAAGGGGTGCAACACGAGGACTTCCCAGGGGGTCACCCATCCTAGTACTACTCTCGCCCAAGCACGCTTAACTTCGGAGTTCTGATGGGATCCGGTGCATTAGTGCTGGTATGATCGCACCCGTTAGAGTTGTGCAAACTAATTGTATATACTGATGTTTAGAGAGTATTTGCAATTTACTAGGATAAATTGAAAAAATGATGCAATAAATTGGAAATTAATTAAAAAATAGTGAAATTAATTATTAAAATATGATAAAAATTAAAGTAAAGTCACAATACATATAGAATTAATGCAAGAAACGAGTTGCAAATAAAAGAAATATTTTAAGAAAGGAAAAAAAAATGACGAAAAAAGGGGTGCAACACGAGGACTTCCCAGGGGGTCACCCATCCTAGTACTACTCTCGCCCAAGCACGCTTAACTTCGAAGTTCTGATGGGATCCGGTGCATTAGTGCTGGTATGATCGCACCCGTTAGAGTTGTGCAAACTAATTGTATATACTGATGTTTAGAGAGTATTTGCAATTTACTAGGATAAATTGAAAAAATGATGCAATAAATTGGAAATTAATTCAAAAATAGTGAAATTAATTATTAAAATATGATAAAAATTAAAGTAAAGTCACAATACATATAGAATTAATGCAAGAAACGAGTTGCAAATAAAAGAAATATTTTAAGAAAAGAAAAAAAAATGACGAAAAAAGGGGTGCAACACGAGGACTTCACAGGGGGTCACCCATCCTAGTACTACTCTCGCCCAAGCACGCTTAACTTCGGAGTTCTGATGGGATCCGGTGCATTAGTGCTGGTATGATCGCACCCGTTAGAGTTGTGCAAACTAATTGTATATACTGATGTTTAGAGAGTATTTGCAATTTACTAGGATAAATTGAAAAAATGATGCAATAAATTGGAAATTAATTAAAAAATAGTGAAATTAATTATTAAAATATGATAAAAATTAAAGTAAAGTCACAATACATATAGAATTAATGCAAGAAACGAGTTGCAAATAAAAGAAATATTTTAAGAAAGGAAACAAAAAATGACGAAAAAAGGGGTGCAACACGAGGACTTCCCAGGGGGTCACCCATCCTAGTACTACTCTCGCCCAAGCACGCTTAACTTCGGAGTTCTGATGGGATCCGGTGCATTAGTGCTGGTATGATCGCACCCGTTAGAGTTGTGCAAACTAATTGTATATACTGATGTTTAGAGAGTATTTGCAATTTACTAGGATAAATTGAAAAAATGATGCAATAAATTGGAAATTAATTAAAAAATAGTGAAATTAATTATTAAAATATGATAAAAATTAAAGTAAAGTCACAATACATATAGAATTAATGCAAGAAACGAGTTGCAAATAAAAGAAATATTTTAAGAAAGGAAAAAAAAAATGACGAAAAAAGGGGTGCAACACGAGGACTTCCCAGGGGGTCACCCATCCTAGTACTACTCTCGCCCAAGCACGCTTAACTTCGGAGTTCTGATGGGATCCGGTGCATTAGTGCTGGTATGATCGCACCCGTTAGAGTTGTGCAAACTAATTGTATATACTGATGTTTGGAGAGTATTTGCAATTTACTAGGATAAATTGAAAAAATGATGCAATAAATTGGAAATTAATTAAAAAATAGTGAAATTAATTATTAAAATATGATAAAAATTAAAGTAAAGTCACAATACATATAGAATTAATGCAAGAAACGAGTTGCAAATAAAAGAAATATTTTAAGAAAGGAAAAAAAAAATGACGAAAAAAGGGGTGCAACACGAGGACTTCCCAGGGGGTCACCCATCCTAGTACTACTCTCGCCCAAGCACGCTTAACTTCGGAGTTCTGATGGGATCCGGTGCATTAGTGCTGGTATGATCGCACCCGTTAGAGTTGTGCAAACTAATTGTATATACTGATGTTTAGAGAGTATTTGCAATTTACTAGGATAAATTGAAAAAATGATGCAATAAATTGGAAATTAATTAAAAAATAGTGAAATTAATTATTAAAATATGATAAAAATTAAAGTAAAGTCACAATACATATAGAATTAATGCAAGAAACGAGTTGCAAATAAAAGAAATATTTTAAGAAAGGAAAAAAAAAATGACGAAAAAAGGGGTGCAACACGAGGACTTCCCAGGGGGTCACCCATCCTAGTACTACTCTCGCCCAAGCACGCTTAACTTCGGAGTTCTGATGGGATCCGGTGCATTAGTGCTGGTATGATCGCACCCGTTAGAGTTGTGCAAACTAATTGTATATACTGATGTTTAGAGAGTATTTGCAATTTACTAGGATAAATTGAAAAAATGATGCAATAAATTGGAAATTAATTAAAAAATAGTGAAATTAATTATTAAAATATGATAAAAATTAAAGTAAAGTCACAATACATATAGAATTAATGCAAGAAACGAGTTGCAAATAAAAGAAATATTTTAAGAAAGGAAAAAAAAAATGACGAAAAAAGGGGTGCAACACGAGGACTTCCCAGGGGGTCACCCATCCTAGTACTACTCTCGCCCAAGCACGCTTATCTTCGGAGTTCTGATGGGATCCGGTGCATTAGTGCTGGTATGATCGCACCCGTTAGAGTTGTGCAAACTAATTGTATATACTGATGTTTAGAGAGTATTTGCAATTTACTAGGATAAATTGAAAAAATGATGCAATAAATTGGAAATTAATTAAAAAATAGTGAAATTAATTATTAAAATATGATAAAAATTAAAGTAAAGTCACAATACATATAGAATTAATGCAAGAAACGAGTTGCAAATAAAAGAAATATTTTAAGAAAGGAAAAAAAAATAACGAAAAAAGGGGTGCAACACGAGGACTTCCCAGGGGGTCACCCATCCTAGTACTACTCTCGCCCACGCACGCTTAACTTCGGAGTTCTGATGGGATCCGGTGCATTAGTGCTGGTATGATCGCACCCGTTAGAGTTGTGCAAACTAATTGTATATACTGATGTTTAGAGAGTATTTGCAATTTACTAGGATAAATTGAAAAAATGATGCAATAAATTGGAAATTAATTAAAAAATAGTGAAATTAATTATTAAAATATGATAAAAATTAAAGTAAAGTCACAATACATATAGAATTAATGCAAGAAACGAGTTGCAAATAAAAGAAATATTTTAAGAAAGGAAAAAAAAAATGACGAAAAAAGGGGTGCAACACGAGGACTTCCCAGGGGGTCACTCATCCTAGTACTACTCTCGCCCAAGCACGCTTAACTTCGGAGTTCTGATGGGATCCGGTGCATTAGTGCTGGTATGATCGCACCCGTTAGGGTTGTGCAAACTAGTTGTATATACTGATGTTTAGAGAGTATTTGCAATTTACTAGGATAAATTGAAAAAATGATGCAATAAATTGGAAATTAATTAAAAAATAGTGAAATTAATTATTAAAATATGATAAAAATTAAAGTAAAGTCACAATACATATAGAATTAATGCAAGAAACGAGTTGCAAATAAAAGAAATATTTTAAGAAAGGAAAAAAAAATGACGAAAAAAGGGGTGCAACACGAGGACTTCCCAGGGGGTCACCCATCCTAGTACTACTCTCGCCCAAGCACGCTTAACTTCGGAGTTCTGATGGGATCCGGTGCATTAGTGCTGGTATGATCGCACCCGTTAGAGTTGTGCAAACTAATTGTATATACTGATGTTTAGAGAGTATTTGCAATTTACTAGGATAAATTGAAAAAATGATGCAATAAATTGGAAATTAATTAAAAAATAGTGAAATTAATTATTAAAATATGATAAAAATTAAAGTAAAGTCACAATACATATAGAATTAATGCAAGAAACGAGTTGCAAATAAAAGAAATATTTTAAGAAAGGAAAAAAAAAATGACGAAAAAAGGGGTGCAACACGAGGACTTCCCAGGGGGTCACCCATCCTAGTACTACTCTCGCCCAAGCACGCTTAACTTCGGAGTTCTGATGGGATCCGGTGCATTAGTGCTGGTATGATCGCACCCGTTAGAGTTGTGCAAACTAATTGTATATACTGATGTTTAGAGAGTATTTGCAATTTACTAGGATAAATTGAAAAAATGATGCAATAAATTGGAAATTAATTAAAAAATAGTGAAATTAATTATTAAAATATGATAAAAATTAAAGTAAAGTCACAATACATATAGAATTAATGCAAGAAACGAGTTGCAAATAAAAGAAATATTTTAAGAAAGGAAAAAAAAAATGACGAAAAAAGGGGTGCAACACGAGGACTTCCCAGGGGGTCACCCATCCTAGTACTACTCTCGCCCAAGCACGCTTAACTTCGGAGTTCTGATGGGATCCGGTGCATTAGTGCTGGTATGATCGCACCCGTTAGAGTTGTGCAAACTAATTGTATATACTGATGTTTAGAGAGTATTTGCAATTTACTAGGATAAATTGAAAAAATGATGCAATAAATTGGAAATTAATTAAAAAATAGTGAAATTAATTATTAAAATATGATAAAAATTAAATTAAAGTCACAATACATATAGAATTAATGCAAGAAACGAGTTGCAAATAAAAGAAATATTTTAAGAAAGGAAAAAAAAAATGACGAAAAAAGGGGTGCAACACGAGGACTTCCCAGGGGGTCACCCATCCTAGTACTACTCTCACCCAAGCACGCTTAACTTCGGAGTTCTGATGGGATCCGGTGCATTAGTGCTGGTATGATCGCACCCGTTAGAGTTGTGCAAACTAATTGTATATACTGATGTTTAGAGAGTATTTGCAATTTACTAGGAATAAATTGAAAAAATGATGCAATAAATTGGAAATTAATTAAAAAATAGTGAAATTAATTATTAAAATATGATAAAAATTAAAGTAAAGTCACAATACATATAGAATTAATGCAAGAAACGAGTTGCAAATAAAAGAAATATTTTAAGAAAGGAAAAAAAAAATGACGAAAAAAGGGTGCAACACGAGGACTTCCCAGGGGGTCACCCATCCTAGTACTACTCTCACCCAAGCACGCTTAACTTCGGAGTTCTGATGGGATCCGGTGCATTAGTGCTGGTATGATCGCACCCGTTAGAGTTGTGCAAACTAATTGTATATACTGATGTTTAGAGAGTATTTGCAATTTACTAGGATAAATTGAAAAAATGATGCAATAAATTGGAAATTAATTAAAAAATAGTGAAATTAATTATTAAAATATGATAAAAATTAAAGTAAAGTCACAATACATATAGAATTAATGCAAGAAACGAGTTGCAAATAAAAGAAATATTTTAAGAAAGGAAAAAAAAAATGACGAAAAAAGGGGTGCAACACGAGGACTTCCCAGGGGGTCACCCATCCTAGTACTACTCTCGCCCAAGCACGCTTAACTTCGGAGTTCTGATGGGATCCGGTGCATTAGTGCTGGTATGATCGCACCCGTTAGAGTTGTGCAAACTAATTGTATATACTGATGTTTAGAGAGTATTTGCAATTTACTAGGATAAATTGAAAAAATGATGCAATAAATTGGAAATTAATTAAAAAATAGTGAAATTAATTATTAAAATATGATAAAAATTAAAGTAAAGTCACAATACATATAGAATTAATGCAAGAAACGAGTTGCAAATAAAAGAAATATTTTAAGAAAGGAAAAAAAAATGACGAAAAAAGGGGTGCAACACGAGGACTTCCCAAGGGGTCACCCATCCTAGTACTACTCTCGCCCAAGCACGCTTAACTTCGGAGTTCTGATGGGATCCGGTGCATTAGTGCTGGTATGATCGCACCCGTTAGAGTTGTGCAAACTAATTGTATATACTGATGTTTAGAGAGTATTTGCAATTTACTAGGATAAATTGAAAAAATGATGCAATAAATTGGAAATTAATTAAAAAATAGTGAAATTAATTATTAAAATATGATAAAAATTAAATTAAAGTCACAATACATATAGAATTAATGCAAGAAACGAGTTGCAAATAAAAGAAATATTTTAAGAAAGGAAAAAAAAAATGACGAAAAAAGGGGTGCAACACGAGGACTTCCCAGGGGGTCACCCATCCTAGTACTACTCTCGCCCAAGCACGCTTAACTTCGGAGTTCTGATGGGATCCGGTGCATTAGTGCTGGTATGATCGCACCCTTTAGAGTTGTGCAAACTAATTGTATATACTGATGTTTAGAGAGTATTTGCAATTTACTAGGATAAATTGAAAAAATGATGCAATAAATTGGAAATTAATTAAAAAATAGTGAAATTAATTATTAAAATATGATAAAAATTAAAGTAAAGTCACAATACATATAGAATTAATGCAAGAAACGAGTTGCAAATAAAAGAAATATTTTAAGAAAGGAAAAAAAAAATGACGAAAAAAGGGGTGCAACACGAGGACTTCCCAGGGGGTCACCCATCCTAGTACTACTCTCGCCCAAGCACGCTTAGCTTCGGAGTTCTGATGGGATCCGGTGCATTAGTGCTGGTATGATCGCACCCGTTAGAGTTGTGCAAACTAATTGTATATACTGATGTTTAGAGAGTATTTGCAATTTACTAGGATAAATTGAAAAAATGATGCAATAAATTGGAAATTAATTAAAAAATAGTGAAATTAATTATTAAAATATGATAAAAATTAAAGTAAAGTCACAATACATATAGAATTAATGCAAGAAACGAGTTGCAAATAAAAGAAATATTTTAAGAAAGGAAAAAAAAAATGACGAAAAAAGGGGTGCAACACGAGGACTTCCCAGGGGGTCACCCATCCTAGTACTACTCTCGCCCAAGCACGCTTAACTTCGGAGTTCTGATGGGATCCGGTGCATTAGTGCTGGTATGATCGCACCCGTTAGAGTTGTGCAAACTAATTGTATATACTGATGTTTAGAGAGTATTTGCAATTTACTAGGATAAATTGAAAAAATGATGCAATAAATTGGAAATTAATTAAAAAATAGTGAAATTAATTATTAAAATATGATAAAAATTAAAGTAAAGTCACAATACATATAGAATTAATGCAAGAAACGAGTTGCAAATAAAAGAAATATTTTAAGAAAGGAAAAAAAAATGACGAAAAAAGGGGTGCAACACGAGGACTTCCCAGGGGGTCACCCATCCTAGTACTACTCTCGCCCAAGCACGATTAACTTCGGAGTTCTGATGGGATCCGGTGCATTAGTGCTGGTATGATCGCACCTGTTAGAGTTGTGCAAACTAATTGTATATACTGATGTTTAGAGAGTATTTGCAATTTACTAGGATAAATTGAAAAAATGATGCAATAAATTGGAAATTAATTAAAAAATAGTGAAATTAATTATTAAAATATGATAAAAATTAAATTAAAGTCACAATACATATAGAATTAATGCAAGAAACGAGTTGCAAATAAAAGAAATATTTTAAGAAAGGAAAAAAAAAATGACGAAAAAAGGGGTGCAACACGAGGACTTCCCAGGGGGTCACCCATCCTAGTACTACTCTCGCCCAAGCACGCATAACTTCAGAGTTCTGATGGGATCCGGTGCATTAGTGCCGGTATGATCGCACCCGTTAGAGTTGTGCAAACTAATTGTATATACTGATGTTTAGAGAGTATTTGCAATTTACTAGGATAAATTGAAAAAATGATGCAATAAATTGGAAATTAATTAAAAAATAGTGAAATTAATTATTAAAATATGATAAAAATTAAAGTAAAGTCACAATACATATAGAATTAATGCAAGAAACGAGTTGCAAATAAAAGAAATATTTTAAGAAAGGAAAAAAAAAATGACGAAAAAAGGGGTGCAACACGAGGACTTCCCAGGGGGTCACCCATCCTAGTACTACTCTCACCCAAGCACGCTTAACTTCGGAGTTCTGATGGGATCCGGTGCATTAGTGCTGGTATGATCGCACCCGTTAGAGTTGTGCAAACTAATTGTATATACTGATGTTTAGAGAGTATTTGCAATTTACTAGGATAAATTGAAAAAATGATGCAATAAATTGGAAATTAATTAAAAAATAGTGAAATTAATTATTAAAATATGATAAAAATTAAAGTAAAGTCACAATACATATAGAATTAATGCAAGAAACGAGTTGCAAATAAAAGAAATATTTTAAGAAAGGAAAAAAAAAATGACGAAAAAAGGGTGCAACACGAGGACTTCCCAGGGGGTCACCCATCCTAGTACTACTCTCGCCCAAGCACGATTAACTTCGGAGTTCTGATGGGATCCGGTGCATTAGTGCTGGTATTATCGCACCTGTTAGAGTTGTGCAAACTAATTGTATATACTGATGTTTAGAGAGTATTTGCAATTTACTAGGATAAATTGAAAAAATGATGCAATAAATTGAAAATTAATTAAAAAATAGTGAAATTAATTATTAAAATATGATAAAAATTAAAGTAAAGTCACAATACATATAGAATTAATGCAAGAAACGAGTTGCAAATAAAAGAAATATTTTAAGAAAGGAAAAAAAAAATGACGAAAAAAGGGGTGCAACACGAGGACTTCCCAGGGGGTCACCCATCCTAGTACTACTCTCGCCCAAGCACGCTTAACTTCAGAGTTCTGATGGGATCCGGTGCATTAGTGCCGGTATGATCGCACCCGTTAGAGTTGTGCAAACTAATTGTATATACTGATGTTTAGAGAGTATTTGCAATTTACTAGGATAAATTGAAAAAATGATGCAATAAATTGGAAATTAATTAAAAAATAGTGAAATTAATTATTAAAATATGATAAAAATTAAAGTAAAGTCACAATACATATAGAATTAATGCAAGAAACGAGTTGCAAATAAAAGAAATATTTTAAGAAAGGAAAAAAAAAATGACGAAAAAAGGGGTGCAACACGAGGACTTCCCAGGGGGTCACCCATCCTAGTACTACTCTCGCCCAAGCACGCTTAACTTCGGAGTTTTGATGGGATCCGGTGCATTAGTGCTGGTATGATCGCACCCGTTAGAGTTGTGCAAACTAATTGTATATACTGATGTTTAGAGAGTATTTGCAATTTACTAGGATAAATTGAAAAAATGATGCAATAAATTGGAAATTAATTAAAAAATAGTGAAATTAATTATTAAAATATGATAAAAATTAAAGTAAAGTCACAATACATATAGAATTAATGCAAGAAACGAGTTGCAAATAAAAGAAATATTTTAAGAAAGGAAAAAAAAAATGACGAAAAAAGGGGTGCAACACGAGGACTTCCCAGGGGGTCACCCATCCTAGTACTACTCTCGCCCAAGCACGATTAACTTCGGAGTTCTGATGGGATCCGGTGCATTAGTGCTGGTATGATCGCACCCGTTAGAGTTGTGCAAACTAATTGTATATACTGATGTTTAGAGAGTATTTGCAATTTACTAGGATAAATTGAAAAAATGATGCAATAAATTGGAAATTAATTAAAAAATAGTGAAATTAATTATTAAAATATGATAAAAATTAAAGTAAAGTCACAATACATATAGAATTAATGCAAGAAACGAGTTGCAAATAAAAGAAATATTTTAAGAAAGGAAAAAAAAATGACGAAAAAAGGGGTGCAACACGAGGACTTCCCAGGGGGTCACCCATCCTAGTACTACTCTCGCCCAAGCACGCTTAACTTCAGAGTTCTGATGGGATCCGGTGCATTAGTGCCGGTATGATCGCACCCGTTAGAGTTGTGCAAACTAATTGTATATACTGATGTTTAGAGAGTATTTGCAATTTACTAGGATAAATTGAAAAAATGATGCAATAAATTGGAAATTAATTAAAAAATAGTGAAATTAATTATTAAAATATGATAAAAATTAAAGTAAAGTCACAATACATATAGAATTAATGCAAGAAACGAGTTGCAAATAAAAGAAATATTTTAAGAAAGGAAAAAAAAAATGACGAAAAAAGGGGTGCAACACGAGGACTTCCCAGGGGGTCACCCATCCTAGTACTACTCTCGCCCAAGCACGCTTAACTTCGGAGTTCTGATGGGATCCGGTGCATTAGTGCTGGTATGATCGCACCCGTTAGAGTTGTGCAAACTAATTATATATACTGATGTTTAGAGAGTATTTGCAATTTACTAGGATAAATTGAAAAAATGATGCAATAAATTGGAAATTAATTAAAAAATAGTGAAATTAATTATTAAAATATGATAAAAATTAAAGTAAAGTCACAATACATATAGAATTAATGCAAGAAACGAGTTGCAAATAAAAGAAATATTTTAAGAAAGGAAAAAAAAAATGACGAAAAAAGGGGTGCAACACGAGGACTTCCCAGGGGGTCACCCATCCTAGTACTACTCTCGCCCAAGCACGCTTAACTTCGGAGTTCTGATGGGATCCGGTGCATTAGTGCTGGTATGATCGCACCCGTTAGAGTTGTGCAAACTAATTGTATATACTGATGTTTAGAGAGTATTTGCAATTTACTAGGATAAATTGAAAAAATGATGCAATAAATTGGAAATTAATTAAAAAATAGTGAAATTAATTATTAAAATATGATAAAAATTAAAGTAAAGTCACAATACATATAGAATTAATGCAAGAAACGAGTTGCAAATAAAAGAAATATTTTAAGAAAGGAAAAAAAAATGACGAAAAAAGGGGTGCAACACGAGAACTTCTCAGGGGGTCACCCATCCTAGTACTACTCTCGCCCAAGCACGCTTAACTTCGGAGTTCTGATGGGATCCGGTGCATTAGTGCTGGTATGATCGCACCCGTTAGAGTTGTGCAAACTAATTGTATATACTGATGTTTAGAGAGTATTTGCAATTTACTAGGATAAATTGAAAAAATGATGCAATAAATTGGAAATTAATTAAAAAATAGTGAAATTAATTATTAAAATATGATAAAAATTAAAGTAAAGTCACAATACATATAGAATTAATGCAAGAAACGAGTTGCAAATAAAAGAAATATTTTAAGAAAGGAAAAAAAATGACGAAAAAAGGGGTGCAACACGAGGACTTCCCAGGGGGTCACCCATCCTAGTACTACTCTCGCCCAAGCACGCTTAACTTCGGAGTTCTGATGGGATCCGGTGCATTAGTGCTGGTATGATCGCACCCGTTAGAGTTGTGCAAACTAATTGTATATACTGATGTTTAGAGAGTATTTGCAATTTACTAGGATAAATTGAAAAAATGATGCAATAAATTGGAAATTAATTAAACAATAGTGAAATTAATTATTAAAATATGATAAAAATTAAAGTAAAGTCACAATACATATAGAATTAATGCAAGAAACGAGTTGCAAATAAAAGAAATATTTTAAGAAAGGAAAAAAAAAATGACGAAAAAAAGGGGTGCAACACGAGGACTTCCCAGGGGGGTCACCCATCCTAGTACTACTCTCGCCCAAGCACGCTTAACTTCGAAGTTCTGATGGGATCCGGTGCATTAGTGCTGGTATGATCGCACCCGTTAGAGTTGTGCAAACTAATTGTATATACTGATGTTTAGAGAGTATTTGCAATTTACTAGGATAAATTGAAAAAATGATGCAATAAATTGAAATTAATTAAAAAAATAGTGAAATTAATTATTAAAATATGATAAAAATTAAAGTAAAGTCACAATACATATAGAATTAATGCAAGAAACGAGTTGCAAATAAAAGAAATATTTTAAGAAAGGAAAAAAAAAATGACGAAAAAAGGGGTGCAACACGAGGACTTCCCAGGGGGTCACCCATCCTAGTACTACTCTCGCCCAAGCACGCTTAACTTCGGAGTTCTGATGGGATCCGGTGCATTAGTGCTGGTATGATCGCACCCGTTAGAGTTGTGCAAACTAATTATATATACTGATGTTTAGAGAGTATTTGCAATTTACTAGGATAAATTGAAAAAATGATGCAATAAATTGGAAATTAATTAAAAAATAGTGAAATTAATTATTAAAATATGATAAAAATTAAAGTAAAGTCACAATACATATAGAATTAATGCAAGAAACGAGTTGCAAATAAAAGAAATATTTTAAGAAAGGAAAAAAAAAATGACGAAAAAAAGGGGTGCAACACGAGGACTTCCCAGGGGGTCACCCATCCTAGTACTACTCTCGCCCAAGCACGCTTAACTTCGGAGTTCTGATGGGATCCGGTGCATTAGTGCTGGTATGATCGCACCCCGTTAGAGTTGTGCAAACTAATTGTATATACTGATGTTTAGAGAGTATTTGCAATTTACTAGGATAAATTGAAAAAATGATGCAATAAATTGGAAATTAATTAAAAAATAGTGAAATTAATTATTAAAATATGATAAAAATTAAAGTAAAGTCACAATACATATAGAATTAATGCAAGAAACGAGTTGCAAATAAAAGAAATATTTTAAGAAAGGAAAAAAAATGACGAAAAAAGGGGTGCAACACGAGAACTTCTCAGGGGGTCACCCATCCTAGTACTACTCTCACCCAAGCACGCTTAACTTCGGAGTTCTGATGGGATCCGGTGCATTAGTGCTGGTATGATCGCACCCGTTAGAGTTGTGCAAACTAATTGTATATACTGATGTTTAGAGAGTATTTGCAATTTACTAGGATAAATTGAAAAAATGATGCAATAAATTGGAAATTAATTAAAAAATAGTGAAATTAATTATTAAAATATGATAAAAATTAAAGTAAAGTCACAATACATATAAAGAATATTCATTACCTAAATAAATCGGTTTTTTCAGGCAGTCATTGATTCGTCGAAAAGGGGGATACTTGCTTCGAATTTGACCAATTACTAGATCTGGAAACAATATAATATTTTTTTGTTAACTCTTTGAATTCGAAGTGGATTCTTCATCTATTTCTGTATTCTTTCTACATTCAAAGACTAACTCCGAAATCACAAATAAAAAACAAAACAGTGAATAGATTCATAAGTTCGATACTTTGTAATAGAACTTATGCTAGAATTAATGCAAGAAACGAGTTGCAAATAAATGAAATATTTTAAGAAAGGAAAAAAAAAAATGACGAAAAAAGGGGTGCAACACGAGGACTTCCCAGGGGGTCACCCATCCTAGTACTACTCTCGCCCAAGCACGCTTAACTTCGGAGTTCTGATGGGATCCGGTGCATTAGTGCTGGTATGATCGCACCCGTTAGAGTTGTGCAAACTAATGTATATACTGATGTTTAGAGAGTATTTGCAATTTACTAGGATAAATTGAAAAAATGATGCAATAAATTGGAAATTAATTAAAAAATAGTGAAATTAATTATTAAAATATGATAAAAATTAAAGTAAAGTCACAATACATATAGAATTAATGCAAGAAACGATTTGCAAATAAAAGAAATATTTTAAGAAAGGAAAAAAAATTGACGAAAAAAGGGGTGCAACACGAGGACTTCCCAGGGGGTCACCCCATCCTAGTACTACTCTCGCCCAAGCACGCTTAACTTCGGAGTTCTGATGGGATCCGGTGCATTAGTGCTGGTATGATCGCACCCGTTAGAGTTGTGCAAACTAATTGTATATACTGATGTTTAGAGAGTATTTGCAATTTACTAGGATAAATTGAAAAAATGATGCAATAAATTGGAAATTAATTAAAAAAATAGTGAAATTAATTATTAAAATATGATAAAAATTAAAGTAAAGTCACAATACATATAGAATTAATGCAAGAAACGAGTTGCAAATAAAAGAAATATTTTAAGAAAGGAAAAAAAAAAATGACGAAAAAAAGGGGTGCAACACGAGGACTTCCCAGGGGGTCACCCATCCTAGTACTACTCTCGCCCAAGCACGCTTAACTTCGAAGTTCTGATGGGATCCGGTGCATTAGTGCTGGTATGATCGCACCCGTTAGAGTTGTGCAAACTAATTGTATATACTGATGTTTAGAGAGTATTTGCAATTTACTAGGATAAATTGAAAAAATGATGCAATAAATTGGAAATTAATTAAAAAATAGTGAAATTAATTATTAAAATATGATAAAAATTAAAGTAAAGTCACAATACATATAGAATTAATGCAAGAAACGAGTTGCAAATAAAAGAAATATTTTAAGAAAGTAAAAAAAAATGACGAAAAAAAGGGGTGCAACACGAGGACTTCCCAGGGGGTCACCCATCCTAGTACTACTCTCGCCCAAGCACGCTTAACTTCGGAGTTCTGATGGGATCCGGTGCATTAGTGCTGGTATGATCGCACCCGTTAGAGTTGTGCAAACTAATTGTATATACTGATGTTTAGAGAGTATTTGCAATTTACTAGGATAAATTGAAAAAATGATGCAATAAATTGGAAATTAATTAAAAAATAGTGAAATTAATTATTAAAATATGATAAAAATTAAAGTAAAGTCACAATACATATAGTATTAATGCAAGAAACGAGTTGCAAATAAAAGAAATATTTTAAGAAAGGAAAAAAAAAATGACGAAAAAAGGGGGTGCAACACGAGGACTTCCCAGGGGGTCACCCATCCTAGTACTACTCTCGCCCAAGCACGCTTAACTTCGGAGTTCTGATGGGATCCGGTGCATTAGTGCTGGTATGATCGCACCCGTTAGAGTTGTGCAAACTAATTGTATATACTGATGTTTAGAGAGTATTTGCAATTTACTAGGATAAATTGAAAATATGATGCAATAAATTGGAAATTAATTAAAAAATAGTGAAATTAATTATTAAAATATGATAAAAATTAAAGTAAAGTCACAATACATATAGAATTAATGCAAGAAACGAGTTGCAAATAAAAGAAATATTTTAAGAAAGGAAAAAAAAAATGACGAAAAAAGGGGTGCAACACGAGGACTTCCCAGGGGGTCACCCATCCTAGTACTACTCTCGCCCAAGCACGCTTAACTTCGGAGTTCTGATGGGATCCGGTGCATTAGTGCTGGTATGATCGCACCCGTTAGAGTTGTGCAAACTAATTGTATATACTGATGTTTAGAGAGTATTTGCAATTTACTAGGATAAATTGAAAAAATGATGCAATAAATTGGAAATTAATTAAAAAATAGTGAAATTAATTATTAAAATATGATAAAAATTAAAGTAAAGTCACAATACATATAGAATTAATGCAAGAAACGAGTTGCAAATAAAAGAAATATTTTAAGAAAGGAAAAAAAAATTGACGAAAAAAAGGGGGTGCAACACGAGGACTTCCCAGGGGGTCACCCATCCTAGTACTACTCTCGCCCAAGCACGCTTAACTTCGGAGTTCTGATGGGATCCGGTGCATTAGTGCTGGTATGATCGCACCCGTTAGAGTTGTGCAAACTAATTGTATATACTGATGTTTAGAGAGTATTTGCAATTTACTAGGATAAATTGAAAAAATGATGCAATAAATTGGAAATTAATTAAAAAATAGTGAAATTAATTATTAAAATATGATAAAAATTAAAGTAAAGTCACAATACATATAGAATTAATGCAAGAAACGAGTTGCAAATAAAAGAAATATTTTAAGAAAGGAAAAAAAAAATGACGAAAAAAGGGGTGCAACACGAGGACTTCCCAGGGGGTCACCCATCCTAGTACTACTCTCGCCCAAGCACGCTTAACTTCGGAGTTCTGATGGAATCCGGTGCATTAGTGCTGGTATGATCGCACCCGTTAGAGTTGTGCAAACTAATTGTATATACTGATGTTTAGAGAGTATTTGCAATTTACTAGGATAAATTGAAAAAATGATGCAATAAATTGGAAATTAATTAAAAAATAGTGAAATTAATTATTAAAATATGATAAAAATTAAAGTAAAGTCACAATACATATAGAATTAATGCAAGAAACGAGTTGCAAATAAAAGAAATATTTTAAGAAAGGAAAAAAAAAATGACAAAAAAAGGGGTGCAACACGAGGACTTCCCAGGGGGTCACCCATCCTAGTACTACTCTCGCCCAAGCACGCTTAACTTCGGAGTTCTGATGGGATCCGGTGCATTAGTGCTGGTATGATCGCACCCGTTAGAGTTGTGCAAACTAATTGTATATACTGATGTTTAGAGAGTATTTGCAATTTACTAGGATAAATTGAAAAAATGATGCAATAAATTGGAAATTAATTAAAAAAATAGTGAAATTAATTATTTAAATATGATAAAAATTAAAGTAAAGTCACAATACATATAGAATTAATGCAAGAAACGAGTTGCAAATAAAAGAAATATTTTAAGAAAGGAAAAAAAAATGACGAAAAAAGGGGTGCAACACGAGGACTTCCCAGGGGGTCACCCATCCTAGTACTACTCTCGCCCAAGCACGCTTAACTTCGGAGTTCTGATGGGATCCGGTGCATTAGTGCTGGTATGATCGCACCCGTTAGAGTTGTGCAAACTAATTGTATATACTGATGTTTAGAGAGTATTTGCAATTTACTAGGATAAATTGAAAAAATGATGCAATAAATTGGAAATTAATTAAAAAATAGTGAAATTAATTATTAAAATATGATAAAAATTAAAGTAAAGTCACAATACATATAGAATTAATGCAAGAAACGAGTTGCAAATAAAAGAAATATTTTAAGAAAGGAAAAAAAAATGACGAAAAAAGGGGTGCAACACGAGGACTTCCCAGGGGGTCACCCATCCTAGTACTACTCTCGCCCAAGCACGCTTAACTTCGGAGTTCTGATGGAATCCGGTGCATTAGTGCTGGTATGATCGCACCCGTTAGAGTTGTGCAAACTAATTGTATATACTGATGTTTAGAGAGTATTTGCAATTTACTAGGATAAATTGAAAAAATGATGCAATAAATTGGAAATTAATTAAAAAATAGTGAAATTAATTATTAAAATATGATAAAAATTAAAGTAAAGTCACAATACATATAGAATTAATGCAAGAAACGAGTTGCAAATAAAAGAAATATTTTAAGAAAGGAAAAAAAAAATGACGAAAAAAGGGGTGCAACACGAGGACTTCCCAGGGGGTCACCCATCCTAGTACTACTCTCGCCCAAGCACGCTTAACTTCGGAGTTCTGATGGGATCCGGTGCATTAGTGCTGGTATGATCGCACCCGTTAGAGTTGTGCAAACTAATTGTATATACTGATGTTTAGAGAGTATTTGCAATTTACTAGGATAAATTGAAAAAATGATGCAATAAATTGGAAATTAATTAAAAAATAGTGAAATTAATTATTAAAATATGATAAAAATTAAAGTAAAGTCACAATACATATAGAATTAATGCAAGAAACGAGTTGCAAATAAAAGAAATATTTTAAGAAAGGAAAAAAAAATGACGAAAAAAGGGGTGCAACACGAGGACTTCCCAGGGGGTCACCCATCCTAGTACTACTCTCGCCCAAGCACGCTTAACTTCGGAGTTCTGATGGGATCCGGTGCATTAGTGCTGGTATGATCGCACCCGTTAGAGTTGTGCAAACTAATTGTATATACTGATGTTTAGAGAGTATTTGCAATTTACTAGGATAAATTGAAAAAATGATGCAATAAATTGGAAATTAATTAAAAAATAGTGAAATTAATCATTAAAATATGATAAAAATTAAAGTAAAGTCACAATACATATAGAATTAATGCAAGAAACGAGTTGCAAATAAAAGAAATATTTTAAGAAAGGAAAAAAAAATTGACGAAAAAAGGGGTGCAACACGAGGACTTCCCAGGGGGTCACCCATCCTAGTACTACTCTCGCCCAAGCACGCTTAACTTCGGAGTTCTGATGGGATCCGGTGCATTAGTGCTGGTATGATCGCACCCGTTAGAGTTGTGCAAACTAATTGTATATACTGATGTGTAGAGAGTATTTGCAATTTACTAGGATAAATTGAAAAAATGATGCAATAAATTGGAAATTAATTAAAAAATAGTGAAATTAATTATTAAAATATGATAAAAATTAAAGTAAAGTCACAATACATATAGAATTAATGCAAGAAACGAGTTGCAAATAAAAGAAATATTTTAAGAAAGGAAAAAAAAATGACAAAAAAAGGGGTGCAACACGAGGACTTCCCAGGGGGTCACCCATCCTAGTACTACTCTCGCCCAAGCACGCTTAACTTCGGAGTTCTGATGGGATCCGGTGCATTAGTGCTGGTATGATCGCACCCGTTAGAGTTGTGCAAACTAATTGTATATACTGATGTTTAGAGAGTATTTGCAATTTACTAGGATAAATTGAAAAAATGATGCAATAAATTGGAAATTAATTAAAAAAATAGTGAAATTAATTATTTAAATATGATAAAAATTAAAGTAAAGTCACAATACATATAGAATTAATGCAAGAAACGAGTTGCAAATAAAAGAAATATTTTAAGAAAGGAAAAAAAAATGACGAAAAAAGGGGTGCAACACGAGGACTTCCCAGGGGGTCACCCATCCTAGTACTACTCTCGCCCAAGCACGCTTAACTTCGGAGTTCTGATGGGATCCGGTGCATTAGTGCTGGTATGATCGCACCCGTTAGAGTTGTGCAAACTAATTGTATATACTGATGTTTAGAGAGTATTTGCAATTTACTAGGATAAATTGAAAAAATGATGCAATAAATTGGAAATTAATTAAAAAATAGTGAAATTAATTATTAAAATATGATAAAAATTAAAGTAAAGTCACAATACATATAGAATTAATGCAAGAAACGAGTTGCAAATAAAAGAAATATTTTAAGAAAGGAAAAAAAAATGACGAAAAAAGGGGTGCAACACGAGGACTTCCCAGGGGGTCACCCATCCTAGTACTACTCTCGCCCAAGCACGCTTAACTTCGGAGTTCTGATGGAATCCGGTGCATTAGTGCTGGTATGATCGCACCCGTTAGAGTTGTGCAAACTAATTGTATATACTGATGTTTAGAGAGTATTTGCAATTTACTAGGATAAATTGAAAAAATGATGCAATAAATTGGAAATTAATTAAAAAATAGTGAAATTAATTATTAAAATATGATAAAAATTAAAGTAAAGTCACAATACATATAGAATTAATGCAAGAAACGAGTTGCAAATAAAAGAAATATTTTAAGAAAGGAAAAAAAAAATGACGAAAAAAGGGGTGCAACACGAGGACTTCCCAGGGGGTCACCCATCCTAGTACTACTCTCGCCCAAGCACGCTTAACTTCGGAGTTCTGATGGGATCCGGTGCATTAGTGCTGGTATGATCGCACCCGTTAGAGTTGTGCAAACTAATTGTATATACTGATGTTTAGAGAGTATTTGCAATTTACTAGGATAAATTGAAAAAATGATGCAATAAATTGGAAATTAATTAAAAAATAGTGAAATTAATTATTAAAATATGATAAAAATTAAAGTAAAGTCACAATACATATAGAATTAATGCAAGAAACGAGTTGCAAATAAAAGAAATATTTTAAGAAAGGAAAAAAAAATGACGAAAAAAGGGGTGCAACACGAGGACTTCCCAGGGGGTCACCCATCCTAGTACTACTCTCGCCCAAGCACGCTTAACTTCGGAGTTCTGATGGGATCCGGTGCATTAGTGCTGGTATGATCGCACCCGTTAGAGTTGTGCAAACTAATTGTATATACTGATGTTTAGAGAGTATTTGCAATTTACTAGGATAAATTGAAAAAATGATGCAATAAATTGGAAATTAATTAAAAAATAGTGAAATTAATCATTAAAATATGATAAAAATTAAAGTAAAGTCACAATACATATAGAATTAATGCAAGAAACGAGTTGCAAATAAAAGAAATATTTTAAGAAAGGAAAAAAAAATTGACGAAAAAAGGGGTGCAACACGAGGACTTCCCAGGGGGTCACCCATCCTAGTACTACTCTCGCCCAAGCACGCTTAACTTCGGAGTTCTGATGGGATCCGGTGCATTAGTGCTGGTATGATCGCACCCGTTAGAGTTGTGCAAACTAATTGTATATACTGATGTGTAGAGAGTATTTGCAATTTACTAGGATAAATTGAAAAAATGATGCAATAAATTGGAAATTAATTAAAAAATAGTGAAATTAATTATTAAAATATGATAAAAATTAAAGTAAAGTCACAATACATATAGAATTAATGCAAGAAACGAGTTGCAAATAAAAGAAATATTTTAAGAAAGGAAAAAAAAAATGACGAAAAAAGGGGTGCAACACGAGGACTTCCCAGGGGGTCACCCATCCTAGTACTACTCTCGCCCAAGCACGCTTAACTTCGGAGTTCTGATGGGATCCGGTGCATTAGTGCTGGTATGATCGCACCTGTTAGAGTTGTGCAAACTAATTGTATATACTGATGTTTAGAGAGTATTTGCAATTTACTAGGATAAATTGAAAAAATGATGCAATAAATTGGAAATTAATTAAAAAATAGTGAAATTAATTATTAAAATATGATAAAAATTAAAGTAAAGTCACAATACATATAGAATTAATGCAAGAAACGAGTTGCAAATAAAAGAAATATTTTAATAAAGGAAAAAAAAAATGACGAAAAAAGGGGTGCAACACGAGGACTTCCCAGGGGGTCACCCATCCTAGTACTACTCTCGCCCAAGCACGCTTAACTTCGGAGTTCTGATGGGATCCGGTGCATTAGTGCTGGTATGATCGCACCCGTTAGAGTTGTGCAAACTAATTGTATATACTGATGTTTAGAGAGTATTTGCAATTTACTAGGATAAATTGAAAAAATGATGCAATAAATTGGAAATTAATTAAAAAATAGTGAAATTAATTATTAAAATATGATAAAAATTAAAGTAAAGTCACAATACATATAGTATTAATGCAAGAAACGAGTTGCAAATAAAAGAAATATTTTAAGAAAGGAAAAAAAAAATGACGAAAAAAGGGGTGCAACACGAGGACTTCCCAGGGGGTCACCCATCCTAGTACTACTCTCGCCCAAGCACGCTTAACTTCGGAGTTCTGATGGGATCCGGTGCATTAGTGCTGGTATGATCGCACCCGTTAGAGTTGTGCAAACTAATTGTATATACTGATGTTTAGAGAGTATTTGCAATTTACTAGGATAAATTGAAAATATGATGCAATAAATTGGAAATTAATTAAAAAATAGTGAAATTAATTATTAAAATATGATAAAAATTAAAGTAAAGTCACAATACATATAGAATTAATGCAAGAAACGAGTTGCAAATAAAAGAAATATTTTAAGAAAGGAAAAAAAAAATGACGAAAAAAGGGGTGCAACACGAGGACTTCCCAGGGGGTCACCCATCCTAGTACTACTCTCGCCCAAGCACGCTTAACTTCGGAGTTCTGATGGGATCCGGTGCATTAGTGCTGGTATGATCGCACCCGTTAGAGTTGTGCAAACTAATTGTATATACTGATGTTTAGAGAGTATTTGCAATTTACTAGGATAAATTGAAAAAATGATGCAATAAATTGGAAATTAATTAAAAAATAGTGAAATTAATTATTAAAATATGATAAAAATTAAAGTAAAGTCACAATACATATAGAATTAATGCAAGAAACGAGTTGCAAATAAAAGAAATATTTTAAGAAAGGAAAAAAAAATTGACGAAAAAAGGGGTGCAACACGAGGACTTCCCAGGGGGTCACCCATCCTAGTACTACTCTCGCCCAAGCACGCTTAACTTCGGAGTTCTGATGGGATCCGGTGCATTAGTGCTGGTATGATCGCACCCGTTAGAGTTGTGCAAACTAATTGTATATACTGATGTTTAGAGAGTATTTGCAATTTACTAGGATAAATTGAAAAAATGATGCAATAAATTGGAAATTAATTAAAAAATAGTGAAATTAATTATTAAAATATGATAAAAATTAAAGTAAAGTCACAATACATATAGAATTAATGCAAGAAACGAGTTGCAAATAAAAGAAATATTTTAAGAAAGGAAAAAAAAAATGACGAAAAAGGGGTGCAACACGAGGACTTCCCAGGGGGTCACCCATCCTAGTACTACTCTTGCCCAAGCACGCTTAACTTCGGAGTTCTGATGGAATCCGGTGCATTAGTGCTGGTATGATCGCACCCGTTAGAGTTGTGCAAACTAATTGTATATACTGATGTTTAGAGAGTATTTGCAATTTACTAGGATAAATTGAAAAAATGATGCAATAAATTGGAAATTAATTAAAAAATAGTGAAATTAATTATTAAAATATGATAAAAATTAAAGTAAAGTCACAATACATATAGAATTAATGCAAGAAACGAGTTGCAAATAAAAGAAATATTTTAAGAAAGGAAAAAAAAAATGACGAAAAAAGGGGTGCAACACGAGGACTTCCCAGGGGGTCACCCATCCTAGTACTACTCTCGCCCAAGCACGCTTAACTTCGGAGTTCTGATGGGATCCGGTGCATTAGTGCTGGTATGATCGCACCCGTTAGAGTTGTGCAAACTAATTGTATATACTGATGTTTAGAGAGTATTTGCAATTTACTAGGATAAATTGAAAAAATGATGCAATAAATTGGAAATTAATTAAAAAATAGTGAAATTAATTATTAAAATATGATAAAAATTAAAGTAAAGTCACAATACATATAGAATTAATGCAAGAAACGAGTTGCAAATAAAAGAAATATTTTAAGAAAGGAAAAAAAAAATGACGAAAAAAGGGGTGCAACACGAGGACTTCCCAGGGGGTCACCCATCCTAGTACTACTCTCGCCCAAGCACGCTTAACTTCGGAGTTCTGATGGGATCCGGTGCATTAGTGCTGGTATGATCGCACCCGTTAGAGTTGTGCAAACTAATTGTATATACTGATGTTTAGAGAGTATTTGCAATTTACTAGGATAAATTGAAAAAATGATGCAATAAATTGGAAATTAATTAAAAAATAGTGAAATTAATTATTAAAATATGATAAAAATTAAAGTAAAGTCACAATACATATAGAATTAATGCAAGAAACGAGTTGCAAATAAAAGAAATATTTTAAGAAAGGAAAAAAAAATGACGAAAAAAGGGGTGCAACACGAGGACTTCCCAGGGGGTCACCCATCCAAGTACTACTCTCGCCCAAGCACGCTTAACTTCGGAGTTCTGATGGAATCCGGTGCATTAGTGCTGGTATGATCGCACCCGTTAGAGTTGTGCAAACTAATTGTATATACTGATGTTTAGAGAGTATTTGCAATTTACTAGGATAAATTGAAAAAATGATGCAATAAATTGGAAATTAATTAAAAAATAGTGAAATTAATTATTAAAATATGATAAAAATTAAAGTAAAGTCACAATACATATAGAATTAATGCAAGAAACGAGTTGCAAATAAAAGAAATATTTTAAGAAAGGAAAAAAAAAATGACGAAAAAAGGGGTGCAACACGAGGACTTCCCAGGGGGTCACCCATCCTAGTACTACTCTCGCCCAAGCACGCTTAACTTCGGAGTTCTGATGGGATCCGGTGCATTAGTGCTGGTATGATCGCACCCGTTAGAGTTGTGCAAACTAATTGTATATACTGATGTTTAGAGAGTATTTGCAATTTACTAGGATAAATTGAAAAAATGATGCAATAAATTGGAAATTAATTAAAAAATAGTGAAATTAATTATTAAAATATGATAAAAATTAAAGTAAAGTCACAATACATATAGAATTAATGCAAGAAACGAGTTGCAAATAAAAGAAATATTTTAAGAAAGGAAAAAAAAAAATGACGAAAAAAGGGGTGCAACACGAGGACTTCCCAGGGGGTCACCCATCCTAGTACTACTCTCGCCCAAGCACGCTTAACTTCGGAGTTCTGATGGGATCCGGTGCATTAGTGCTGGTATGATCGCACCCGTTAGAGTTGTGCAAACTAATTGTATATACTGATGTTTAGAGAGTATTTGCAATTTACTAGGATAAATTGAAAAAATGATGCAATAAATTGGAAATTAATTAAAAAATAGTGAAATTAATTATTAAAATATGATAAAAATTAAAGTAAAGTCACAATACATATAGAATTAATGCAAGAAACGAGTTGCAAATAAAAGAAATATTTTAAGAAAGTAAAAAAAAAATGACGAAAAAAGGGGTGCAACACGAGGACTTCCCAGGGGGTCACCCATCCTAGTACTACTCTCGCCCAAGCACGCTTAACTTCGGAGTTCTGATGGGATCCGGTGCATTAGTGCTGGTATGATCGCACCCGTTAGAGTTGTGCAAACTAATTGTATATACTGATGTTTAGAGAGTATTTGCAATTTACTAGGATAAATTGAAAAAATGATGCAATAAATTGGAAATTAATTAAAAAATAGTGAAATTAATTATTAAAATATGATAAAAATTAAAGTAAAGTCACAATACATATAGAATTAATGCAAGAAACGAGTTGCAAATAAAAGAAATATTTTACGAAAGGAAAAAAAAAATGACGAAAAAAGGGGTGCAACACGAGGACTTCCCAGGGGGTCACCCATCCTAGTACTACTCTCGCCCAAGCACGCTTAACTTCGGAGTTCTGATGGGATCCGGTGCATTAGTGCTGGTATGATCGCACCCGTTAGAGTTGTGCAAACTAATTGTATATACTGATGTTTAGAGAGTATTTGCAATTTACTAGGATAAATTGAAAAAATGATGCAATAAATTGGAAATTAATTAAAAAATAGTGAAATTAATTATTAAAATATGATAAAAATTAAAGTAAAGTCACAATACATATAGAATTAATGCAAGAAACGAGTTGCAAATAAAAGAAATATTTTAAGAAAGGAAAAAAAAAATGACGAAAAAAGGGGTGCAACACGAGGACTTCCCAGGGGGTCACCCATCCTAGTACTACTCTCGCCCAAGCACGCTTAACTTCGGAGTTCTGATGGGATCCGGTGCATTAGTGCTGGTATGATCGCACCCGTTAGAGTTGTGCAAACTAATTGTATATACTGATGTTTAGAGAGTATTTGCAATTTACTAGGATAAATTGAAAAAATGATGCAATAAATTGGAAATTAATTAAAAAATAGTGAAATTAATTATTAAAATATGATAAAAATTAAAGTAAAGTCACAATACATATAGAATTAATGCAAGAAACGAGTTGCAAATAAAAGAAATATTTTAAGAAAGGAAAAAAAAATGACGAAAAAAGGGGTGCAACACGAGGACTTCCCATGGGATCCGGTGCATTAGTGCTGGTATGATCGCACCCGTTAGAGTTGTGCAAACTAATTGTATATACTGATGTTTAGAGAGTATTTGCAATTTACTAGGATAAATTGAAAAAATGATGCAATAAATTGGAAATTAATTAAAAAATAGTGAAATTAATTATTAAAATATGATAAAAATTAAAGTAAAGTCACAATACATATAGAATTAATGCAAGAAACGAGTTGCAAATAAAAGAAATATTTTAAGAAAGGAAAAAAAAATGACGAAAAAAGGGGTGCAACACGAGGACTTCCCAGGGGGTCACCCATCCTAGTACTACTCTCGCCCAAGCACGCTTAACTTCGGAGTTCTGATGGGATCCGGTGCATTAGTGCTGGTATGATCGCACCCGTTAGAGTTGTGCAAACTAATTGTATATACTGATGTTTAGAGAGTATTTGCAATTTACTAGGATAAATTGAAAAAATGATGCAATAAATTGGAAATTAATTGAAAAATAGTGAAATTAATTATTAAAATATGATAAAAATTAAAGTAAAGTCACAATACATATAGAATTAATGCAAGAAACGAGTTGCAAATAAAAGAAATATTTTAAGAAAGGAAAAAAAAAATGACGAAAAAAGGGGTGCAACACGAGGACTTCCCAGGGGGTCACCCATCCTAGTACTACTCTCGCCCAAGCACGCTTAACTTCGGAGTTCTGATGGGATCCGGTGCATTAGTGCTGGTATGATCGCACCCGTTAGAGTTGTGCAAACTAATTGTATATACTGATGTTTAGAGAGTATTTGCAATTTACTAGGATAAATTGAAAAAATGATGCAATAAATTGGAAATTAATTAAAAAATAGTGAAATTAATTATTAAAATATGATAAAAATTAAAGTAAAGTCACAATACATATAGAATTAATGCAAGAAACGAGTTGCAAATAAAAGAAATATTTTAATAAAGGAAAAAAAAAATGACGAAAAAAGGGGTGCAACACGAGGACTTCCCAGGGGGTCACCCATCCTAGTACTACTCTCGCCCAAGCACGCTTAACTTCGGAGTTCTGAAGGGATCCGGTGCATTAGTGCTGGTATGATCGCACCCGTTAGAGTTGTGCAAACTAATTGTATATACTGATGTTTAGAGAGTATTTGCAATTTACTAGGATAAATTGAAAAAATGATGCAATAAATTGGAAATTAATTAAAAAATAGTGAAATTAATTATTAAAATATGATAAAAATTAAAGTAAAGTCACAATACATATAGAATTAATGCAAGAAACGAGTTGCAAATAAAAGAAATATTTTAAGAAAGGAAAAAAAAATGACGAAAAAAGGGGTGCAACACGAGGACTTCCCAGGGGGTCACCCATCCTAGTACTACTCTCGCCCAAGCACGCTTAACTTCGAAGTTCTGATGGGATCCGGTGCATTAGTGCTGGTATGATCGCACCCGTTAGAGTTGTGCAAACTAATTGTATATATTGATGTTTAGAGAGTATTTGCAATTTACTAGGATAAATTGAAAAAATGATGCAATAAATTGGAAATTAATTAAAAAATAGTGAAATTAATTATTAAAATATGATAAAAATTAAAGTAAAGTCACAATACATATAGAATTAATGCAAGAAACGAGTTGCAAATAAAAGAAATATTTTAAGAAAGGAAAAAAAAAATGACGAAAAAAGGGGTGCAACACGAGGACTTCCCAGGGGGTCACCCATCCTAGTACTACTCTCGCCCAAGCACGCTTAACTTCGGAGTTCTGATGGGATCCGGTGCATTAGTGCTGGTATGATCGCACCCGTTAGAGTTGTGCAAACTAATTGTATATACTGATGTTTAGAGAGTATTTGCAATTTACTAGGATAAATTGAAAAAATGATGCAATAAATTGGAAATTAATTAAAAAATAGTGAAATTAATTATTAAAATATGATAAAAATTAAAGTAAAGTCACAATACATATAGAATTAATGCAAGAAACGAGTTGCAAATAAAAGAAATATTTTAAGAAAGGAAAAAAAAATGACGAAAAAAGGGGTGCAACACGAGGACTTCCCATGGGATCCGGTGCATTAGTGCTGGTATGATCGCACCCGTTAGAGTTGTGCAAACTAATTGTATATACTGATGTTTAGAGAGTATTTGCAATTTACTAGGATAAATTGAAAAAATGATGCAATAAATTGGAAATTAATTAAAAAATAGTGAAATTAATTATTAAAATATGATAAAAATTAAAGTAAAGTCACAATACATATAGAATTAATGCAAGAAACGAGTTGCAAATAAAAGAAATATTTTAAGAAAGGAAAAAAAAAATGACGAAAAAAGGGGTGCAACACGAGGACTTCCCAGGGGGTCACCCATCCTAGTACTACTCTCGCCCAAGCACGCTTAACTTCGGAGTTCTGATGGGATCCGGTGCATTAGTGCTGGTATGATCGCACCCGTTAGAGTTGTGCAAACTAATTGTATATACTGATGTTTAGAGAGTATTTGCAATTTACTAGGATAAATTGAAAAAATGATGCAATAAATTGGAAATTAATTGAAAAATAGTGAAATTAATTATTAAAATATGATAAAAATTAAAGTAAAGTCACAATACATATAGAATTAATGCAAGAAACGAGTTGCAAATAAAAGAAATATTTTAAGAAAGGAAAAAAAAAATGACGAAAAAAGGGGTGCAACACGAGGACTTCCCAGGGGGTCACCCATCCTAGTACTACTCTCGCCCAAGCACGCTTAACTTCGGAGTTCTGATGGGATCCGGTGCATTAGTGCTGGTATGATCGCACCCGTTAGAGTTGTGCAAACTAATTGTATATACTGATGTTTAGAGAGTATTTGCAATTTACTAGGATAAATTGAAAAAATGATGCAATAAATTGGAAATTAATTAAAAAATAGTGAAATTAATTATTAAAATATGATAAAAATTAAAGTAAAGTCACAATACATATAGAATTAATGCAAGAAACGAGTTGCAAATAAAAGAAATATTTTAATAAAGGAAAAAAAAAATGACGAAAAAAGGGGTGCAACACGAGGACTTCCCAGGGGGTCACCCATCCTAGTACTACTCTCGCCCAAGCACGCTTAACTTCGGAGTTCTGATGGGATCCGGTGCATTAGTGCTGGTATGATCGCACCCGTTAGAGTTGTGCAAACTAATTGTATATACTGATGTTTAGAGAGTATTTGCAATTTACTAGGATAAATTGAAAAAATGATGCAATAAATTGGAAATTAATTAAAAAATAGTGAAATTAATTATTAAAATATGATAAAAATTAAAGTAAAGTCACAATACATATAGAATTAATGCAAGAAACGAGTTGCAAATAAAAGAAATATTTTAAGAAAGGAAAAAAAAAATGACGAAAAAAGGGGTGCAACACGAGGACTTCCCAGGGGGTCACCCATCCTAGTACTACTCTCGCCCAAGCACGCTTAACTTCGGAGTTCTGATGGGATCCGGTGCATTAGTGCTGGTATGATCGCACCCGTTACAGTTGTGCAAACTAATTGTATATACTGATGTTTAGAGAGTATTTGCAATTTACTAGGATAAATTGAAAAAATGATGCAATAAATTGGAAATTAATTAAAAAATAGTGAAATTAATTATTAAAATATGATAAAAATTAAAGTAAAGTCACAATACATATAGAATTAATGCAAGAAACGAGTTGCAAATAAAAGAAATATTTTAAGAAAGGAAAAAAAAAATGACGAAAAAAGGGGTGCAACACGAGGACTTCCCAGGGGGTCACCCATCCTAGTACTACTCTCGCCCAAGCACGCTTAACTTCGGAGTTCTGATGGGATCCGGTGCATTAGTGCTGGTATGATCGCACCCGTTAGAGTTGTGCAAACTAATTGTATATACTGATGTTTAGAGAGTATTTGCAATTTACTAGGATAAATTGAAAAAATGATGCAATAAATTGGAAATTAATTAAAAAATAGTGAAATTAATTATTAAAATATGATAAAAATTAAAGTAAAGTCACAATACATATAGAATTAATGCAAGAAACGAGTTGCAAATAAAAGAAATATTTTAATAAAGGAAAAAAAAAATGACGAAAAAAGGGGTGCAACACGAGGACTTCCCAGGGGGTCACCCATCCTAGTACTACTCTCGCCCAAGCACGCTTAACTTCGGAGTTCTGATGGGATCCGGTGCATTAGTGCTGGTATGATCGCACCCGTTAGAGTTGTGCAAACTAATTGTATATACTGATGTTTAGAGAGTATTTGCAATTTACTAGGATAAATTGAAAAAATGATGCAATAAATTGGAAATTAATTAAAAAATAGTGAAATTAATTATTAAAATATGATAAAAATTAAAGTAAAGTCACAATACATATAGAATTAATGCAAGAAACGAGTTGCAAATAAAAGAAATATTTTAAGAAAGGAAAAAAAAAATGACGAAAAAAGGGGTGCAACACGAGGACTTCCCAGGGGGTCACCCATCCTAGTACTACTCTCGCCCAAGCACGCTTAACTTCGGAGTTCTGATGGGATCCGGTGCATTAGTGCTGGTATGATCGCACCCGTTAGAGTTGTGCAAACTAATTGTATATACTGATGTTTAGAGAGTATTTGCAATTTACTAGGATAAATTGAAAAAATGATGCAATAAATTGGAAATTAATTAAAAAATAGTGAAATTAATTATTAAAATATGATAAAAATTAAAGTAAAGTCACAATACATATAGAATTAATGCAAGAAACGAGTTGCAAATAAAAGAAATATTTTAAGAAAGGAAAAAAAAAATGACGAAAAAAGGGGTGCAACACGAGGACTTCCCAGGGGTCACCCATCCTAGTACTACTCTCGCCCAAGCACGCTTAACTTCGGAGTTCTGATGGGATCCGGTGCATTAGTGCTGGTATGATCGCACCCGTTAGAGTTGTGCAAACTAATTGTATATACTGATGTTTAGAGAGTATTTGCAATTTACTAGGATAAATTGAAAAAATGATGCAATAAATTGGAAATTAATTAAAAAATAGTGAAATTAATTATTAAAATATGATAAAAATTAAAGTAAAGTCACAATACATATAGAATTAATGCAAGAAACGAGTTGCAAATAAAAGAAATATTTTAAGAAAGGAAAAAAAAAATGACGAAAAAAGGGGTGCAACACGAGGACTTCCCAGGGGGTCACCCATCCTAGTACTACTCTCGCCCAAGCACGCTTAACTTCGAAGTTCTGATGGGATCCGGTGCATTAGTGCTGGTATGATCGCACCCGTTAGAGTTGTGCAAACTAATTGTATATATTGATGTTTAGAGAGTATTTGCAATTTACTAGGATAAATTGAAAAAATGATGCAATAAATTGGAAATTAATTGAAAAATAGTGAAATTAATTATTAAAATATGATAAAAATTAAAGTAAAGTCACAATACATATAGAATTAATGCAAGAAACGAGTTGCAAATAAAAGAAATATTTTAAGAAAGGAAAAAAAAAATGACGAAAAAAGGGGTGCAACACGAGGACTTCTCAGGGGGTCACCCATCCTAGTACTACTCTCGCCCAAGCACGCTTAACTTCGGAGTTCTGATGGGATCCGGTGCATTAGTGCTGGTATGATCGCACCCGTTAGAGTTGTGCAAACTAATTGTATATACTGATGTTTAGAGAGTATTTGCAATTTACTAGGATAAATTGAAAAAATGATGCAATAAATTGGAAATTAATTAAAAAATAGTGAAATTAATTATTAAAATATGATAAAAATTAAAGTAAAGTCACAATACATATAGAATTAATGCAAGAAACGAGTTGCAAATAAAAGAAATATTTTAAGAAAGGAAAAAAAAAATGACGAAAAAAGGGGTGCAACACGAGGACTTCCCAGGGGGTCACCCATCCTAGTACTACTCTCGCCCAAGCACGCTTAACTTCGGAGTTCTGATGGGATCCGGTGCATTAGTGCTGGTATGATCGCACCCGTTAGAGTTGTGCAAACTAATTGTATATACTGATGTTTAGAGAGTATTTGCAATTTACTAGGATAAATTGAAAAAATGATGCAATAAATTGGAAATTAATTAAAAAATAGTGAAATTAATTATTAAAATATGATAAAAATTAAAGTAAAGTCACAATACATATAGAATTAATGCAAGAAACGAGTTGCAAATAAAAGAAATATTTTAAGAAAGGCAAAAAAAAAATGACGAAAAAAGGGGTGCAACACGAGGACTTCCCAGGGGGTCACCCATCCTAGTACTACTCTCGCCCAAGCACGCTTAACTTCGGAGTTCTGATGGGATCCGGTGCATTAGTGCTGGTATGATCGCACCCGTTAGAGTTGTGCAAACTAATTGTATATACTGATGTTTAGAGAGTATTTGCAATTTACTAGGATAAATTGAAAAAATGATGCAATAAATTGGAAATTAATTAAAAAATAGTGAAATTAATTATTAAAATATGATAAAAATTAAAGTAAAGTCACAATACATATAGAATTAATGCAAGAAACGAGTTGCAAATAAAAGAAATATTTTAAGAAAGTAAAAAAAAAATGACGAAAAAAGGGGTGCAACACGAGGACTTCCCAGGGGGTCACCCATCCTAGTACTACTCTCGCCCAAGCACGCTTAACTTCGGAGTTCTGATGGGATCCGGTGCATTAGTGCTGGTATGATCGCACCCGTTAGAGTTGTGCAAACTAATTGTATATACTGATGTTTAGAGAGTATTTGCAATTTACTAGGATAAATTGAAAAAATGATGCAATAAATTGGAAATTAATTAAAAAATAGTGAAATTAATTATTAAAATATGATAAAAATTAAAGTAAAGTCACAATACATATAGAATTAATGCAAGAAACGAGTTGCAAATAAAAGAAATATTTTACGAAAGGAAAAAAAAATGACGAAAAAAGGGGTGCAACACGAGGACTTCCCAGGGGGTCACCCATCCTAGTACTACTCTCGCCCAAGCACGCTTAACTTCGGAGTTCTGATGGGATCCGGTGCATTAGTGCTGGTATGATCGCACCCGTTAGAGTTGTGCAAACTAATTGTATATACTGATGTTTAGAGAGTATTTGCAATTTACTAGGATAAATTGAAAAAATGATGCAATAAATTGGAAATTAATTAAAAAATAGTGAAATTAATTATTAAAATATGATAAAAATTAAAGTAAAGTCACAATACATATAGAATTAATGCAAGAAACGAGTTGCAAATAAAAGAAATATTTTAAGAAAGGAAAAAAAAAATGACGAAAAAAGGGGTGCAACACGAGGACTTCCCAGGGGGTCACCCATCCTAGTACTACTCTCGCCCAAGCACGCTTAACTTCGGAGTTCTGATGGGATCCGGTGCATTAGTGCTGGTACGATCGCACCCGTTAGAGTTGTGCAAACTAATTGTATATACTGATGTTTAGAGAGTATTTGCAATTTACTAGGATAAATTGAAAAAATGATGCAATAAATTGGAAATTAATTAAAAAATAGTGAAATTAATTATTAAAATATGATAAAAATTAAAGTAAAGTCACAATACATATAGAATTAATGCAAGAAACGAGTTGCAAATAAAAGAAATATTTTAAGAAAGGAAAAAAAAATGACGAAAAAAGGGGTGCAACACGAGGACTTCCCAGGGGGTCACCCATCCTAGTACTACTCTCGCCCAAGCACGCTTAACTTCGGAGTTCTGATGGGATCCGGTGCATTAGTGCTGGTATGATCGCACCCGTTAGAGTTGTGCAAACTAATTGTATATACTGATGTTTAGAGAGTATTTGCAATTTACTAGGATAAATTGAAAAAATGATGCAATAAATTGGAAATTAATTGAAAAATAGTGAAATTAATTATTAAAATATGATAAAAATTAAAGTAAAGTCACAATACATATAGAATTAATGCAAGAAACGAGTTGCAAATAAAAGAAATATTTTAAGAAAGGAAAAAAAAAATGACGAAAAAAGGGGTGCAACACGAGGACTTCCCAGGGGGTCACCCATCCTAGTACTACTCTCGCCCAAGCACGCTTAACTTCGGAGTTCTGATGGGATCCGGTGCATTAGTGCTGGTATGATCGCACCCGTTAGAGTTGTGCAAACTAATTGTATATACTGATGTTTAGAGAGTATTTGCAATTTACTAGGATAAATTGAAAAAATGATGCAATAAATTGGAAATTAATTGAAAAATAGTGAAATTAATTATTAAAATATGATAAAAATTAAAGTAAAGTCACAATACATATAGAATTAATGCAAGAAACGAGTTGCAAATAAAAGAAATATTTTAAGAAAGGAAAAAAAAAATGACGAAAAAAGGGGTGCAACACGAGGACTTCCCAGGGGGTCACCCATCCTAGTACTACTCTCGCCCAAGCACGCTTAACTTCGGAGTTCTGATGGGATCCGGTGCATTAGTGCTGGTATGATCGCACCCGTTAGAGTTGTGCAAACTAATTGTATATACTGATGTTTAGAGAGTATTTGCAATTTACTAGGATAAATTGAAAAAATGATGCAATAAATTGGAAATTAATTAAAAAATAGTGAAATTAATTATTAAAATATGATAAAAATTAAAGTAAAGTCACAATACATATAGAATTAATGCAAGAAACGAGTTGCAAATAAAAGAAATATTTTAATAAAGGAAAAAAAAAATGACGAAAAAAGGGGTGCAACACGAGGACTTCCCAGGGGGTCACCCATCCTAGTACTACTCTCGCCCAAGCACGCTTAACTTCGGAGTTCTGATGGGATCCGGTGCATTAGTGCTGGTATGATCGCACCCGTTAGAGTTGTGCAAACTAATTGTATATACTGATGTTTAGAGAGTATTTGCAATTTACTAGGATAAATTGAAAAAATGATGCAATAAATTGGAAATTAATTAAAAAATAGTGAAATTAATTATTAAAATATGATAAAAATTAAAGTAAAGTCATACATATAGAATTAATGCAAGAAACGAGTTGCAAATAAAAGAAATATTTTAAGAAAGGAAAAAAAAATGACGAAAAAAGGGGTGCAACACGAGGACTTCCCAGGGGGTCACCCATCCTAGTACTACTCTCGCCCAAGCACGCTTAACTTCGGAGTTCTGATGGGATCCGGTGCATTAGTGCTGGTATGATCGCACCCGTTAGAGTTGTGCAAACTAATTGTATATACTGATGTTTAGAGAGTATTTGCAATTTACTAGGATAAATTGAAAAAATGATGCAATAAATTGGAAATTAATTAAAAAATAGTGAAATTAATTATTAAAATATGATAAAAATTAAAGTAAAGTCACAATACATATAGAATTAATGCAAGAAACGAGTTGCAAATAAAAGAAATATTTTAAGAAAGGAAAAAAAAAATGACGAAAAAAGGGGTGCAACACGAGGACTTCCCAGGGGGTCACCCATCCTAGTACTACTCTCGCCCAAGCACGCTTAACTTCGGAGTTCTGATGGGATCCGGTGCATTAGTGCTGGTATGATCGCACCCGTTAGAGTTGTGCAAACTAATTGTATATACTGATGTTTAGAGAGTATTTGCAATTTACTAGGATAAATTGAAAAAATGATGCAATAAATTGGAAATTAATTGAAAAATAGTGAAATTAATTATTAAAATATGATAAAAATTAAAGTAAAGTCACAATACATATAGAATTAATGCAAGAAACGAGTTGCAAATAAAAGAAATATTTTAAGAAAGGAAAAAAAAAATGACGAAAAAAGGGGTGCAACACGAGGACTTCCCAGGGGGTCACCCATCCTAGTACTACTCTCGCCCAAGCACGCTTAACTTCGGAGTTCTGATGGGATCCGGTGCATTAGTGCTGGTATGATCGCACCCGTTAGAGTTGTGCAAACTAATTGTATATACTGATGTTTAGAGAGTATTTGCAATTTACTAGGATAAATTGAAAAAAATGATGCAATAAATTGGAAATTAATTAAAAAATAGTGAAATTAATTATTAAAATATGATAAAAATTAAAGTAAAGTCACAATACATATAGAATTAATGCAAGAAACGAGTTGCAAATAAAAGAAATATTTTAATAAAGGAAAAAAAAAATGACGAAAAAAGGGGTGCAACACGAGGACTTCCTAGGGGGTCACCCATCCTAGTACTACTCTCGCCCAAGCACGCTTAACTTCGGAGTTCTGATGGGATCCGGTGCATTAGTGCTGGTATGATCGCACCCGTTAGAGTTGTGCAAACTAATTGTATATACTGATGTTTAGAGAGTATTTGCAATTTACTAGGATAAATTGAAAAAATGATGCAATAAATTGGAAATTAATTAAAAAATAGTGAAATTAATTATTAAAATATGATAAAAATTAAAGTAAAGTCACAATACATATAGAATTAATGCAAGAAACGAGTTGCAAATAAAAGAAATATTTTAAGAAAGGAAAAAAAAAATGACGAAAAAAGGGGTGCAACACGAGGACTTCCCAGGGGGTCACCCATCCTAGTACTACTCTCGCCCAAGCACGCTTAACTTCGGAGTTCTGATGGGATCCGGTGCATTAGTGCTGGTATGATCGCACCCGTTAGAGTTGTGCAAACTAATTGTATATACTGATGTTTAGAGAGTATTTGCAATTTACTAGGATAAATTGAAAAAATGATGCAATAAATTGGAAATTAATTAAAAAATAGTGAAATTAATTATTAAAATATGATAAAAATTAAAGTAAAGTCACAATACATATAGAATTAATGCAAGAAACGAGTTGCAAATAAAAGAAATATTTTAAGAAAGTAAAAAAAAAATGACGAAAAAAGGGGTGCAACACGAGGACTTCCCAGGGGGTCACCCATCCTAGTACTACTCTCGCCCAAGCACGCTTAACTTCGGAGTTCTGATGGGATCCGGTGCATTAGTGCTGGTATGATCGCACCCGTTAGAGTTGTGCAAACTAATTGTATATACTGATGTTTAGAGAGTATTTGCAATTTACTAGGATAAATTGAAAAAATGATGCAATAAATTGGAAATTAATTAAAAAATAGTGAAATTAATTATTAAAATATGATAAAAATTAAAGTAAAGTCACAATACATATAGAATTAATGCAAGAAACGAGTTGCAAATAAAAGAAATATTTTAAGAAAGGAAAAAAAAATGACGAAAAAAGGGGTGCAACACGAGGACTTCCCAGGGGGTCACCCATCCTAGTACTACTCTCGCCCAAGCACGCTTAACTTCGGAGTTCTGATGGGATCCGGTGCATTAGTGCTGGTATGATCGCAACCGTTAGAGTTGTGCAAACTAATTGTATATACTGATGTTTAGAGAGTATTTGCAATTTACTAGGATAAATTGAAAAAATGATGCAATAAATTGGAAATTAATTAAAAAATAGTGAAATTAATTATTAAAATATGATAAAAATTAAAGTAAAGTCACAATACATATAGAATTAATGCAAGAAACGAGTTGCAAATAAAAGAAATATTTTAAGAAAGGAAAAAAAAAATGACGAAAAAAGGGGTGCAACACGAGGACTTCCCAGGGGGTCACCCATCCTAGTACTACTCTCGCCCAAGCACGCTTAACTTCGGAGTTCTGATGGGATCCGGTGCATTAGTGCTGGTATGATCGCACCCGTTAGAGTTGTGCAAACTAATTGTATATACTGATGTTTAGAGAGTATTTGCAATTTACTAGGATAAATTGAAAAAATGATGCAATAAATTGGAAATTAATTAAAAAATAGTGAAATTAATTATTAAAATATGATAAAAATTAAAGTAAAGTCACAATACATATAGAATTAATGCAAGAAACGAGTTGCAAATAAAAGAAATATTTTAAGAAAGGAAAAAAAAAATGACGAAAAAAGGGGTGCAACACGAGGACTTCCCAGGGGGTCACCCATCCTAGTACTACTCTCGCCCAAGCACGCTTAACTTCGGAGTTCTGATGGGATCCGGTGCATTAGTGCTGGTATGATCGCACCCGTTAGAGTTGTGCAAACTAATTGTATATACTGATGTTTAGAGAGTATTTGCAATTTACTAGGATAAATTGAAAAAATGATGCAATAAATTGGAAATTAATTGAAAAATAGTGAAATTAATTATTAAAATATGATAAAAATTAAAGTAAAGTCACAATACATATAGAATTAATGCAAGAAACGAGTTGCAAATAAAAGAAATATTTTAAGAAAGGAAAAAAAAATGACGAAAAAAGGGGTGCAACACGAGGACTTCCCAGGGGGTCACCCATCCTAGTACTACTCTCGCCCAAGCACGCTTAACTTCGGAGTTCTGATGGGATCCGGTGCATTAGTGCTGGTATGATCGCACCCGTTAGAGTTGTGCAAACTAATTGTATATACTGATGTTTAGAGAGTATTTGCAATTTACTAGGATAAATTGAAAAAATGATGCAATAAATTGGAAATTAATTGAAAAATAGTGAAATTAATTATTAAAATATGATAAAAATTAAAGTAAAGTCACAATACATATAGAATTAATGCAAGAAACGAGTTGCAAATAAAAGAAATATTTTAAGAAAGGAAAAAAAAAATGACGAAAAAAGGGGTGCAACACGAGGACTTCCCAGGGGGTCACCCATCCTAGTACTACTCTCGCCCAAGCACGCTTAACTTCGGAGTTCTGATGGGATCCGGTGCATTAGTGCTGGTATGATCGCACCCGTTAGAGTTGTGCAAACTAATTGTATATACTGATGTTTAGAGAGTATTTGCAATTTACTAGGATAAATTGAAAAAATGATGCAATAAATTGGAAATTAATTAAAAAATAGTGAAATTAATTATTAAAATATGATAAAAATTAAAGTAAAGTCACAATACATATAGAATTAATGCAAGAAACGAGTTGCAAATAAAAGAAATATTTTACGAAAGGAAAAAAAAATGACGAAAAAAGGGGTGCAACACGAGGACTTCCCAGGGGGTCACCCATCCTAGTACTACTCTCGCCCAAGCACGCTTAACTTCGGAGTTCTGATGGGATCCGGTGCATTAGTGCTGGTATGATCGCACCCGTTAGAGTTGTGCAAACTAATTGTATATACTGATGTTTAGAGAGTATTTGCAATTTACTAGGATAAATTGAAAAAATGATGCAATAAATTGGAAATTAATTGAAAAATAGTGAAATTAATTATTAAAATATGATAAAAATTAAAGTAAAGTCACAATACATATAGAATTAATGCAAGAAACGAGTTGCAAATAAAAGAAATATTTTAAGAAAGGAAAAAAAAATGACGAAAAAAGGGGTGCAACACGAGGACTTCCCAGGGGGTCACCCATCCTAGTACTACTCTCGCCCAAGCACGCTTAACTTCGGAGTTCTGATGGGATCCGGTGCATTAGTGCTGGTATGATCGCACCCGTTAGAGTTGTGCAAACTAATTGTATATACTGATGTTTAGAGAGTATTTGCAATTTACTAGGATAAATTGAAAAAATGATGCAATAAATTGGAAATTAATTGAAAAATAGTGAAATTAATTATTAAAATATGATAAAAATTAAAGTAAAGTCACAATACATATAGAATTAATGCAAGAAACGAGTTGCAAATAAAAGAAATATTTTAAGAAAGGAAAAAAAAAATGACGAAAAAAGGGGTGCAACACGAGGACTTCCCAGGGGGTCACCCATCCTAGTACTACTCTCGCCCAAGCACGCTTAACTTCGGAGTTCTGATGGGATCCGGTGCATTAGTGCTGGTATGATCGCACCCGTTAGAGTTGTGCAAACTAATTGTATATACTGATGTTTAGAGAGTATTTGCAATTTACTAGGATAAATTGAAAAAATGATGCAATAAATTGGAAATTAATTAAAAAATAGTGAAATTAATTATTAAAATATGATAAAAATTAAAGTAAAGTCACAATACATATAGAATTAATGCAAGAAACGAGTTGCAAATAAAAGAAATATTTTACGAAAGGAAAAAAAAATGACGAAAAAAGGGGTGCAACACGAGGACTTCCCAGGGGGTCACCCATCCTAGTACTACTCTCGCCCAAGCACGCTTAACTTCGGAGTTCTGATGGGATCCGGTGCATTAGTGCTGGTATGATCGCACCCGTTAGAGTTGTGCAAACTAATTGTATATACTGATGTTTAGAGAGTATTTGCAATTTACTAGGATAAATTGAAAAAATGATGCAATAAATTGGAAATTAATTAAAAAATAGTGAAATTAATTATTAAAATATGATAAAAATTAAAGTAAAGTCACAATACATATAGAATTAATGCAAGAAACGAGTTGCAAATAAAAGAAATATTTTAAGAAAGGAAAAAAAAAATGACGAAAAAAGGGGTGCAACACGAGGACTTCCCAGGGGGTCACCCATCCTAGTACTACTCTCGCCCAAGCACGCTTAACTTCGGAGTTCTGATGGGATCCGGTGCATTAGTGCTGGTACGATCGCACCCGTTAGAGTTGTGCAAACTAATTGTATATACTGATGTTTAGAGAGTATTTGCAATTTACTAGGATAAATTGAAAAAATGATGCAATAAATTGGAAATTAATTAAAAAATAGTGAAATTAATTATTAAAATATGATAAAAATTAAAGTAAAGTCACAATACATATAGAATTAATGCAAGAAACGAGTTGCAAATAAAAGAAATATTTTAAGAAAGGAAAAAAAAATGACGAAAAAAGGGGTGCAACACGAGGACTTCCCAGGGGGTCACCCATCCTAGTACTACTCTCGCCCAAGCACGCTTAACTTCGGAGTTCTGATGGGATCCGGTGCATTAGTGCTGGTATGATCGCACCCGTTAGAGTTGTGCAAACTAATTGTATATACTGATGTTTAGAGAGTATTTGCAATTTACTAGGATAAATTGAAAAAATGATGCAATAAATTGGAAATTAATTGAAAAATAGTGAAATTAATTATTAAAATATGATAAAAATTAAAGTAAAGTCACAATACATATAGAATTAATGCAAGAAACGAGTTGCAAATAAAAGAAATATTTTAAGAAAGGAAAAAAAAAATGACGAAAAAAGGGGTGCAACACGAGGACTTCCCAGGGGGTCACCCATCCTAGTACTACTCTCGCCCAAGCACGCTTAACTTCGGAGTTCTGATGGGATCCGGTGCATTAGTGCTGGTATGATCGCACCCGTTAGAGTTGTGCAAACTAATTGTATATACTGATGTTTAGAGAGTATTTGCAATTTACTAGGATAAATTGAAAAAATGATGCAATAAATTGGAAATTAATTGAAAAATAGTGAAATTAATTATTAAAATATGATAAAAATTAAAGTAAAGTCACAATACATATAGAATTAATGCAAGAAACGAGTTGCAAATAAAAGAAATATTTTACGAAAGGAAAAAAAAATGACGAAAAAAGGGGTGCAACACGAGGACTTCCCAGGGGGTCACCCATCCTAGTACTACTCTCGCCCAAGCACGCTTAACTTCGGAGTTCTGATGGGATCCGGTGCATTAGTGCTGGTATGATCGCACCCGTTAGAGTTGTGCAAACTAATTGTATATACTGATGTTTAGAGAGTATTTGCAATTTACTAGGATAAATTGAAAAAATGATGCAATAAATTGGAAATTAATTAAAAAATAGTGAAATTAATTATTAAAATATGATAAAAATTAAAGTAAAGTCACAATACATATAGAATTAATGCAAGAAACGAGTTGCAAATAAAAGAAATATTTTAAGAAAGGAAAAAAAAAATGACGAAAAAAGGGGTGCAACACGAGGACTTCCCAGGGGGTCACCCATCCTAGTACTACTCTCGCCCAAGCACGCTTAACTTCGGAGTTCTGATGGGATCCGGTGCATTAGTGCTGGTACGATCGCACCCGTTAGAGTTGTGCAAACTAATTGTATATACTGATGTTTAGAGAGTATTTGCAATTTACTAGGATAAATTGAAAAAATGATGCAATAAATTGGAAATTAATTAAAAAATAGTGAAATTAATTATTAAAATATGATAAAAATTAAAGTAAAGTCACAATACATATAGAATTAATGCAAGAAACGAGTTGCAAATAAAAGAAATATTTTAAGAAAGGAAAAAAAAATGACGAAAAAAGGGGTGCAACACGAGGACTTCCCAGGGGGTCACCCATCCTAGTACTACTCTCGCCCAAGCACGCTTAACTTCGGAGTTCTGATGGGATCCGGTGCATTAGTGCTGGTATGATCGCACCCGTTAGAGTTGTGCAAACTAATTGTATATACTGATGTTTAGAGAGTATTTGCAATTTACTAGGATAAATTGAAAAAATGATGCAATAAATTGGAAATTAATTGAAAAATAGTGAAATTAATTATTAAAATATGATAAAAATTAAAGTAAAGTCACAATACATATAGAATTAATGCAAGAAACGAGTTGCAAATAAAAGAAATATTTTAAGAAAGGAAAAAAAAAATGACGAAAAAAGGGGTGCAACACGAGGACTTCCCAGGGGGTCACCCATCCTAGTACTACTCTCGCCCAAGCACGCTTAACTTCGGAGTTCTGATGGGATCCGGTGCATTAGTGCTGGTATGATCGCACCCGTTAGAGTTGTGCAAACTAATTGTATATACTGATGTTTAGAGAGTATTTGCAATTTACTAGGATAAATTGAAAAAATGATGCAATAAATTGGAAATTAATTGAAAAATAGTGAAATTAATTATTAAAATATGATAAAAATTAAAGTAAAGTCACAATACATATAGAATTAATGCAAGAAACGAGTTGCAAATAAAAGAAATATTTTAAGAAAGGAAAAAAAAAATGACGAAAAAAGGGGTGCAACACGAGGACTTCCCAGGGGGTCACCCATCCTAGTACTACTCTCGCCCAAGCACGCTTAACTTCGGAGTTCTGATGGGATCCGGTGCATTAGTGCTGGTATGATCGCACCCGTTAGAGTTGTGCAAACTAATTGTATATACTGATGTTTAGAGAGTATTTGCAATTTACTAGGATAAATTGAAAAAATGATGCAATAAATTGGAAATTAATTAAAAAATAGTGAAATTAATTATTAAAATATGATAAAAATTAAAGTAAAGTCACAATACATATAGAATTAATGCAAGAAACGAGTTGCAAATAAAAGAAATATTTTAATAAAGGAAAAAAAAAATGACGAAAAAAGGGGTGCAACACGAGGACTTCCCAGGGGGTCACCCATCCTAGTACTACTCTCGCCCAAGCACGCTTAACTTCGGAGTTCTGATGGGATCCGGTGCATTAGTGCTGGTATGATCGCACCCGTTAGAGTTGTGCAAACTAATTGTATATACTGATGTTTAGAGAGTATTTGCAATTTACTAGGATAAATTGAAAAAATGATGCAATAAATTGGAAATTAATTAAAAAATAGTGAAATTAATTATTAAAATATGATAAAAATTAAAGTAAAGTCACAATACATATAGAATTAATGCAAGAAACGAGTTGCAAATAAAAGAAATATTTTAAGAAAGGAAAAAAAAAATGACGAAAAAAGGGGTGCAACACGAGGACTTCCCAGGGGGTCACCCATCCTAGTACTACTCTCGCCCAAGCACGCTTAACTTCGGAGTTCTGATGGGATCCGGTGCATTAGTGCTGGTATGATCGCACCCGTTAGAGTTGTGCAAACTAATTGTATATACTGATGTTTAGAGAGTATTTGCAATTTACTAGGATAAATTGAAAAAATGATGCAATAAATTGGAAATTAATTAAAAAATAGTGAAATTAATTATTAAAATATGATAAAAATTAAAGTAAAGTCACAATACATATAGAATTAATGCAAGAAACGAGTTGCAAATAAAAGAAATATTTTAAGAAAGGAAAAAAAAAATGACGAAAAAAGGGGTGCAACACGAGGACTTCCCAGGGGGTCACCCATCCTAGTACTACTCTCGCCCAAGCACGCTTAACTTCGGAGTTCTGATGGGATCCGGTGCATTAGTGCTGGTATGATCGCACCCGTTAGAGTTGTGCAAACTAATTGTATATACTGATGTTTAGAGAGTATTTGCAATTTACTAGGATAAATTGAAAAAATGATGCAATAAATTGGAAATTAATTGAAAAATAGTGAAATTAATTATTAAAATATGATAAAAATTAAAGTAAAGTCACAATACATATAGAATTAATGCAAGAAACGAGTTGCAAATAAAAGAAATATTTTAAGAAAGGAAAAAAAAAATGACGAAAAAAGGGGTGCAACACGAGGACTTCCCAGGGGGTCACCCATCCTAGTACTACTCTCGCCCAAGCACGCTTAACTTCGGAGTTCTGATGGGATCCGGTGCATTAGTGCTGGTATGATCGCACCCGTTAGAGTTGTGCAAACTAATTGTATATACTGATGTTTAGAGAGTATTTGCAATTTACTAGGATAAATTGAAAAAATGATGCAATAAATTGGAAATTAATTAAAAAATAGTGAAATTAATTATTAAAATATGATAAAAATTAAAGTAAAGTCACAATACATATAGAATTAATGCAAGAAACGAGTTGCAAATAAAAGAAATATTTTAATAAAGGAAAAAAAAAATGACGAAAAAAGGGGTGCAACACGAGGACTTCCTAGGGGGTCACCCATCCTAGTACTACTCTCGCCCAAGCACGCTTAACTTCGGAGTTCTGATGGGATCCGGTGCATTAGTGCTGGTATGATCGCACCCGTTAGAGTTGTGCAAACTAATTGTATATACTGATGTTTAGAGAGTATTTGCAATTTACTAGGATAAATTGAAAAAATGATGCAATAAATTGGAAATTAATTAAAAAATAGTGAAATTAATTATTAAAATATGATAAAAATTAAAGTAAAGTCACAATACATATAGAATTAATGCAAGAAACGAGTTGCAAATAAAAGAAATATTTTAAGAAAGGAAAAAAAAAATGACGAAAAAAGGGGTGCAACACGAGGACTTCCCAGGGGGTCACCCATCCTAGTACTACTCTCGCCCAAGCACGCTTAACTTCGGAGTTCTGATGGGATCCGGTGCATTAGTGCTGGTATGATCGCACCCGTTAGAGTTGTGCAAACTAATTGTATATACTGATGTTTAGAGAGTATTTGCAATTTACTAGGATAAATTGAAAAAATGATGCAATAAATTGGAAATTAATTAAAAAATAGTGAAATTAATTATTAAAATATGATAAAAATTAAAGTAAAGTCACAATACATATAGAATTAATGCAAGAAACGAGTTGCAAATAAAAGAAATATTTTAAGAAAGTAAAAAAAAAATGACGAAAAAAGGGGTGCAACACGAGGACTTCCCAGGGGGTCACCCATCCTAGTACTACTCTCGCCCAAGCACGCTTAACTTCGGAGTTCTGATGGGATCCGGTGCATTAGTGCTGGTATGATCGCACCCGTTAGAGTTGTGCAAACTAATTGTATATACTGATGTTTAGAGAGTATTTGCAATTTACTAGGATAAATTGAAAAAATGATGCAATAAATTGGAAATTAATTAAAAAATAGTGAAATTAATTATTAAAATATGATAAAAATTAAAGTAAAGTCACAATACATATAGAATTAATGCAAGAAACGAGTTGCAAATAAAAGAAATATTTTAAGAAAGGAAAAAAAAATGACGAAAAAAGGGGTGCAACACGAGGACTTCCCAGGGGGTCACCCATCCTAGTACTACTCTCGCCCAAGCACGCTTAACTTCGGAGTTCTGATGGGATCCGGTGCATTAGTGCTGGTATGATCGCAACCGTTAGAGTTGTGCAAACTAATTGTATATACTGATGTTTAGAGAGTATTTGCAATTTACTAGGATAAATTGAAAAAATGATGCAATAAATTGGAAATTAATTAAAAAATAGTGAAATTAATTATTAAAATATGATAAAAATTAAAGTAAAGTCACAATACATATAGAATTAATGCAAGAAACGAGTTGCAAATAAAAGAAATATTTTAAGAAAGGAAAAAAAAATGACGAAAAAAGGGGTGCAACACGAGGACTTCCCAGGGGGTCACCCATCCTAGTACTACTCTCGCCCAAGCACGCTTAACTTCGGAGTTCTGATGGGATCCGGTGCATTAGTGCTGGTATGATCGCACCCGTTAGAGTTGTGCAAACTAATTGTATATACTGATGTTTAGAGAGTATTTGCAATTTACTAGGATAAATTGAAAAAATGATGCAATAAATTGGAAATTAATTAAAAAATAGTGAAATTAATTATTAAAATATGATAAAAATTAAAGTAAAGTCACAATACATATAGAATTAATGCAAGAAACGAGTTGCAAATAAAAGAAATATTTTAAGAAAGGAAAAAAAAAATGACGAAAAAAGGGGTGCAACACGAGGACTTCCCAGGGGGTCACCCATCCTAGTACTACTCTCGCCCAAGCACGCTTAACTTCGGAGTTCTGATGGGATCCGGTGCATTAGTGCTGGTATGATCGCACCCGTTAGAGTTGTGCAAACTAATTGTATATACTGATGTTTAGAGAGTATTTGCAATTTACTAGGATAAATTGAAAAAATGATGCAATAAATTGGAAATTAATTGAAAAATAGTGAAATTAATTATTAAAATATGATAAAAATTAAAGTAAAGTCACAATACATATAGAATTAATGCAAGAAACGAGTTGCAAATAAAAGAAATATTTTAAGAAAGGAAAAAAAAATGACGAAAAAAGGGGTGCAACACGAGGACTTCCCAGGGGGTCACCCATCCTAGTACTACTCTCGCCCAAGCACGCTTAACTTCGGAGTTCTGATGGGATCCGGTGCATTAGTGCTGGTATGATCGCACCCGTTAGAGTTGTGCAAACTAATTGTATATACTGATGTTTAGAGAGTATTTGCAATTTACTAGGATAAATTGAAAAAATGATGCAATAAATTGGAAATTAATTGAAAAATAGTGAAATTAATTATTAAAATATGATAAAAATTAAAGTAAAGTCACAATACATATAGAATTAATGCAAGAAACGAGTTGCAAATAAAAGAAATATTTTAAGAAAGGAAAAAAAAAATGACGAAAAAAGGGGTGCAACACGAGGACTTCCCAGGGGGTCACCCATCCTAGTACTACTCTCGCCCAAGCACGCTTAACTTCGGAGTTCTGATGGGATCCGGTGCATTAGTGCTGGTATGATCGCACCCGTTAGAGTTGTGCAAACTAATTGTATATACTGATGTTTAGAGAGTATTTGCAATTTACTAGGATAAATTGAAAAAATGATGCAATAAATTGGAAATTAATTAAAAAATAGTGAAATTAATTATTAAAATATGATAAAAATTAAAGTAAAGTCACAATACATATAGAATTAATGCAAGAAACGAGTTGCAAATAAAAGAAATATTTTAAGAAAGGAAAAAAAAATGACGAAAAAAGGGGTGCAACACGAGGACTTCCCAGGGGGTCACCCATCCTAGTACTACTCTCGCCCAAGCACGCTTAACTTCGGAGTTCTGATGGGATCCGGTGCATTAGTGCTGGTATGATCGCACCCGTTAGAGTTGTGCAAACTAATTGTATATACTGATGTTTAGAGAGTATTTGCAATTTACTAGGATAAATTGAAAAAATGATGCAATAAATTGGAAATTAATTGAAAAATAGTGAAATTAATTATTAAAATATGATAAAAATTAAAGTAAAGTCACAATACATATAGAATTAATGCAAGAAACGAGTTGCAAATAAAAGAAATATTTTAAGAAAGGAAAAAAAAAATGACGAAAAAAAGGGTGCAACACGAGGACTTCCCAGGGGGTCACCCATCCTAGTACTACTCTCGCCCAAGCACGCTTAACTTCGGAGTTCTGATGGGATCCGGTGCATTAGTGCCGGTATGATCGCACCCGTTAGAGTTGTGCAAACTAATTGTATATACTGATGTTTAGAGAGTATTTGCAATTTACTAGGATAAATTGAAAAAATGATGCAATAAATTGGAAATTAATTAAAAAATAGTGAAATTAATTATTAAAATATGATAAAAATTAAAGTAAAGTCACAATACATATAGAATTAATGCAAGAAACGAGTTGCAAATAAAAGAAATATTTTAAGAAAGGAAAAAAAAAATGACGAAAAAAGGGGTGCAACACGAGGACTTCCCAGGGGGTCACCCATCCTAGTACTACTCTCGCCCAAGCACGCTTAACTTCGGAGTTCTGATGGGATCCGGTGCATTAGTGCTGGTATGATCGCACCCGTTAGAGTTGTGCAAACTAATTGTATATACTGATGTTTAGAGAGTATTTGCAATTTACTAGGATAAATTGAAAAAATGATGCAATAAATTGGAAATTAATTAAAAAATAGTGAAATTAATTATTAAAATATGATAAAAATTAAAGTAAAGTCACAATACATATAGAATTAATGCAAGAAACGAGTTGCAAATAAAAGAAATATTTTAAGAAAGGAAAAAAAAAATGACGAAAAAAGGGGTGCAACACGAGGACTTCCCAGGGGGTCACCCATCCTAGTACTACTCTCGCCCAAGCACGCTTAACTTCGGAGTTCTGATGGGATCCGGTGCATTAGTGCTGGTATGATCGCACCCGTTAGAGTTGTGCAAACTAATTGTATATACTGATGTTTAGAGAGTATTTGCAATTTACTAGGATAAATTGAAAAAATGATGCAATAAATTGGAAATTAATTAAAAAATAGTGAAATTAATTATTAAAATATGATAAAAATTAAAGTAAAGTCACAATACATATAGAATTAATGCAAGAAACGAGTTGCAAATAAAAGAAATATTTTAAGAAAGGAAAAAAAAAATGACGAAAAAAGGGGTGCAACACGAGGACTTCCCAGGGGGTCACCCATCCTAGTACTACTCTCGCCCAAGCACGCTTAACTTCGGAGTTCTGATGGGATCCGGTGCATTAGTGCTGGTATGATCGCACCCGTTAGAGTTGTGCAAACTAATTGTATATACTGATGTTTAGAGAGTATTTTGCAATTTACTAGGATAAATTGAAAAAATGATGCAATAAATTGGAAATTAATTAAAAAATAGTGAAATTAATTATTAAAATATGATAAAAATTAAAGTAAAGTCACAATACATATAGAATTAATGCAAGAAACGAGTTGCAAATAAAAGAAATATTTTAAGAAAGGAAAAAAAAAATGACGAAAAAAGGGGTGCAACACGAGGACTTCCCAGGGGGTCACCCATCCTAGTACTACTCTCGCCCAAGCACGCTTAACTTCGGAGTTCTGATGGGATCCGGTGCATTAGTGCTGGTATGATCGCACCCGTTTGAGTTGTGCAAACTAATTGTATATACTGATGTTTAGAGAGTATTTGCAATTTACTAGGATAAATTGAAAAAATTATGCAATAAATTGGAAATTAATTAAAAAATAGTGAAATTAATTATTAAAATATGATAAAAATTAAAGTAAAGTCACAATACATATAGAATTAATGCAAGAAACGAGTTGCAAATAAAAGAAATATTTTAAGAAAGGAAAAAAAAATGACGAAAAAAGGGGTGCAACACGAGGACTTCCCAGGGGGTCACCCATCCTAGTACTACTCTCGCCCAAGCACGCTTAACTTCGGAGTTCTGATGGGATCCGGTGCATTAGTGCTGGTATGATCGCACCCGTTAGAGTTGTGCAAACTAATTGTATATACTGATGTTTAGAGAGTATTTTGCAATTTACTAGGATAAATTGAAAAAATGATGCAATAAATTGGAAATTAATTAAAAAATAGTGAAATTAATTATTAAAATATGATAAAAATTAAAGTAAAGTCACAATACATATAGAATTAATGCAAGAAACGAGTTGCAAATAAAAGAAATATTTTAAGAAAGGAAAAAAAAAATGACGAAAAAAGGGGTGCAACACGAGGACTTCCCAGGGGGTCACCCATCCTAGTACTACTCTCGCCCAAGCACGCTTAACTTCGGAGTTCTGATGGGATCCGGTGCATTAGTGCTGGTATGATCGCACCCGTTAGAGTTGTGCAAACTAATTGTATATACTGATGTTTAGAGAGTATTTGCAATTTACTAGGATAAATTGAAAAAATGATGCAATAAATTGGAAATTAATTAAAAAATAGTGAAATTAATTATTAAAATATGATAAAAATTAAAGTAAAGTCACAATACATATAGAATTAATGCAAGAAACGAGTTGGAAATAAAAGAAATATTTTAAGAAAGGAAAAAAAATGACGAAAAAAGGGGTGCAACACGAGGACTTCCCAGGGGATCACCCATCCTAGTACTACTCTCGCCCAAGCACGCTTAACTTCGGAGTTCTGATGGGATCCGGTGCATTAGTGCTGGTATGATCGCACCCGTTAGAGTTGTGCAAACTAATTGTATATACTGATGTTTAGAGAGTATTTGCAATTTACTAGGATAAATTGAAAAAATGATGCAATAAATTGGAAATTAATTAAAAAATAGTGAAATTAATTATTAAAATATGATAAAAATTAAAGTAAAGTCACAATACATATAGAATTAATGCAAGAAACGAGTTGCAAATAAAAGAAATATTTTAAGAAAGGAAAAAAAAATGACGAAAAAAGGGGTGCAACACGAGGACTTCCCAGGGGGTCACCCATCCTAGTACTACTCTCGCCCAAGCGCGCTTAACTTCGGAGTTCTGATGGGATCCGGTGCATTAGTGCTGGTATGATCGCACCCGTTAGAGTTGTGCAAACTAATTGTATATACTGATGTTTAGAGAGTATTTGCAATTTACTAGGATAAATTGAAAAAATGATGCAATAAATTGGAAATTAATTAAAAAATAGTGAAATTAATTATTAAAATATGATAAAAATTAAAGTAAAGTCACAATACATATAGAATTAATGCAAGAAACGAGTTGCAAATAAAAGAAATATTTTAAGAAAGGAAAAAAAAATGACGAAAAAAGGGGTGCAACACGAGGACTTCCCAGGGGGTCACCCATCCTAGTACTACTCTCGCCCAAGCACGCTTAACTTCGGAGTTCTTATGGGATCCGGTGCATTAGTGCTGGTATGATCGCACCCGTTAGAGTTGTGCAAACTAATTGTATATACTGATGTTTAGAGAGTATTTGCAATTTACTAGGATAAATTAAAAAAATGATGCAATAAATTGGAAATTAATTAAAAAATAGTGAAATTAATTATTAAAATATGATAAAAATTAAAGTAAAGTCACAATACATATAGAATTAATGCAAGAAACGAGTTGCAAATAAAAAAAATATTTTAAGAAAGGAAAAAAAAATGACGAAAAAAGGGGTGCAACACGAGGACTTCCCAGGGGGTCACCCATCCTAGTACTACTCTCGCCCAAGCACGCTTAACTTCGGAGTTCTGATGGGATCCGGTGCATTAGTGCTGGTATGATCGCACCCGTTAGAGTTGTGCAAACTAATTGTATATACTGATGTTTAGAGAGTATTTGCAATTTACTAGGATAAATTGAAAAAATGATGCAATAAATTGGAAATTAATTAAAAAATAGTGAAATTAATTATTAAAATATGATAAAAATTAAAGTAAAGTCACAATACATATAGAATTAATGCAAGAAACGAGTTGCAAATAAAAGAAATATTTTAAGAAAGGAAAAAAAAAATGACGAAAAAAGGGGTGCAACACGAGGACTTCCCAGGGGGTCACCCATCCTAGTACTACTCTCGCCCAAGCACGCTTAACTTCGGAGTTCTGATGGGATCCGGTGCATTAGTGCTGGTATGATCGCACCCGTTAGAGTTGTGCAAACTAATTGTATATACTGATGTTTAGAGAGTATTTGCAGTTTACTAGGATAAATTGAAAAAATGATGCAATAAATTGGAAATTAATTAAAAAATAGTGAAATTAATTATTAAAATATGATAAAAATTAAAGTAAAGTCACAATACATATAGAATTAATGCAAGAAACGAGTTGCAAATAAAAGAAATATTTTAAGAAAGGAAAAAAAAAATGACGAAAAAAGGGGTGCAACACGAGGACTTCCCAGGGGGTCACCCATCCTAGTACTACTCTCGCCCAAGCACGCTTAACTTCGGAGTTCTGATGGGATCCGGTGCATTAGTGCTGGTATGATCGCACCCGTTAGAGTTGTGCAAACTAATTGTATATACTGATGTTTAGAGAGTATTTGCAATTTACTAGGATAAATTGAAAAAATGATGCAATAAATTGGAAATTAATTAAAAAATAGTGAAATTAATTATTAAAATATGATAAAAATTAAAGTAAAGTCACAATACATATAGAATTAATGCAAGAAACGAGTTGCAAATAAAAGAAATATTTTAAGAAAGGAAAAAAAAAATGACGAAAAAAGGGGTGCAACACGAGGACTTCCCAGGGGGTCACCCATCCTAGTACTACTCTCGCCCAAGCACGCTTAACTTCGGAGTTCTGATGGGATCCGGTGCATTAGTGCTGGTATGATCGCACCCGTTAGAGTTGTGCAAACTAATTGTATATACTGATGTTTAGAGAGTATTTGCAATTTACTAGGATAAATTGAAAAAATAATGCAATAAATTGGAAATTAATTAAAAAATAGTGAAATTAATTATTAAAATATGATAAAAATTAAAGTAAAGTCACAATACATATAGAATTAATGCAAGAAACGAGTTGCAAATAAAAGAAATATTTTAAGAAAGGAAAAAAAAAATGACGAAAAAAGGGGTGCAACACGAGGACTTCCCAGGGGGTCACCCATCCTAGTACTACTCTCGCCCAAGCACGCTTAACTTCGGAGTTCTGATGGGATCCGGTGCATTAGTGCTGGTATGATCGCACCCGTTAGAGCTGTGCAAACTAATTGTATATACTGATGTTTAGAGAGTATTTGTAATTTACTAGGATAAATTGAAAAAATGATGCAATAAATTGGAAATTAATTAAAAATTAGTGAAATTAATTATTAAAATATGATAAAAATTAAAGTAAAGTCACAATACATATAGAATTAATGCAAGAAACGAGTTGCAAATAAAAGAAATATTTTAAGAAAAAGGAAAAAAAAAATGACGAAAAAAGGGGTGCAACACGAGGACTTCCCAGGGGGTCACCCATCCTAGTACTACTCTCGCCCAAGCACGCTTAACTTCGGAGTTCTGATGGGATCCGGTGCATTAGTGCTGGTATGATCGCACCCGTTAGAGTTGTGCAAACTAATTGTATATACTGATGTTTAGAGAGTATTTGCAATTTACTAGGATAAATTGAAAAAATGATGCAATAAATTGGAAATTAATTAAAAAATAGTGAAATTAATTATTAAAATATGATAAAAATTAAAGTAAAGTCACAATACATATAGAATTAATGCAAGAAACGAGTTGCAAATAAAAGAAATATTTTAAGAAAGGAAAAAAAAAATGACGAAAAAAGGGGTGCAACACGAGGACTTCCCAGGGGGTCACCCATCCTAGTACTACTCTCGCCCAAGCACGCTTAACTTCGGAGTTCTGATGGGATCCGGTGCATTAGTGCTGGTATGATCGCACCCGTTAGAGTTGTGCAAACTAATTGTATATACTGATGTTTAGAGAGTATTTGCAATTTACTAGGATAAATTGAAAAAATGATGCAATAAATTGGAAATTAATTAAAAAATAGTGAAATTAATTATTAAAATATGATAAAAATTAAAGTAAAGTCACAATACATATAGAATTAATGCAAGAAACGAGTTGCAAATAAAAGAAATATTTTAAGAAAGGAAAAAAAAAATGACGAAAAAAGGGGTGCAACACGAGGACTTCCCAGGGGGTCACCCATCCTAGTACTACTCTCGCCCAAGCACTCTTAACTTCGGAGTTCTGATGGGATCCGGTGCATTAGTGCTGGTATGATCGCACCCGTTAGAGTTGTGCAAACTAATTGTATATACTGATGTTTAGAGAGTATTTGCAATTTACTAGGATAAATTGAAAAAATGATGCAATAAATTGGAAATTAATTAAAAAATAGTGAAATTAATTATTAAAATATGATAAAAATTAAAGTAAAGTCACAATACATATAGAATTAATGCAAGAAACGAGTTGCAAATAAAAGAAATATTTTAAGAAAGGAAAAAAAAAAATGACGAAAAAAGGGGTGCAACACGAGGACTTCCCAGGGGGTCACCCATCCTAGTACTACTCTCGCCCAAGCACGCTTAACTTCGGAGTTCTGATGGGATCCGGTGCATTAGTGCTGGTATGATCGCACCCGTTAGAGTTGTGCAAACTAATTGTATATACTGATGTTTAGAGAGTATTTGCAATTTACTAGGATAAATTGAAAAAATGATGCAATAAATTGGAAATTAATTAAAAAATAGTGAAATTAATTATTAAAATATGATAAAAATTAAAGTAAAGTCACAATACATATAGAATTAATGCAAGAAACGAGTTGCAAATAAAAGAAATATTTTAAGAAAGGAAAAAAAAAATGACGAAAAAAGGGGTGCAACAGAGGACTTCCGAGGGGGTCACCCATCCTAGTACTACTCTCGCCCAAGCACGCTTAACTTCGGAGTTCTGATGGGATCCGGTGCATTAGTGCTGGTATGATCGCACCCGTTAGAGTTGTGCAAACTAATTGTATATACTGATGTTTAGAGAGTATTTGCAATTTACTAGGATAAATTGAAAAAATGATGCAATAAATTGGAAATTAATTAAAAAATAGTGAAATTAATTATTAAAATATGATAAAAATTAAAGTAAAGTCACAATACATATAGAATTAATGCAAGAAACGAGTTGCAAATAAAAGAAATATTTTAAGAAAGGAAAAAAAAAATGACGAAAAAAGGGGTGCAACACGAGGACTTCCCAGGGGTCACCCATCCTAGTACTACTCTCGCCCAAGCACGCTTAACTTCGAAGTACTGATGGGATCCGGTGCATTAGTGCTGGTATGATCGCACCTGTTAGAGTTGTGCAAACTAATTGTATATACTGATGTTTAGAGAGTATTTGCAATTTACTAGGATAAATTGAAAAAATGATGCAATAAATTGGAAATTAATTAAAAAATAGTGAAATTAATTATTAAAATATGATAAAAATTAAAGTAAAGTCACAATACATATAGAATTAATGCAAGAAACGAGTTGCAAATAAAAGAAATATTTTAAGAAAGGAAAAAAAAATGGCGAAAAAAGGGGTGCAACACGAGGACTTCCCAGGGGGTCACCCATCCTAGTACTACTCTCGCCCAAGCACGCTTAACTTCGGAGTTCTGATGGGATCCGGTGCATTAGTGCTGGTATGATCGCACCCGTTAGAGTTGTGCAAACTAATTGTATATACTGATGTTTAGAGAGTATTTGCAATTTACTAGGATAAATTGAAAAAATGATGCAATAAATTGGAAATTAATTAAAAAATAGTGAAATTAATTATTAAAATATGATAAAAATTAAAGTAAAGTCACAATACATATAGAATTAATGCAAGAAACGAGTTGCAAATAAAAGAAATATTTTAAGAAAGGAAAAAAAAAATGACGAAAAAAGGGGTGCAACACGAGGATTTCCCAGGGGGTCACCCATCCTAGTACTACTCTCGCCCAAGCACGCTTAACTTCGGAGTTCTGATGGGATCCGGTGCATTAGTGTTGGTATGATCGCACCCGTTAGAGTTGTGCAAACTAATTGTATATACTGATGTTTAGAGAGTATTTGCAATTTACTAGGATAAATTGAAAAAATGATGCAATAAATTGGAAATTAATTAAAAAATAGTGAAATTAATTATTAAAATATGATAAAAATTAAAGTAAAGTCACAATACATATAGAATTAATGCAAGAAACGAGTTGCAAATAAAAGAAATATTTTAAGAAAGGAAAAAAAAAATGACGAAAAAAGGGGTGCAACACGAGGACTTCCCAGGGGGTCACCCATCCTAGTACTACTCTCGCCCAAGCACGCTTAACTTCGGAGTTCTGATGGGATCCGGTGCATTAGTGCTGGTATGATCGCACCCGTTAGAGTTGTGCAAACTAATTGTATATATTGATGTTTAGAGAGTATTTGCAATTTACTAGGATAAATTGAAAAAATGATGCAATAAATTGGAAATTAATTAAAAAATAGTGAAATTAATTATTAAAATATGATAAAAATTAAAGTAAAGTCACAATACATATAGAATTAATGCAAGAAACGAGTTGCAAATAAAAGAAATATTTTAAGAAAGGAAAAAAAAAATGACGAAAAAAGGGGTGCAACACGAGGACTTCCCAGGGGGTCACCCATCCTAGTACTACTCTCGCCCAAGCACGCTTAACTTCGGAGTTCTGATGGGATCCGGTGCATTAGTGCTGGTATGATCGCACCCGTTAGAGTTGTGCAAACTAATTGTATATACTGATGTTTAGAGAGTATTTGCAATTTACTAGGATAAATTGAAAAAATGATGCAATAAATTGGAAATTAATTAAAAAATAGTGAAATTAATTATTAAAATATGATAAAAATTAAAGTAAAGTCACAATACATATAGAATTAATGCAAGAAACGAGTTGCAAATAAAAGAAATATTTTAAGAAAGGAAAAAAAAATGACGAAAAAAGGGGTGCAACACGAGGACTTCCCAGGGGGTCACCCATCCTAGTACTACTCTCGCCCAAGCACGCTTAACTTCGGAGTTCTGATGGGATCCGGTGCATTAGTGCTGGTATGATCGCACCAGTTAGAGTTGTGCAAACTAATTGTATATACTGATGTTTAGAGAGTATTTGCAATTTACTAGGATAAATTGAAAAAATGATGCAATAAATTGGAAATTAATTAAAAAATAGTGAAATTAATTATTAAAATATGATAAAAATTAAAGTAAAGTCACAATACATATAGAATTAATGCAAGAAACGAGTTGCAAATAAAAGAAATATTTTAAGAAAGGAAAAAAAAAATGACGAAAAAAGGGGTGCAACACGAGAACTTCCCAGGGGGTCACCCATCCTAGTACTACTCTCGCCCAAGCACGCTTAACTTCGGAGTTCTGATGGGATCCGGTGCATTAGTGCTGGTATGATCGCACCCGTTAGAGTTGTGCAAACTAATTGTATATACTGATGTTTAGAGAGTATTTGCAATTTACTAGGATAAATTGAAAAAATGATGCAATAAATTGGAAATTAATTAAAAAATAGTGAAATTAATTATTAAAATATGATAAAAATTAAAGTAAAGTCACAATACATATAGAATTAATGCAAGAAACGAGTTGCAAATAAAAGAAATATTTTAAGAAAGGAAAAAAAAAATGACGAAAAAAGGGGGGCAACACGAGGACTTCCCAGGGGGTCACCCATCCTAGTACTACTCTCGCCCAAGCACGCTTAACTTCGGAGTTCTGATGGGATCCGGTGCATTAGTGCTGGTATGATCGCACCCGTTAGAGTTGTGCAAACTAATTGTATATACTGATGTTTAGAGAGTATTTGCAATTTACTAGGATAAATTGAAAAAATGATGCAATAAATTGGAAATTAATTAAAAAATAGTGAAATTAATTATTAAAATATGATAAAAATTAAAGTAAAGTCACAATACATATAGAATTAATGCAAGAAACGAGTTGCAAATAAAAGAAATATTTTAAGAAAGGAAAAAAAAAATGACGAAAAAAGGGGTGCAACACGAGAACTTCCCAGGGGGTCACCCATCCTAGTACTACTCTCGCCCAAGCACGCTTAACTTCGGAGTTCTGATGGGATCCGGTGCATTAGTGCTGGTATGATCGCACCCGTTAGAGTTGTGCAAACTAATTGTATATACTGATGTTTAGAGAGTATTTGCAATTTACTAGGATAAATTGAAAAAATGATGCAATAAATTGGAAATTAATTAAAAAATAGTGAAATTAATTATTAAAATATGATAAAAATTAAAGTAAAGTCACAATACATATAGAATTAATGCAAGAAACGAGTTGCAAATAAAAGAAATATTTTAAGAAAGGAAAAAAAAAAATGACGAAAAAAGGGGTGCAACAACACGAGGACTTCCCAGGGGGTCACCCATCCTAGTACTACTCTCGCCCAAGCACGCTTAACTTCGGAGTTCTGATGGGATCCGGTGCATTAGTGCTGGTATGATCGCACCCGTTAGAGTTGTGCAAACTAATTGTATATACTGATGTTTAGAGAGTATTTGCAATTTACTAGGATAAATTGAAAAAATGATGCAATAAATTGGAAATTAATTAAAAAATAGTGAAATTAATTATTAAAATATGATAAAAATTAAAGTAAAGTCACAATACATATAGAATTAATGCAAGAAACGAGTTGCAAATAAAAGAAATATTTTAAGAAAGGAAAAAAAAATGACGAAAAAAGGGGTGCAACACGAGGACTTCCCAGGGGGTCACCCATCCTAGTACTACTCTCGCCCAAGCACGCTTAACTTCGGAGTTCTGATGGGATCCGGTGCATTAGTGCTGGTATGATCGCACCCGTTAGAGTTGTGCAAACTAATTGTATATACTGATGTTTAGAGAGTATTTGCAATTTACTAGGATAAATTGAAAAAATGATGCAATAAATTGGAAATTAATTAAAAAATAGTGAAATTAATTATTAAAATATGATAAAAATTAAAGTAAAGTCACAATACATATAGAATTAATGCAAGAAACGAGTTGCAAATAAAAGAAATATTTGAAGAAAGGAAAAAAAAAATGACGAAAAAAGGGGTGCAACACGAGGACTTCCCAGGGGGTCACCCATCCTAGTACTACTCTCGCCCAAGCACGCTTAACTTCGGAGTTCTGATGGGATCCGGTGCATTAGTGCTGGTATGATCGCACCCGTTAGAGTTGTGCAAACTAATTGTATATACTGATGTTTAGAGAGTATTTGCAATTTACTAGGATAAATTGAAAAAATGATGCAATAAATTGGAAATTAATTAAAAAATAGTGAAATTAATTATTAAAATATGATAAAAATTAAAGTAAAGTCACAATACATATAGAATTAATGCAAGAAACGAGTTGCAAATAAAAGAAATATTTTAAGAAAGGAAAAAAAAAATGACGAAAAAAGGGGTGCAACACGAGGACTTCCCAGGGGGTCACCCATCCTAGTACTACTCTCGCCCAAGCACGCTTAACTTCGGAGTTCTGATGGGATCCGGTGCATTAGTGCTGGTATGATCGCACCAGTTAGAGTTGTGCAAACTAATTGTATATACTGATGTTTAGAGAGTATTTGCAATTTACTAGGATAAATTGAAAAAATGATGCAATAAATTGGAAATTAATTAAAAAATAGTGAAATTAATTATTAAAATATGATAAAAATTAAAGTAAAGTCACAATACATATAGAATTAATGCAAGAAACGAGTTGCAAATAAAAGAAATATTTTAAGAAAGGAAAAAAAAAATGACGAAAAAAGGGGTGCAACACGAGAACTTCCCAGGGGGTCACCCATCCTAGTACTACTCTCGCCCAAGCACGCTTAACTTCGGAGTTCTGATGGGATCCGGTGCATTAGTGCTGGTATGGTCGCACCCGTTAGAGTTGTGCAAACTAATTGTATATACTGATGTTTAGAGAGTATTTGCAATTTACTAGGATAAATTGAAAAAATGATGCAATAAATTGGAAATTAATTAAAAAATAGTGAAATTAATTATTAAAATATGATAAAAATTAAAGTAAAGTCACAATACATATAGAATTAATGCAAGAAACGAGTTGCAAATAAAAGAAATATTTTAAGAAAGGAAAAAAAAATGACGAAAAAAGGGGTGCAACACGAGGACTTCCCAGGGGGTCACCCATCCTAGTACTACTCTCGCCCAAGCACGCTTAACTTCGGAGTTCTGATGGGATCCGGTGCATTAGTGCTGGTATGATCGCACCCGTTAGAGTTGTGCAAACTAATTGTATATACTGATGTTTAGAGAGTATTTGCAATTTACTAGGATAAATTGAAAAAATGATGCAATAAATTGGAAATTAATTAAAAAATAGTGAAATTAATTATTAAAATATGATAAAAATTAAAGTAAAGTCACAATACATATAGAATTAATGCAAGAAACGAGTTGCAAATAAAAGAAATATTTTAAGAAAGGAAAAAAAAAATGACGAAAAAAGGGGTGCAACACGAGAACTTCCCAGGGGGTCACCCATCCTAGTACTACTCTCGCCCAAGCACGCTTAACTTCGGAGTTCTGATGGGATCCGGTGCATTAGTGCTGGTATGATCGCACCCGTTAGAGTTGTGCAAACTAATTGTATATACTGATGTTTAGAGAGTATTTGCAATTTACTAGGATAAATTGAAAAAATGATGCAATAAATTGGAAATTAATTAAAAAATAGTGAAATTAATTATTAAAATATGATAAAAATTAAAGTAAAGTCACAATACATATAGAATTAATGCAAGAAACGAGTTGCAAATAAAAGAAATATTTTAAGAAAGGAAAAAAAAATGACGAAAAAAGGGGTGCAACACGAGGACTTCCCAGGGGGTCACCCATCCTAGTACTACTCTCGCCCAAGCACGCTTAACTTCGGAGTTCTGATGGGATCCGGTGCATTAGTGCTGGTATGATCGCACCCGTTAGAGTTGTGCAAACTAATTGTATATACTGATGTTTAGAGAGTATTTGCAATTTACTGGGATAAATTGAAAAAATGATGCAATAAATTGGAAATTAATTAAAAAATAGTGAAATTAATTATTAAAATATGATAAAAATTAAAGTAAAGTCACAATACATATAGAATTAATGCAAGAAACGAGTTGCAAATAAAAGAAATATTTTAAGAAAGGAAAAAAAAAATGACGAAAAAAGGGGTGCAACACGAGGACTTCCCAGGGGGTCACCCATCCTAGTACTACTCTCGACCAAGCACGCTTAACTTCGGAGTTCTGATGGGATCCGGTGCATTAGTGCTGGTATGATCGCACCCGTTAGAGTTGTGCAAACTAATTGTATATACTGATGTTTAGAGAGTATTTGCAATTTACTAGGATAAATTGAAAAAATGATGCAATAAATTGGAAATTAATTAAAAAATAGTGAAATTAATTATTAAAATATGATAAAAATTAAAGTAAAGTCACAATACATATAGAATTAATGCAAGAAACGAGTTGCAAATAAAAGAAATATTTTAAGAAAGGAAAAAAAAATGACGAAAAAAGGGGTGCAACACGAGGACTTCCCAGGGGGTCACCCATCCTAGTACTACTCTCGCCCAAGCACGCTTAACTTCGGAGTTCTAATGGGATCCGGTGCATTAGTGCTGGTATGATCGCACCCGTTAGAGTTGTGCAAACTAATTGTATATACTGATGTTTAGAGAGTATTTGCAATTTACTAGGATAAATTGAAAAAATGATGCAATAAATTGGAAATTAATTAAAAAATAGTGAAATTAATTATTAAAATATGATAAAAATTAAAGTAAAGTCACAATACATATAGAATTAATGCAAGAAACGAGTTGCAAATAAAAGAAATATTTTAAGAAAGGAAAAAAAAATGACGAAAAAAGGGGTGCAACACGAGGACTTCCCAGGGGGTCACCCATCCTAGTACTACTCTCGCCCAAGCACGCTTGACTTCGGAGTTCTGATGGGATCCGGTGCATTAGTGCTGGTATGATCGCACCCGTTAGAGTTGTGCAAACTAATTGTATATACTGATGTTTAGAGAGTATTTGCAATTTACTGGGATAAATTGAAAAAATGATGCAATAAATTGGAAATTAATTAAAAAATAGTGAAATTAATTATTAAAATATGATAAAAATTAAAGTAAAGTCACAATACATATAGAATTAATGCAAGAAACGAGTTGCAAATAAAAGAAATATTTTAAGAAAGGAAAAAAAAAATGACGAAAAAAGGGGTGCAACACGAGGACTTCCCAGGGGGTCACCCATCCTAGTACTACTCTCGCCCAAGCACGCTTAACTTCGGAGTTCTGATGGGATCCGATGCATTAGTGCTGGTATGATCGCACCCGTTAGAGTTGTGCAAACTAATTGTATATACTGATGTTTAGAGAGTATTTGCAATTTACTAGGATAAATTGAAAAAATGATGCAATAAATTGGAAATTAATTAAAAAATAGTGAAATTAATTATTAAAATATGATAAAAATTAAAGTAAAGTCACAATACATAGAGAATTAATGCAAGAAACGAGTTGCAAATAAAAGAAATATTTTAAGAAAGGAAAAAAAAAATGACGAAAAAAGGGGTGCAACACGAGGACTTCCCAGGGGGTCACCCATCCTAGTACTACTCTCGCCCAAGCACGCTTAACTTCGGAGTTCTGATGGGATCCGGTGCATTAGTGCTGGTATGATCGCACCCGTTAGAGTTGTGCAAACTAATTGTATATACTGATGTTTAGAGAGTATTTGCAATTTACTAGGATAAATTGAAAAAATGATGCAATAAATTGGAAATTAATTAAAAAATAGTGAAATTAATTATTAAAATATGATAAAAATTAAAGTAAAGTCACAATACATATAGAATTAATGCAAGAAACGAGTTGCAAATAAAAGAAATATTTTAAGAAAGGAAAAAAAAAATGACGAAAAAAGGGGTGCAACACGAGGACTTCCCAGGGGGTCACCCATCCTAGTACTACTCTCGCCCAAGCACGCTTAACTTCGGAGTTCTGATGGGATCCGGTGCATTAGTGCTGGTATGATCGCACCCGTTAGAGTTGTGCAAACTAATTGTATATACTGATGTTTAGAGAGTATTTGCAATTTACTAGGATAAATTGAAAAAATGATGCAATAAATTGGAAATTAATTAAAAAATAGTGAAATTAATTATTAAAATATGATAAAAATTAAAGTAAAGTCACAATACATATAGAATTAATGCAAGAAACGAGTTGCAAATAAAAGAAATATTTTAAGAAAGGAAAAAAAAATGACGAAAAAAGGGGTGCAACACGAGGACTTCCCAGGGGGTCACCCATCCTAGTACTACTCTCGCCCAAGCACGCTTAACTTCGGAGTTCTGATGGGATCCGGTGCATTAGTGCTGGTATGATCGCACCCGTTAGAGTTGTGCAAACTAATTGTATATACTGATGTTTAGAGAGTATTTGCAATTTACTAGGATAAATTGAAAAAATGATGCAATAAATTGGAAATTAATTAAAAAATAGTGAAATTAATTATTAAAATATGATAAAAATTAAAGTAAAGTCACAATACATATAGAATTAATGCAAGAAACGAGTTGCAAATAAAAGAAATATTTTAAGAAAGGAAAAAAAAAATGACGAAAAAAGGGGTGCAACACGAGGACTTCCCAGGGGGTCACCCATCCTAGTACTACTCTCGCCCAAGCACGCTTAACTTCGGAGTTCTGATGGGATCCGGTGCATTAGTGCTGGTATGATCGCACCCGTTAGAGTTGTGCAAACTAATTGTATATACTGATGTTTAGAGAGTATTTGCAATTTACTAGGATAAATTGAAAAAATGATGCAATAAATTGGAAATTAATTAAAAAATAGTGAAATTAATTATTAAAATATGATAAAAATTAAAGTAAAGTCACAATACATATAGAATTAATGCAAGAAACGAGTTGCAAATAAAAGAAATATTTTAAGAAAGGAAAAAAAAAATGACGAAAAAAGGGGTGCAACACGAGGACTTCCCAGGGGGTCACCCATCCTAGTACTACTCTCGCCCAAGCACGCTTAACTTCGGAGTTCTGATGGGATCCGGTGCATTAGTGCTGGTATGATCGCACCCGTTAGAGTTGTGCAAACTAATTGTATATATTGATGTTTAGAGAGTATTTGCAATTTACTAGGATAAATTGAAAAAATGATGCAATAAATTGGAAATTAATTAAAAAATAGTGAAATTAATTATTAAAATATGATAAAAATTAAAGTAAAGTCACAATACATATAGAATTAATGCAAGAAACGAGTTGCAAATAAAAGAAATATTTTAAGAAAGGAAAAAAAAATGACGAAAAAAGGGGTGCAACACGAGGACTTCCCAGGGGGTCACCCATCCTAGTACTACTCTCGCCCAAGCACGCTTAACTTCGGAGTTCTGATGGGATCCGGTGCATTAGTGCTGGTATGATCGCACCCGTTAGAGTTGTGCAAACTAATTGTATATACTGATGTTTAGAGAGTATTTGCAATTTACTAGGATAAATTGAAAAAATGATGCAATAAATTGGAAATTAATTAAAAAATAGTGAAATTAATTATTAAAATATGATAAAAATTAAAGTAAAGTCACAATACATATAGAATTAATGCAAGAAACGAGTTGCAAATAAAAGAAATATTTTAAGAAAGGAAAAAAAAAATGACGAAAAAAGGGGTGCAACAACGAGGACTTCCCAGGGGGTCACCCATCCTAGTACTACTCTCGCCCAAGCACGCTTAACTTCGGAGTTCTGATGGGATCCGGTGCATTAGTGCTGGTATGATCGCACCCGTTAGAGTTGTGCAAACTAATTGTATATACCGATGTTTAGAGAGTATTTGCAATTTACTAGGATAAATTGAAAAAATGATGCAATAAATTGGAAATTAATTAAAAAATAGTGAAATTAATTATTAAAATATGATAAAAATTAAAGTAAAGTCACAATACATATAGAATTAATGCAAGAAACGAGTTGCAAATAAAAGAAATATTTTAAGAAAGGAAAAAAAAAATGACGAAAAAAGGGGTGCAACACGAGGACTTCCCAGGGGGTCACCCATCCTAGTACTACTCTCGCCCAAGCACGCTTAACTTCGGAGTTCTGATGGGATCCGGTGCATTAGTGCTGGTATGATCGCACCCGTTAGAGTTGTGCAAACTAATTGTATATACTGATGTTTAGAGAGTATTTGCAATTTACTAGGATAAATTGAAAAAATGATGCAATAAATTGGAAATTAATTAAAAAATAGTGAAATTAATTATTAAAATATGATAAAAATTAAAGTAAAGTCACAATACATATAGAATTAATGCAAGAAACGAGTTGCAAATAAAAGAAATATTTTAAGAAAGGAAAAAAAAAATGACGAAAAAAGGGGTGCAACACGAGGACTTCCCAGGGGGTCACCCATCCTAGTACTACTCTCGCCCAAGCACGCTTAACTTCGGAGTTCTGATGGGATCCGGTGCATTAGTGCTGGTATGATCGCACCCGTTAGAGTTGTGCAAACTAATTGTATATACTGATGTTTAGAGAGTATTTGCAATTTACTAGGATAAATTGAAAAAATGATGCAATAAATTGGAAATTAATTAAAAAATAGTGAAATTAATTATTAAAATATGATAAAAATTAAAGTAAAGTCACAATACATATAGAATTAATGCAAGAAACGAGTTGCAAATAAAAGAAATATTTTAAGAAAGGAAAAAAAAAATGACGAAAAAAGGGGTGCAACACGAGGACTTCCCAGGGGGTCACCCATCCTAGTACTACTCTCGCCCAAGCACGCTTAACTTCGGAGTTCTGATGGGATCCGGTGCATTAGTGCTGGTATGATCGCACCCGTTAGAGTTGTGCAAACTAATTGTATATACTGATGTTTAGAGAGTATTTGCAATTTACTAGGATAAATTGAAAAAATGATGCAATAAATTGGAAATTAATTAAAAAATAGTGAAATTAATTATTAAAATATGATAAAAATTAAAGTAAAGTCACAATACATATAGAATTAATGCAAGAAACGAGTTGCAAATAAAAGAAATATTTTAAGAAAGGAAAAAAAAATGACGAAAAAAGGGGTGCAACACGAGGACTTCCCAGGGGGTCACCCATCCTAGTACTACTCTCGCCCAAGCACGCTTAACTTCGGAGTTCTGATGGGATCCGGTGCATTAGTGCTGGTATGATCGCACCCGTTAGAGTTGTGCAAACTAATTGTATATACTGATGTTTAGAGAGTATTTGCAATTTACTAGGATAAATTGAAAAAATGATGCAATAAATTGGAAATTAATTAAAAAATAGTGAAATTAATTATTAAAATATGATAAAAATTAAAGTAAAGTCACAATACATATAGAATTAATGCAAGAAACGAGTTGCAAATAAAAGAAATATTTTAAGAAAGGAAAAAAAAAATGACGAAAAAAGGGGTGCAACACGAGGACTTCCCAGGGGGTCACCCATCCTAGTACTACTCTCGCCCAAGCACGCTTAACTTCGGAGTTCTGATGGGATCCGGTGCATTAGTGCTGGTATGATCGCACCCGTTAGAGTTGTGCAAACTAATTGTATATACTGATGTTTAGAGAGTATTTGCAATTTACTAGGATAAATTGAAAAAATGATGCAATAAATTGGAAATTAATTAAAAAATAGTGAAATTAATTATTAAAATATGATAAAAATTAAAGTAAAGTCACAATACATATAGAATTAATGCAAGAAACGAGTTGCAAATAAAAGAAATATTTTAAGAAAGGAAAAAAAAAATGACGAAAAAAGGGGTGCAACACGAGGACTTCCCAGGGGGTCACCCATCCTAGTACTACTCTCGCCCAAGCACGCTTAACTTCGGAGTTCTGATGGGATCCGGTGCATTATCCGGTGCATTAGTGCTGGTATGATCGCACCCGTTAGAGTTGTGCAAACTAATTGTATATACTGATGTTTAGAGAGTATTTGCAATTTACTAGGATAAATTGAAAAAATGATGCAATAAATTGGAAATTAATTAAAAAATAGTGAAATTAATTATTAAAATATGATAAAAATTAAAGTAAAGTCACAATACATATAGAATTAATGCAAGAAACGAGTTGCAAATAAAAGAAATATTTTAAGAAAGGAAAAAAAAAATGACGAAAAAAGGGGTGCAACACGAGGACTTCCCAGGGGGTCACCCATCCTAGTACTACTCTCGCCCAAGCACGCTTAACTTCGGAGTTCTGATGGGATCCGGTGCATTAGTGCTGGTATGATCGCACCCGTTAGAGTTGTGCAAACTAATTGTATATACTGATGTTTAGAGAGTATTTGCAATTTACTAGGATAAATTGAAAAAATGATGCAATAAATTGGAAATTAATTAAAAAATAGTGAAATTAATTATTAAAATATGATAAAAATTAAAGTAAAGTCACAATACATATAGAATTAATGCAAGAAACGAGTTGCAAATAAAAGAAATATTTTAAGAAAGGAAAAAAAAAATGACGAAAAAAGGGGTGCAACACGAGGACTTCCCAGGGGGTCACCCATCCTAGTACTACTCTCGCCCAAGCACGCTTAACTTCGGAGTTCTGATGGGATCCGGTGCATTAGTGCTGGTATGATCGCACCCGTTAGAGTTGTGCAAACTAATTGTATATACTGATGTTTAGAGAGTATTTGCAATTTACTAGGATAAATTGAAAAAATGATGCAATAAATTGGAAATTAATTAAAAAATAGTGAAATTAATTATTAAAATATGATAAAAATTAAAGTAAAGTCACAATACATATAGAATTAATGCAAGAAACGAGTTGCAAATAAAAGAAATATTTTAAGAAAGGAAAAAAAAAATGACGAAAAAAGGGGTGCAACACGAGGACTTCCCAGGGGGTCACCCATCCTAGTACTACTCTCGCCCAAGCACGCTTAACTTCGGAGTTCTGATGGGATCCGGTGCATTAGTGCTGGTATGATCGCACCCGTTAGAGTTGTGCAAACTAATTGTATATACTGATGTTTAGAGAGTATTTGCAATTTACTAGGATAAATTGAAAAAATGATGCAATAAATTGGAAATTAATTAAAAAATAGTGAAATTAATTATTAAAATATGATAAAAATTAAAGTAAAGTCACAATACATATAGAATTAATGCAAGAAACGAGTTGCAAATAAAAGAAATATTTTAAGAAAGGAAAAAAAAAATGACGAAAAAAGGGGTGCAACACGAGGACTTCCCAGGGGGTCACCCATCCTAGTACTACTCTCGCCCAAGCACGCTTAACTTCGGAGTTCTGATGGGATCCGGTGCATTAGTGCTGGTATGATCGCACCCGTTAGAGTTGTGCAAACTAATTGTATATACTGATGTTTAGAGAGTATTTGCAATTTACTAGGATAAATTGAAAAAATGATGCAATAAATTGGAAATTAATTAAAAAATAGTGAAATTAATTATTAAAATATGATAAAAATTAAAGTAAAGTCACAATACATATAGAATTAATGCAAGAAACGAGTTGCAAATAAAAGAAATATTTTAAGAAAGGAAAAAAAAAATGACGAAAAAAGGGGTGCAACACGAGGACTTCCCAGGGGGTCACCCATCCTAGTACTACTCTCGCCCAAGCACGCTTAACTTCGGAGTTCTGATGGGATCCGGTGCATTAGTGCTGGTATGATCGCACCCGTTAGAGTTGTGCAAACTAATTGTATATACTGATGTTTAGAGAGTATTTGCAATTTACTAGGATAAATTGAAAAAATGATGCAATAAATTGGAAATTAATTAAAAAATAGTGAAATTAATTATTAAAATATGATAAAAATTAAAGTAAAGTCACAATACATATAGAATTAATGCAAGAAACGAGTTGCAAATAAAAGAAATATTTTAAGAAAGGAAAAAAAAAATGACGAAAAAAGGGGTGCAACACGAGGACTTCCCAGGGGGTCACCCATCCTAGTACTACTCTCGCCCAAGCACGCTTAACTTCGGAGTTCTGATGGGATCCGGTGCATTAGTGCTGGTATGATCGCACCCGTTAGAGTTGTGCAAACTAATTGTATATACTGATGTTTAGAGAGTATTTGCAATTTACTAGGATAAATTGAAAAAATGATGCAATAAATTGGAAATTAATTAAAAAATAGTGAAATTAATTATTAAAATATGATAAAAATTAAAGTAAAGTCACAATACATATAGAATTAATGCAAGAAACGAGTTGCAAATAAAAGAAATATTTTAAGAAAGGAAAAAAAAAATGACGAAAAAAGGGGTGCAACACGAGGACTTCCCAGGGGGTCACCCATCCTAGTACTACTCTCGCCCAAGCACGCTTAACTTCGGAGTTCTGATGGGATCCGGTGCATTAGTGCTGGTATGATCGCACCCGTTAGAGTTGTGCAAACTAATTGTATATACTGATGTTTAGAGAGTATTTGCAATTTACTAGGATAAATTGAAAAAATGATGCAATAAATTGGAAATTAATTAAAAAATAGTGAAATTAATTATTAAAATATGATAAAAATTAAAGTAAAGTCACAATACATATAGAATTAATGCAAGAAACGAGTTGCAAATAAAAGAAATATTTTAAGAAAGGAAAAAAAAAATGACGAAAAAAGGGGTGCAACACGAGGACTTCCCAGGGGGTCACCCATCCTAGTACTACTCTCGCCCAAGCACGCTTAACTTCGGAGTTCTGATGGGATCCGGTGCATTAGTGCTGGTATGATCGCACCCGTTAGAGTTGTGCAAACTAATTGTATATACTGATGTTTAGAGAGTATTTGCAATTTACTAGGATAAATTGAAAAAATGATGCAATAAATTGGAAATTAATTAAAAAATAGTGAAATTAATTATTAAAATATGATAAAAATTAAAGTAAAGTCACAATACATATAGAATTAATGCAAGAAACGAGTTGCAAATAAAAGAAATATTTTAAGAAAGGAAAAAAAAAATGACGAAAAAAGGGGTGCAACACGAGGACTTCCCAGGGGGTCACCCATCCTAGTACTACTCTCGCCCAAGCACGCTTAACTTCGGAGTTCTGATGGGATCCGGTGCATTAGTGCTGGTATGATCGCACCCGTTAGAGTTGTGCAAACTAATTGTATATACTGATGTTTAGAGAGTATTTGCAATTTACTAGGATAAATTGAAAAAATGATGCAATAAATTGGAAATTAATTAAAAAATAGTGAAATTAATTATTAAAATATGATAAAAATTAAAGTAAAGTCACAATACATATAGAATTAATGCAAGAAACGAGTTGCAAATAAAAGAAATATTTTAAGAAAGGAAAAAAAAAATGACGAAAAAAGGGGTGCAACACGAGGACTTCCCAGGGGGTCACCCATCCTAGTACTACTCTCGCCCAAGCACGCTTAACTTCGGAGTTCTGATGGGATCCGGTGCATTAGTGCTGGTATGATCGCACCCGTTAGAGTTGTGCAAACTAATTGTATATACTGATGTTTAGAGAGTATTTGCAATTTACTAGGATAAATTGAAAAAATGATGCAATAAATTGGAAATTAATTAAAAAATAGTGAAATTAATTATTAAAATATGATAAAAATTAAAGTAAAGTCACAATACATATAGAATTAATGCAAGAAACGAGTTGCAAATAAAAGAAATATTTTAAGAAAGGAAAAAAAAAATGACGAAAAAAGGGGTGCAACACGAGGACTTCCCAGGGGGTCACCCATCCTAGTACTACTCTCGCCCAAGCACGCTTAACTTCGGAGTTCTGATGGGATCCGGTGCATTAGTGCTGGTATGATCGCACCCGTTAGAGTTGTGCAAACTAATTGTATATACTGATGTTTAGAGAGTATTTGCAATTTACTAGGATAAATTGAAAAAATGATGCAATAAATTGGAAATTAATTAAAAAATAGTGAAATTAATTATTAAAATATGATAAAAATTAAAGTAAAGTCACAATACATATAGAATTAATGCAAGAAACGAGTTGCAAATAAAAGAAATATTTTAAGAAAGGAAAAAAAAAATGACGAAAAAAGGGGTGCAACACGAGGACTTCCCAGGGGGTCACCCATCCTAGTACTACTCTCGCCCAAGCACGCTTAACTTCGGAGTTCTGATGGGATCCGGTGCATTAGTGCTGGTATGATCGCACCCGTTAGAGTTGTGCAAACTAATTGTATATACTGATGTTTAGAGAGTATTTGCAATTTACTAGGATAAATTGAAAAAATGATGCAATAAATTGGAAATTAATTAAAAAATAGTGAAATTAATTATTAAAATATGATAAAAATTAAAGTAAAGTCACAATACATATAGAATTAATGCAAGAAACGAGTTGCAAATAAAAGAAATATTTTAAGAAAGGAAAAAAAAAATGACGAAAAAAGGGGTGCAACACGAGGACTTCCCAGGGGGTCACCCATCCTAGTACTACTCTCGCCCAAGCACGCTTAACTTCGGAGTTCTGATGGGATCCGGTGCATTAGTGCTGGTATGATCGCACCCGTTAGAGTTGTGCAAACTAATTGTATATACTGATGTTTAGAGAGTATTTGCAATTTACTAGGATAAATTGAAAAAATGATGCAATAAATTGGAAATTAATTAAAAAATAGTGAAATTAATTATTAAAATATGATAAAAATTAAAGTAAAGTCACAATACATATAGAATTAATGCAAGAAACGAGTTGCAAATAAAAGAAATATTTTAAGAAAGGAAAAAAAAAATGACGAAAAAAGGGGTGCAACACGAGGACTTCCCAGGGGGTCACCCATCCTAGTACTACTCTCGCCCAAGCACGCTTAACTTCGGAGTTCTGATGGGATCCGGTGCATTAGTGCTGGTATTATCGCACCCGTTAGAGTTGTGCAAACTAATTGTATATACTGATGTTTAGAGAGTATTTGCAATTTACTAGGATAAATTGAAAAAATGATGCAATAAATTGGAAATTAATTAAAAAATAGTGAAATTAATTATTAAAATATGATAAAAATTAAAGTAAAGTCACAATACATATAGAATTAATGCAAGAAACGAGTTGCAAATAAAAGAAATATTTTAAGAAAGGAAAAAAAAAATGACGAAAAAAGGGGTGCAACACGAGGACTTCCCAGGGGGTCACCCATCCTAGTACTACTCTCGCCCAAGCACGCTTAACTTCGGAGTTCTGATGGGATCCGGTGCATTAGTGCTGGTATGATCGCACCCGTTAGAGTTGTGCAAACTAATTGTATATACTGATGTTTAGAGAGTATTTGCAATTTACTAGGATAAATTGAAAAAATGATGCAATAAATTGGAAATTAATTAAAAAATAGTGAAATTAATTATTAAAATATGATAAAAATTAAAGTAAAGTCACAATACATATAGAATTAATGCAAGAAACGAGTTGCAAATAAAAGAAATATTTTAAGAAAGGAAAAAAAAAATGACGAAAAAAGGGGTGCAACACGAGGACTTCCCAGGGGGTCACCCATCCTAGTACTACTCTCGCCCAAGCACGCTTAACTTCGGAGTTCTGATGGGATCCGGTGCATTAGTGCTGGTATGATCGCACCCGTTAGAGTTGTGCAAACTAATTGTATATACTGATGTTTAGAGAGTATTTGCAATTTACTAGGATAAATTGAAAAAATGATGCAATAAATTGGAAATTAATTAAAAAATAGTGAAATTAATTATTAAAATATGATAAAAATTAAAGTAAAGTCACAATACATATAGAATTAATGCAAGAAACGAGTTGCAAATAAAAGAAATATTTTAAGAAAGGAAAAAAAAAATGACGAAAAAAGGGGTGCAACACGAGGACTTCCCAGGGGGTCACCCATCCTAGTACTACTCTCGCCCAAGCACGCTTAACTTCGGAGTTCTGATGGGATCCGGTGCATTAGTGCTGGTATGATCGCACCCGTTAGAGTTGTGCAAACTAATTGTATATACTGATGTTTAGAGAGTATTTGCAATTTACTAGGATAAATTGAAAAAATGATGCAATAAATTGGAAATTAATTAAAAAATAGTGAAATTAATTATTAAAATATGATAAAAATTAAAGTAAAGTCACAATACATATAGAATTAATGCAAGAAACGAGTTGCAAATAAAAGAAATATTTTAAGAAAGGAAAAAAAAAATGACGAAAAAAGGGGTGCAACACGAGGACTTCCCAGGGGGTCACCCATCCTAGTACTACTCTCGCCCAAGCACGCTTAACTTCGGAGTTCTGATGGGATCCGGTGCATTAGTGCTGGTATGATCGCACCCGTTAGAGTTGTGCAAACTAATTGTATATACTGATGTTTAGAGAGTATTTGCAATTTACTAGGATAAATTGAAAAAATGATGCAATAAATTGGAAATTAATTAAAAAATAGTGAAATTAATTATTAAAATATGATAAAAATTAAAGTAAAGTCACAATACATATAGAATTAATGCAAGAAACGAGTTGCAAATAAAAGAAATATTTTAAGAAAGGAAAAAAAAAATGACGAAAAAAGGGGTGCAACACGAGGACTTCCCAGGGGGTCACCCATCCTAGTACTACTCTCGCCCAAGCACGCTTAACTTCGGAGTTCTGATGGGATCCGGTGCATTAGTGCTGGTATGATCGCACCCGTTAGAGTTGTGCAAACTAATTGTATATACTGATGTTTAGAGAGTATTTGCAATTTACTAGGATAAATTGAAAAAATGATGCAATAAATTGGAAATTAATTAAAAAATAGTGAAATTAATTATTAAAATATGATAAAAATTAAAGTAAAGTCACAATACATATAGAATTAATGCAAGAAACGAGTTGCAAATAAAAGAAATATTTTAAGAAAGGAAAAAAAAAATGACGAAAAAAGGGGTGCAACACGAGGACTTCCCAGGGGGTCACCCATCCTAGTACTACTCTCGCCCAAGCACGCTTAACTTCGGAGTTCTGATGGGATCCGGTGCATTAGTGCTGGTATGATCGCACCCGTTAGAGTTGTGCAAACTAATTGTATATACTGATGTTTAGAGAGTATTTGCAATTTACTAGGATAAATTGAAAAAATGATGCAATAAATTGGAAATTAATTAAAAAATAGTGAAATTAATTATTAAAATATGATAAAAATTAAAGTAAAGTCACAATACATATAGAATTAATGCAAGAAACGAGTTGCAAATAAAAGAAATATTTTAAGAAAGGAAAAAAAAAATGACGAAAAAAGGGGTGCAACACGAGGACTTCCCAGGGGGTCACCCATCCTAGTACTACTCTCGCCCAAGCACGCTTAACTTCGGAGTTCTGATGGGATCCGGTGCATTAGTGCTGGTATGATCGCACCCGTTAGAGTTGTGCAAACTAATTGTATATACTGATGTTTAGAGAGTATTTGCAATTTACTAGGATAAATTGAAAAAATGATGCAATAAATTGGAAATTAATTAAAAAATAGTGAAATTAATTATTAAAATATGATAAAAATTAAAGTAAAGTCACAATACATATAGAATTAATGCAAGAAACGAGTTGCAAATAAAAGAAATATTTTAAGAAAGGAAAAAAAAAATGACGAAAAAAGGGGTGCAACACGAGGACTTCCCAGGGGGTCACCCATCCTAGTACTACTCTCGCCCAAGCACGCTTAACTTCGGAGTTCTGATGGGATCCGGTGCATTAGTGCTGGTATGATCGCACCCGTTAGAGTTATGCAAACTAATTGTATATACTGATGTTTAGAGAGTATTTGCAATTTACTAGGATAAATTGAAAAAATGATGCAATAAATTGGAAATTAATTAAAAAATAGTGAAATTAATTATTAAAATATGATAAAAATTAAAGTAAAGTCACAATACATATAGAATTAATGCAAGAAACGAGTTGCAAATAAAAGAAATATTTTAAGAAAGGAAAAAAAAAATGACGAAAAAAGGGGTGCAACACGAGGACTTCCCAGGGGGTCACCCATCCTAGTACTACTCTCGCCCAAGCACGCTTAACTTCGGAGTTCTGATGGGATCCGGTGCATTAGTGCTGGTATGATCGCACCCGTTAGAGTTGTGCAAACTAATTGTATATACTGATGTTTAGAGAGTATTTGCAATTTACTAGGATAAATTGAAAAAATGATGCAATAAATTGGAAATTAATTAAAAAATAGTGAAATTAATTATTAAAATATGATAAAAATTAAAGTAAAGTCACAATACATATAGAATTAATGCAAGAAACGAGTTGCAAATAAAAGAAATATTTTAAGAAAGGAAAAAAAAAATGACGAAAAAAGGGGTGCAACACGAGGACTTCCCAAGGGGGTCACCCATCCTAGTACTACTCTCGCCCAAGCACGCTTAACTTCGGAGTTCTTATGGGATCCGGTGCATTAGTGCTGGTATGATCGCACCCGTTAGAGTTGTGCAAACTAATTGTATATACTGATGTTTAGAGAGTATTTGCAATTTACTAGGATAAATTGAAAAAATGATGCAATAAATTGGAAATTAATTAAAAAATAGTGAAATTAATTATTAAAATATGATAAAAATTAAAGTAAAGTCACAATACATATAGAATTAATGCAAGAAACGAGTTGCAAATAAAAGAAATATTTTAAGAAAGGAAAAAAAAAATGACGAAAAAAGGGGTGCAACACGAGGACTTCCCAGGGGGTCACCCATCCTAGTACTACTCTCGCCCAAGCACGCTTAACTTCGGAGTTCTGATGGGATCCGGTGCATTAGTGCTGGTATGATCGCACCCGTTAGAGTTGTGCAAACTAATTGTATATACTGATGTTTAGAGAGTATTTGCAATTTACTAGGATAAATTGAAAAAATGATGCAATAAATTGGAAATTAATTAAAAAATAGTGAAATTAATTATTAAAATATGATAAAAATTAAAGTAAAGTCACAATACATATAGAATTAATGCAAGAAACGAGTTGCAAATAAAAGAAATATTTTAAGAAAGGAAAAAAAAATGACGAAAAAAGGGGTGCAACACGAGGACTTCCCAGGGGGTCACCCATCCTAGTACTACTCTCGCCCAAGCACGCTTAACTTCGGAGTTCTGATGGGATCCGGTGCATTAGTGCTGGTATGATCGCACCCGTTAGAGTTGTGCAAACTAATTGTATATACTGATGTTTAGAGAGTATTTGCAATTTACTAGGATAAATTGAAAAAATGATGCAATAAATTGGAAATTAATTAAAAAATAGTGAAATTAATTATTAAAATATGATAAAAATTAAAGTAAAGTCACAATACATATAGAATTAATGCAAGAAACGAGTTGCAAATAAAAGAAATATTTTAAGAAAGAAAAAAAAAAATGACGAAAAAAGGGGTGCAACACGAGGACTTCCCAGGGGGTCACCCATCCTAGTACTACTCTCGCCCAAGCACGCTTAACTTCGGAGTTCTGATGGGATCCGGTGCATTAGTGCTGGTATGATCGCACCGGTTAGAGTTGTGCAAACTAATTGTATATACTGATGTTTAGAGAGTATTTGCAATTTACTAGGATAAATTGAAAAAATGATGCAATAAATTGGAAATTAATTAAAAAATAGTGAAATTAATTATTAAAATATGATAAAAATTAAAGTAAAGTCACAATACATATAGAATTAATGCAAGAAACGAGTTGCAAATAAAAGAAATATTTTAAGAAAGGAAAAAAAAATGACGAAAAAAGGGGTGCAACACGAGGACTTCCCAGGGGGTCACCCATCCTAGTACTACTCTCGCCCAAGCACGCTTAACTTCGGAGTTCTGATGGGATCCGGTGCATTAGTGCTGGTATGATCGCACCCGTTAGAGTTGTGCAAACTAATTGTATATACTGATGTTTAGAGAGTATTTGCAATTTACTAGGATAAATTGAAAAAATGATGCAATAAATTGGAAATTAATTAAAAAATAGTGAAATTAATTATTAAAATATGATAAAAATTAAAGTAAAGTCACAATACATATAGAATTAATGCAAGAAACGAGTTGCAAATAAAAGAAATATTTTAAGAAAGGAAAAAAAAAATGACGAAAAAAGGGGTGCAACACGAGGACTTCCCAGGGGGTCACAAATCCTAGTACTACTCTCGCCCAAGCACGCTTAACTTCGGAGTTCTGATGGGATCCGGTGCATTAGTGCTGGTATGATCGCACCCGTTAGAGTTGTGCAAACTAATTGTATATACTGATGTTTAGAGAGTATTTGCAATTTACTAGGATAAATTGAAAAAATGATGCAATAAATTGGAAATTAATTAAAAAATAGTGAAATTAATTATTAAAATATGATAAAAATTAAAGTAAAGTCACAATACATATAGAATTAATGCAAGAAACGAGTTGCAAATAAAAGAAATATTTTAAGAAAGGAAAAAAAAAATGACGAAAAAAGGGGTGCAACACGAGGACTTCCCAGGGGGTCACCCATCCTAGTACTACTCTCGCCCAAGCACGCTTAACTTCGGAGTTCTGATGGGATCCGGTGCATTAGTGCTGGTATGATCGCACCCGTTAGAGTTGTGCAAACTAATTGTATATACTGATGTTTAGAGAGTATTTGCAATTTACTAGGATAAATTGAAAAAATGATGCAATAAATTGGAAATTAATTAAAAAATAGTGAAATTAATTATTAAAATATGATAAAAATTAAAGTAAAGTCACAATACATATAGAATTAATGCAAGAAACGAGTTGCAAATAAAAGAAATATTTTAAGAAAGGAAAAAAAAAATGACGAAAAAAGGGGTGCAACACGAGGACTTCCCAAGGGGTCACCCATCCTAGTACTACTCTCGCCCAAGCACGCTTAACTTCGGAGTTCTGATGGGATCCGGTGCATTAGTGCTGGTATGATCGCACCCGTTAGAGTTGTGCAAACTAATTGTATATACTGATGTTTAGAGAGTATTTGCAATTTACTAGGATAAATTGAAAAAATGATGCAATAAATTGGAAATTAATTAAAAAATAGTGAAATTAATTATTAAAATATGATAAAAATTAAAGTAAAGTCACAATACATATAGAATTAATGCAAGAAACGAGTTGCAAATAAAAGAAATATTTTAAGAAAGGAAAAAAAAAATGACGAAAAAAGGGGTGCAACACGAGGACTTCCCAGGGGGTCACCCATCCTAGTACTACTCTCGCCCAAGCACGCTTAACTTCGGAGTTCTGATGGGATCCGGTGCATTAGTGCTGGTATGATCGCACCCGTTAGAGTTGTGCAAACTAATTGTATATACTGATGTTTAGAGAGTATTTGCAATTTACTAGGATAAATTGAAAAAATGATGCAATAAATTGGAAATTAATTAAAAAATAGTGAAATTAATTATTAAAATATGATAAAAATTAAAGTAAAGTCACAATACATATAGAATTAATGCAAGAAACGAGTTGCAAATAAAAGAAATATTTTAAGAAAGGAAAAAAAAATGACGAAAAAAGGGGTGCAACACGAGGACTTCCCAGGGGGTCACCCATCCTAGTACTACTCTCGCCCAAGCACGCTTAACTTCGGAGTTCTGATGGGATCCGGTGCATTAGTGCTGGTATGATCGCACCCGTTAGAGTTGTGCAAACTAATTGTATATACTGATGTTTAGAGAGTATTTGCAATTTACTAGGATAAATTGAAAAAATGATGCAATAAATTGGAAATTAATTAAAAAATAGTGAAATTAATTATTAAAATATGATAAAAATTAAAGTAAAGTCACAATACATATAGAATTAATGCAAGAAACGAGTTGCAAATAAAAGAAATATTTTAAGAAAGGAAAAAAAAAATGACGAAAAAAGGGGTGCAACACGAGGACTTCCCAGGGGGTCACCCATCCTAGTACTACTCTCGCCCAAGCACGCTTAACTTCGGAGTTCTGATGGGATCCGGTGCATTAGTGCTGGTATGATCGCACCCGTTAGAGTTGTGCAAACTAATTGTATATACTGATGTTTAGAGAGTATTTGCAATTTACTAGGATAAATTGAAAAAATGATGCAATAAATTGGAAATTAATTAAAAAATAGTGAAATTAATTATTAAAATATGATAAAAATTAAAGTAAAGTCACAATACATATAGAATTAATGCAAGAAACGAGTTGCAAATAAAAGAAATATTTTAAGAAAGGAAAAAAAAAATGACGAAAAAAGGGGTGCAACACGAGGACTTCCCAGGGGGTCACCCATCCTAGTACTACTCTCGCCCAAGCACGCTTAACTTCGGAGTTCTGATGGGATCCGGTGCATTAGTGCTGGTATGATCGCACCAGTTAGAGTTGTGCAAACTAATTGTATATACTGATGTTTAGAGAGTATTTGCAATTTACTAGGATAAATTGAAAAAATGATGCAATAAATTGGAAATTAATTAAAAAATAGTGAAATTAATTATTAAAATATGATAAAAATTAAAGTAAAGTCACAATACATATAGAATTAATGCAAGAAACGAGTTGCAAATAAAAGAAATATTTTAAGAAAGGAAAAAAAAAATGACGAAAAAAGGGGTGCAACACGAGGACTTCCCAGGGGGTCACCCATCCTAGTACTACTCTCGCCCAAGCACGCCTAACTTCGGAGTTCTGATGGGATCCGGTGCATTAGTGCTGGTATGATCGCACCCGTTAGAGTTGTGCAAACTAATTGTATATACTGATGTTTAGAGAGTATTTGCAATTTACTAGGATAAATTGAAAAAATGATGCAATAAATTGGAAATTAATTAAAAAATAGTGAAATTAATTATTAAAATATGATAAAAATTAAAGTAAAGTCACAATACATATAGAATTAATGCAAGAAACGAGTTGCAAATAAAAGAAATATTTTAAGAAAGGAAAAAAAAAATGACGAAAAAAAGGGTGCAACACGAGGACTTCCCAGGGGGTCACCCATCCTAGTACTACTCTCGCCCAAGCACGCTTAACTTCGGAGTTCTGATGGGATCCGGTGCATTAGTGCTGGTATGATCGCACCGGTTAGAGTTGTGCAAACTAATTGTATATACTGATGTTTAGAGAGTATTTGCAATTTACTAGGATAAATTGAAAAAATGATGCAATAAATTGGAAATTAATTAAAAAATAGTGAAATTAATTATTAAAATATGATAAAAATTAAAGTAAAGTCACAATACATATAGAATTAATGCAAGAAACGAGTTGCAAATAAAAGAAATATTTTAAGAAAGGAAAAAAAAAATGACGAAAAAAGGGGTGCAACACGAGGACTTCCCAGGGGGTCACCCATCCTAGTACTACTCTCGCCCAAGCACGCCTAACTTCGGAGTTCTGATGGGATCCGGTGCATTAGTGCTGGTATGATCGCACCCGTTAGAGTTGTGCAAACTAATTGTATATACTGATGTTTAGAGAGTATTTGCAATTTACTAGGATAAATTGAAAAAATGATGCAATAAATTGGAAATTAATTAAAAAATAGTGAAATTAATTATTAAAATATGATAAAAATTAAAGTAAAGTCACAATACATATAGAATTAATGCAAGAAACGAGTTGCAAATAAAAGAAATATTTTAAGAAAGGAAAAAAAAATGACGAAAAAAGGGGTGCAACACGAGGACTTCCCAGGGGGTCACCCATCCTAGTACTACTCTCGCCCAAGCACGCTTAACTTCGGAGTTCTGATGGGATCCGGTGCATTAGTGCTGGTATGATCGCACCCGTTAGAGTTGTGCAAACTAATTGTATATACTGATGTTTAGAGAGTATTTGCAATTTACTAAGATAAATTGAAAAAATGATGCAATAAATTGGAAATTAATTAAAAAATAGTGAAATTAATTATTAAAATATGATAAAAATTAAGGTAAAGTCACAATACATATAGAATTAATGCAAGAAACGAGTTGCAAATAAAAGAAATATTTTAAGAAAGGAAAAAAAAATGACGAAAAAGGGGTGCAACACGAGGACTTCCTAGGGGGTCACCCATCCTAGTACTACTCTCGCCCAAGCACGCTTAACTTCGAAGTTCTGATGGGATCCGGTGCATTAGTGCTGGTATGATCGCACCCGTTAGAGTTGTGCAAACTAATTGTATATACTGATGTTTAGAGAGTATTTGCAATTTACTAGGATAAATTGAAAAAATGATGCAATAAATTGGAAATTAATTAAAAAATAGTGAAATTAATTATTAAAATATGATAAAAATTAAAGTAAAGTCACAATACATATAGAATTAATGCAAGAAACGAGTTGCAAATAAAAGAAATATTTTAATAAAGGAAAAAAAAAATGACGAAAAAAGGGGTGCAACACGAGGACTTCCCAGGGGGTCACCCATCCTAGTACTACTCTCGCCCAAGCACGCTTAACTTCGGAGTTCTGATGGGATCCGGTGCATTAGTGCTGGTATGATCGCACCCGTTAGAGTTGTGCAAACTAATTGTATATACTGATGTTTAGAGAGTATTTGCAATTTACTAGGATAAATTGAAAAAATGATGCAATAAATTGGAAATTAATTAAAAAAATAGTGAAATTAATTATTAAAATATGATAAAAATTAAAGTAAAGTCACAATACATATAGAATTAATGCAAGAAACGAGTTGCAAATAAAAGAAATATTTTAAGAAAGGAAAAAAAAAATGACGAAAAAAGGGGTGCAACACGAGGACTTCCCAGGGGGTCACCCATCCTAGTACTACTCTCGCCCAAGCACGCTTAACTTCGGAGTTCTGATGGGATCCGGTGCATTAGTGCTGGTATGATCGCACCCGTTAGAGTTGTGCAAACTAATTGTATATACTGATGTTTAGAGAGTATTTGCAATTTACTAGGATAAATTGAAAAAATGATGCAATAAATTGGAAATTAATTAAAAAATAGTGAAATTAATTATTAAAATATGATAAAAATTAAAGTAAAGTCACAATACATATAGAATTAATGCAAGAAACGAGTTGCAAATAAAAGAAATATTTTAAGAAAGGAAAAAAAAATGACGAAAAAAGGGGTGCAACACGAGGACTTCCCAGGGGGTCACCCATCCTAGTACTACTCTCGCCCAAGCACGCTTAACTTCGGAGTTCTGATGGGATCCGGTGCATTAGTGCTGGTATGATCGCACCCGTTAGAGTTGTGCAAACTAATTGTATATACTGATGTTTAGAGAGTATTTGCAATTTACTAGGATAAATTGAAAAAATGATGCAATAAATTGGAAATTAATTAAAAAATAGTGAAATTAATTATTAAAATATGATAAAAATTAAAGTAAAGTCACAATACATATAGAATTAATGCAAGAAACGAGTTGCAAATAAAAGAAATATTTTAAGAAAGGAAAAAAAAAATGACGAAAAAAGGGGTGCAACACGAGGACTTCCCAGGGGGTCACCCATCCTAGTACTACTCTCGCCCAAGCACGCTTAACTTCGGAGTTCTGATGGGATCCGGTGCATTAGTGCTGGTATGATCGCACCCGTTAGAGTTGTGCAAACTAATTGTATATACTGATGTTTAGAGAGTATTTGCAATTTACTAGGATAAATTGAAAAAATGATGCAATAAATTGGAAATTAATTAAAAAATAGTGAAATTAATTATTAAAATATGATAAAAATTAAAGTAAAGTCACAATACATATAGAATTAATGCAAGAAACGAGTTGCAAATAAAAGAAATATTTTAAGAAAGGAAAAAAAAAATGACGAAAAAAGGGGTGCAACACGAGGACTTCCCAGGGGGTCACCCATCCTAGTACTACTCTCGCCCAAGCACGCTTAACTTCGGAGTTCTGATGGGATCCGGTGCATTAGTGCTGGTATGATCGCACCCGTTAGAGTTGTGCAAACTAATTGTATATACTGATGTTTAGAGAGTATTTGCAATTTACTAGGATAAATTGAAAAAATGATGCAATAAATTGGAAATTAATTAAAAAATAGTGAAATTAATTATTAAAATATGATAAAAATTAAAGTAAAGTCACAATACATATAGAATTAATGCAAGAAACGAGTTGCAAATAAAAGAAATATTTTAAGAAAGGAAAAAAAAAATGACGAAAAAAGGGGTGCAACACGAGGACTTCCCAGGGGGTCACCCATCCTAGTACTACTCTCGCCCAAGCACGCCTAACTTCGGAGTTCTGATGGGATCCGGTGCATTAGTGCTGGTATGATCGCACCTGTTAGAGTTGTGCAAACTAATTGTATATACTGATGTTTAGAGAGTATTTGCAATTTACTAGGATAAATTGAAAAAATGATGCAATAAATTGGAAATTAATTAAAAAATAGTGAAATTAATTATTAAAATATGATAAAAATTAAAGTAAAGTCACAATACATATAGAATTAATGCAAGAAACGAGTTGCAAATAAAAGAAATATTTTAAGAAAGGAAAAAAAAAATGACGAAAAAAGGGGTGCAACACGAGGACTTCCCAGGGGGTCACCCATCCTAGTACTACTCTAGCCCAAGCACGCTTAACTTCGGAGTTCTGATGGGATCCGGTGCATTAGTGCTGGTATGATCGCACCCGTTAGAGTTGTGCAAACTAATTGTATATACTGATGTTTAGAGAGTATTTGCAATTTACTAGGATAAATTGAAAAAATGATGCAATAAATTGGAAATTAATTAAAAAATAGTGAAATTAATTATTAAAATATGATAAAAATTAAAGTAAAGTCACAATACATATAGAATTAATGCAAGAAACGAGTTGCAAATAAAAGAAATATTTTAAGAAAGGAAAAAAAAAATGACGAAAAAAGGGGTGCAACACGAGGATTTCCCAGGGGGTCACCCATCCTAGTACTACTCTCGCCCAAGCACGCTTAACTTCGGAGTTCTGATGGGATCCGGTGCATTAGTGCTGGTATGATCGCACCCGTTAGAGTTGTGCAAACTAATTGTATATACTGATGTTTAGAGAGTATTTGCAATTTACTAGGATAAATTGAAAAAATGATGCAATAAATTGGAAATTAATTAAAAAATAGTGAAATTAATTATTAAAATATGATAAAAATTAAAGTAAAGTCACAATACATATAGAATTAATGCAAGAAACGAGTTGCAAATAAAAGAAATATTTTAAGAAAGGAAAAAAAAATGACGAAAAAAGGGGTGCAACACGAGGACTTCCCAGGGGGTCACCCATCCTAGTACTACTCTCGCCCAAGCACGCTTAACTTCGGAGTTCTGATGGGATCCGGTGCATTAGTGCTGGTATGATCGCACCCGTTAGAGTTGTGCAAACTAATTGTATATACTGATGTTTAGAGAGTATTTGCAATTTACTAGGATAAATTGAAAAAATGATGCAATAAATTGGAAATTAATTAAAAAATAGTGAAATTAATTATTAAAATATGATAAAAATTAAAGTAAAGTCACAATACATATAGAATTAATGCAAGAAACGAGTTGCAAATAAAAGAAATATTTTAAGAAAGGAAAAAAAAAATGACGAAAAAAGGGGTGCAACACGAGGACTTCCCAGGGGGTCACCCATCCTAGTACTACTCTCGCCCAAGCACGCTTAACTTCGGAGTTCTGATGGGATCCGGTGCATTAGTGCTGGTATGATCGCACCCGTTAGAGTTGTGCAAACTAATTGTATATACTGATGTTTAGAGAGTATTTTGCAATTTACTAGGATAAATTGAAAAAATGATGCAATAAATTGGAAATTAATTAAAAAATAGTGAAATTAATTATTAAAATATGATAAAAATTAAAGTAAAGTCACAATACATATAGAATTAATGCAAGAAACGAGTTGCAAATAAAAGAAATATTTTAAGAAAGGAAAAAAAAAATGACGAAAAAAGGGGTGCAACACGAGGACTTCCCAGGGGGTCACCCATCCTAGTACTACTCTCGCCCAAGCACGCTTAACTTCGGAGTTCTGATGGGATCCGGTGCATTAGTGCTGGTATGATCGCACCCGTTAGAGTTGTGCAAACTAATTGTATAATACTGATGTTTAGAGAGTATTTGCAATTTACTAGGATAAATTGAAAAAATGATGCAATAAATTGGAAATTAATTAAAAAATAGTGAAATTAATTATTAAAATATGATAAAAATTAAAGTAAAGTCACAATACATATAGAATTAATGCAAGAAACGAGTTGCAAATAAAAGAAATATTTTAAGAAAGGAAAAAAAAAATGACGAAAAAAGGGGTGCAACACGAGGACTTCCCAGGGGGTCACCCATCCTAGTACTACTCTCGCCCAAGCACGCTTAACTTCGGAGTTCTGATGGGATCCGGTGCATTAGTGCTGGTATGATCGCACCCGTTAGAGTTGTGCAAACTAATTGTATATACTGATGTTTAGAGAGTATTTTGCAATTTACTAGGATAAATTGAAAAAATGATGCAATAAATTGGAAATTAATTAAAAAATAGTGAAATTAATTATTAAAATATGATAAAAATTAAAGTAAAGTCACAATACATATAGAATTAATGCAAGAAACGAGTTGCAAATAAAAGAAATATTTTAAGAAAGGAAAAAAAAAATGACGAAAAAAGGGGTGCAACACGAGGACTTCCCAGGGGGTCACCCATCCTAGTACTACTCTCGCCCAAGCACGCTTAACTTCGGAGTTCTGATGGGATCCGGTGCATTAGTGCTGGTATGATCGCACCCGTTAGAGTTGTGCAAACTAATTGTATATACTGATGTTTAGAGAGTATTTTGCAATTTACTAGGATAAATTGAAAAAATTATGCAATAAATTGGAAATTAATTAAAAAATAGTGAAATTAATTATTAAAATATGATAAAAATTAAAGTAAAGTCACAATACATATAGAATTAATGCAAGAAACGAGTTGCAAATAAAAGAAATATTTTAAGAAAGGAAAAAAAAATGACGAAAAAAGGGGTGCAACACGAGGACTTCCCAGGGGGTCACCCATCCTAGTACTACTCTCGCCCAAGCACGCTTAACTTCGGAGTTCTGATGGGATCCGGTGCATTAGTGCTGGTATGATCGCACCCGTTAGAGTTGTGCAAACTAATTGTATATACTGATGTTTAGAGAGTATTTGCAATTTACTAGGATAAATTGAAAAAATGATGCAATAAATTGGAAATTAATTAAAAATAGTGAAATTAATTATTAAAATATGATAAAAATTAAAGTAAAGTCACAATACATATAGAATTAATGCAAGAAACGAGTTGCAAATAAAAGAAATATTTTAAGAAAGGAAAAAAAAATGACGAAAAAAGGGGTGCAACACGAGGACTTCCCAGGGGGTCACCCATCCTAGTACTACTCTCGCCCAAGCACGCTTAACTTCGGAGTTCTGATGGGATCCGGTGCATTAGTGCTGGTATGATCGCACCCGTTAGAGTTGTGCAAACTAATTGTATATACTGATGTTTAGAGAGTATTTGCAATTTACTAGGATAAATTGAAAAAATGATGCAATAAATTGGAAATTAATTAAAAAATAGTGAAATTAATTATTAAAATATGATAAAAATTAAAGTAAAGTCACAATACATATAGAATTAATGCAAGAAACGAGTTGGAAATAAAAGAAATATTTTAAGAAAGGAAAAAAAATGACGAAAAAAGGGGTGCAACACGAGGACTTCCCAGGGGGATCACCCATCCTAGTACTACTCTCGCCCAAGCACGCTTAACTTCGGAGTTCTGATGGGATCCGGTGCATTAGTGCTGGTATGATCGCACCCGTTAGAGTTGTGCAAACTAATTGTATATACTGATGTTTAGAGAGTATTTGCAATTTACTAGGATAAATTGAAAAAATGATGCAATAAATTGGAAATTAATTAAAAAATAGTGAAATTAATTATTAAAATATGATAAAAATTAAAGTAAAGTCACAATACATATAGAATTAATGCAAGAAACGAGTTGCAAATAAAAGAAATATTTTAAGAAAGGAAAAAAAAAATGACGAAAAAAGGGGTGCAACACGAGGACTTCCCAGGGGGTCACCCATCCTAGTACTACTCTCGCCCAAGCACGCTTAACTTCGGAGTTCTGATGGGATCCGGTGCATTAGTGCTGGTATGATCGCACCCGTTAGAGTTGTGCAAACTAATTGTATATACTGATGTTTAGAGAGTATTTGCAATTTACTAGGATAAATTGAAAAAATGATGCAATAAATTGGAAATTAATTAAAAAATAGTGAAATTAATTATTAAAATATGATAAAAATTAAAGTAAAGTCACAATACATATAGAATTAATGCAAGAAACGAGTTGCAAATAAAAGAAATATTTTAAGAAAGGAAAAAAAAAATGACGAAAAAAGGGGTGCAACACGAGGACTTCCCAGGGGGTCACCCATCCTAGTACTACTCTCGCCCAAGCACGCTTAACTTCGGAGTTCTGATGGGATCCGGTGCATTAGTGCTGGTATGATCGCACCCGTTAGAGTTGTGCAAACTAATTGTATATACTGATGTTTAGAGAGTATTTGCAATTTACTAGGATAAATTGAAAAAATGATGCAATAAATTGGAAATTAATTAAAAAATAGTGAAATTAATTATTAAAATATGATAAAAATTAAAGTAAAGTCACAATACATATAGAATTAATGCAAGAAACGAGTTGCAAATAAAAGAAATATTTTAAGAAAGGAAAAAAAAAATGACGAAAAAAGGGGTGCAACACGAGGACTTCCAGGGGGTCACCCATCCTAGTACTACTCTCGCCCAAGCACGCTTAACTTCGGAGTTCTGATGGGATCCGGTGCATTAGTGCTGGTATGATCGCACCCGTTAGAGTTGTGCAAACTAATTGTATATACTGATGTTTAGAGAGTATTTGCAATTTACTAGGATAAATTGAAAAAATGATGCAATAAATTGGAAATTAATTAAAAAATAGTGAAATTAATTATTAAAATATGATAAAAATTAAAGTAAAGTCACAATACATATAGAATTAATGCAAGAAACGAGTTGCAAATAAAAGAAATATTTTAAGAAAGGAAAAAAAAAATGACGAAAAAAGGGGTGCAACACGAGGACTTCCCAGGGGGTCACCCATCCTAGTACTACTCTCGCCCAAGCACGCTTAACTTCGGAGTTCTGATGGGATCCGGTGCATTAGTGCTGGTATGATCGCACCCGTTAGAGTTGTGCAAACTAATTGTATATACTGATGTTTAGAGAGTATTTGCATTTTACTAGGATAAATTGAAAAAATGATGCAATAAATTGGAAATTAATTAAAAAATAGTGAAATTAATTATTAAAATATGATAAAAATTAAAGTAAAGTCACAATACATATAGAATTAATGCAAGAAACGAGTTGCAAATAAAAGAAATATTTTAAGAAAGGAAAAAAAAAATGACGAAAAAAGGGGTGCAACACGAGGACTTCCCAGGGGGTCACCCATCCTAGTACTACTCTCGCCCAAGCACGCTTAACTTCGGAGTTCTGATGGGATCCGGTGCATTAGTGCTGGTATGATCGCACCCGTTAGAGTTGTGCAAACTAATTGTATATACTGATGTTTAGAGAGTATTTGCAATTTACTAGGATAAATTGAAAAAATGATGCAATAAATTGGAAATTAATTAAAAAATAGTGAAATTAATTATTAAAATATGATAAAAATTAAAGTAAAGTCACAATACATATAGAATTAATGCAAGAAACGAGTTGCAAATAAAAGAAATATTTTAAGAAAGGAAAAAAAAAATGACGAAAAAAGGGGTGCAACACGAGGACTTCCCAGGGGGTCACCCATCCTAGTACTACTCTCGCCCAAGCACGCTTAACTTCGGAGTTCTGATGGGATCCGGTGCATTAGTGCTGGTATGATCGCACCCGTTAGAGTTGTGCAAACTAATTGTATATACTGATGTTTAGAGAGTATTTGCAATTTACTAGGATAAATTGAAAAAATGATGCAATAAATTGGAAATTAATTAAAAAATAGTGAAATTAATTATTAAAATATGATAAAAATTAAAGTAAAGTCACAATACATATAGAATTAATGCAAGAAACGAGTTGCAAATAAAAGAAATATTTTAAGAAAGGAAAAAAAAAATGACGAAAAAAGGGGTGCAACACGAGGACTTCCCAGGGGGTCACCCATCCTAGTACTACTCTCGCCCAAGCACGCTTAACTTCGGAGTTCTGATGGGATCCGGTGCATTAGTGCTGGTATGATCGCACCCGTTAGAGTTGTGCAAACTAATTGTATATACTGATGTTTAGAGAGTATTTGCAATTTACTAGGATAAATTGAAAAAATGATGCAATAAATTGGAAATTAATTAAAAAATAGTGAAATTAATTATTAAAATATGATAAAAATTAAAGTAAAGTCACAATACATATAGAATTAATGCAAGAAACGAGTTGCAAATAAAAGAAATATTTTAAGAAAGGAAAAAAAAATGACGAAAAAAGGGGTGCAACACGAGGACTTCCCAGGGGGTCACCCATCCTAGTACTACTCTCGCCCAAGCACGCTTAACTTCGGAGTTCTGATGGGATCCGGTGCATTAGTGCTGGTATGATCGCACCCGTTAGAGTTGTGCAAACTAATTGTATATACTGATGTTTAGAGAGTATTTGCAATTTACTAGGATAAATTGAAAAAATGATGCAATAAATTGGAAATTAATTAAAAAATAGTGAAATTAATTATTAAAATATGATAAAAATTAAAGTAAAGTCACAATACATATAGAATTAATGCAAGAAACGAGTTGCAAATAAAAGAAATATTTTAAGAAAGGAAAAAAAAAATGACGAAAAAAGGGGTGCAACACGAGGACTTCCCAGGGGGTCACCCATCCTAGTACTACTCTCGCCCAAGCACGCTTAACTTCGGAGTTCTGATGGGATCCGGTGCATTAGTGCTGGTATGATCGCACCCGTTAGAGTTGTGCAAACTAATTGTATATACTGATGTTTAGAGAGTATTTGCAATTTACTAGGATAAATTGAAAAAATGATGCAATAAATTGGAAATTAATTAAAAAATAGTGAAATTAATTATTAAAATATGATAAAAATTAAAGTAAAGTCACAATACATATAGAATTAATGCAAGAAACGAGTTGCAAATAAAAGAAATATTTTAAGAAAGGAAAAAAAAAATGACGAAAAAAGGGGTGCAACACGAGGACTTCCCAGGGGGTCACCCATCCTAGTACTACTCTCGCCCAAGCACGCTTAACTTCGGAGTTCTGATGGGATCCGGTGCATTAGTGCTGGTATGATCGCACCCGTTAGAGTTGTGCAAACTAATTGTATATACTGATGTTTAGAGAGTATTTGCAATTTACTAGGATAAATTGAAAAAATGATGCAATAAATTGGAAATTAATTAAAAAATAGTGAAATTAATTATTAAAATATGATAAAAATTAAAGTAAAGTCACAATACATATAGAATTAATGCAAGAAACGAGTTGCAAATAAAAGAAATATTTTAAGAAAGGAAAAAAAAAATGACGAAAAAAGGGGTGCAACACGAGGACTTCCCAGGGGGTCACCCATCCTAGTACTACTCTCGCCCAAGCACGCTTAACTTCGGAGTTCTGATGGGATCCGGTGCATTAGTGCTGGTATGATCGCACCCGTTAGAGTTGTGCAAACTAATTGTATATACTGATGTTTAGAGAGTATTTGCAATTTACTAGGATAAATTGAAAAAATGATGCAATAAATTGGAAATTAATTAAAAAATAGTGAAATTAATTATTAAAATATGATAAAAATTAAAGTAAAGTCACAATACATATAGAATTAATGCAAGAAACGAGTTGCAAATAAAAGAAATATTTTAAGAAAGGAAAAAAAAAATGACGAAAAAAGGGGTGCAACACGAGGACTTCCCAGGGGGTCACCCATCCTAGTACTACTCTCGCCCAAGCACGCTTAACTTCGGAGTTCTGATGGGATCCGGTGCATTAGTGCTGGTATGATCGCACCCGTTAGAGTTGTGCAAACTAATTGTATATACTGATGTTTAGAGAGTATTTGCAATTTACTAGGATAAATTGAAAAAATGATGCAATAAATTGGAAATTAATTAAAAAATAGTGAAATTAATTATTAAAATATGATAAAAATTAAAGTAAAGTCACAATACATATAGAATTAATGCAAGAAACGAGTTGCAAATAAAAGAAATATTTTAAGAAAGGAAAAAAAAAATGACGAAAAAAGGGGTGCAACACGAGGACTTCCCAGGGGGTCACCCATCCTAGTACTACTCTCGCCCAAGCACGCTTAACTTCGGAGTTCTGATGGGATCCGGTGCATTAGTGCTGGTATGATCGCACCCGTTAGAGTTGTGCAAACTAATTGTATATACTGATGTTTAGAGAGTATTTGCAATTTACTAGGATAAATTGAAAAAATGATGCAATAAATTGGAAATTAATTAAAAAATAGTGAAATTAATTATTAAAATATGATAAAAATTAAAGTAAAGTCACAATACATATAGAATTAATGCAAGAAACGAGTTGCAAATAAAAGAAATATTTTAAGAAAGGAAAAAAAAATGACGAAAAAAGGGGTGCAACACGAGGACTTCCCAGGGGGTCACCCATCCTAGTACTACTCTCGCCCAAGCACGCTTAACTTCGGAGTTCTGATGGGATCCGGTGCATTAGTGCTGGTATGATCGCACCCGTTAGAGTTGTGCAAACTAATTGTATATACTGATGTTTAGAGAGTATTTGCAATTTACTAGGATAAATTGAAAAAATGATGCAATAAATTGGAAATTAATTAAAAAATAGTGAAATTAATTATTAAAATATGATAAAAATTAAAGTAAAGTCACAATACATATAGAATTAATGCAAGAAACGAGTTGCAAATAAAAGAAATATTTTAAGAAAGGAAAAAAAAATGACGAAAAAAGGGGTGCAACACGAGGACTTCCCAGGGGGTCACCCATCCTAGTACTACTCTCGCCCAAGCACGCTTAACTTCGGAGTTCTGATGGGATCCGGTGCATTAGTGCTGGTATGATCGCACCCGTTAGAGTTGTGCAAACTAATTGTATATACTGATGTTTAGAGAGTATTTGCAATTTACTAGGATAAATTGAAAAAATGATGCAATAAATTGGAAATTAATTAAAAAATAGTGAAATTAATTATTAAAATATGATAAAAATTAAAGTAAAGTCACAATACATATAGAATTAATGCAAGAAACGAGTTGCAAATAAAAGAAATATTTTAAGAAAGGAAAAAAAAATGACGAAAAAAGGGGTGCAACACGAGGACTTCCCAGGGGGTCACCCATCCTAGTACTACTCTCGCCCAAGCACGCTTAACTTCGGAGTTCTGATGGGATCCGGTGCATTAGTGCTGGTATGATCGCACCCGTTAGAGTTGTGCAAACTAATTGTATATACTGATGTTTAGAGAGTATTTGCAATTTACTAGGATAAATTGAAAAAATGATGCAATAAATTGGAAATTAATTAAAAAATAGTGAAATTAATTATTAAAATATGATAAAAATTAAAGTAAAGTCACAATACATATAGAATTAATGCAAGAAACGAGTTGCAAATAAAAGAAATATTTTAAGAAAGGAAAAAAAAAATGACGAAAAAAGGGGTGCAACACGAGGACTTCCCAGGGGGTCACCCATCCTAGTACTACTCTCGCCCAAGCACGCTTAACTTCGGAGTTCTGATGGGATCCGGTGCATTAGTGCTGGTATGATCGCACCAGTTAGAGTTGTGCAAACTAATTGTATATACTGATGTTTAGAGAGTATTTGCAATTTACTAGGATAAATTGAAAAAATGATGCAATAAATTGGAAATTAATTAAAAAATAGTGAAATTAATTATTAAAATATGATAAAAATTAAAGTAAAGTCACAATACATATAGAATTAATGCAAGAAACGAGTTGCAAATAAAAGAAATATTTTAAGAAAGGAAAAAAAAAATGACGAAAAAAGGGGTGCAACACGAGGACTTCCCAGGGGGTCACCCATCCTAGTACTACTCTCGCCCAAGCACGCTTAACTTCGGAGTTCTGATGGGATCCGGTGCATTAGTGCTGGTATGATCGCACCCGTTAGAGTTGTGCAAACTAATTGTATATACTGATGTTTAGAGAGTATTTGCAATTTACTAGGATAAATTGAAAAAATGATGCAATAAATTGGAAATTAATTAAAAAATAGTGAAATTAATTATTAAAATATGATAAAAATTAAAGTAAAGTCACAATACATATAGAATTAATGCAAGAAACGAGTTGCAAATAAAAGAAATATTTTAAGAAAGGAAAAAAAAAATGACGAAAAAAGGGGTGCAACACGAGGACTTCCCAGGGGGTCACCCATCCTAGTACTACTCTCGCCCAAGCACGCTTAACTTCGGAGTTCTGATGGGATCCGGTGCATTAGTGCTGGTATGATCGCACCCGTTAGAGTTGTGCAAACTAATTGTATATACTGATGTTTAGAGAGTATTTGCAATTTACTAGGATAAATTGAAAAAATGATGCAATAAATTGGAAATTAATTAAAAAATAGTGAAATTAATTATTAAAATATGATAAAAATTAAAGTAAAGTCACAATACATATAGAATTAATGCAAGAAACGAGTTGCAAATAAAAGAAATATTTTAAGAAAGGAAAAAAAAATGACGAAAAAAGGGGTGCAACACGAGACTTCCCAGGGGGTCACCCATCCTAGTACTACTCTCGCCCAAGCACGCTTAACTTCGGAGTTCTGATGGGATCCGGTGCATTAGTGCTGGTATGATCGCACCCGTTAGAGTTGTGCAAACTAATTGTATATACTGATGTTTAGAGAGTATTTGCAATTTACTAGGATAAATTGAAAAAATGATGCAATAAATTGGAAATTAATTAAAAAATAGTGAAATTAATTATTAAAATATGATAAAAATTAAAGTAAAGTCACAATACATATAGAATTAATGCAAGAAACGAGTTGCAAATAAAAGAAATATTTTAAGAAAGGAAAAAAAAATGACGAAAAAAGGGGTGCAACACGAGACTTCCCAGGGGGTCACCCATCCTAGTACTACTCTCGCCCAAGCACGCTTAACTTCGGAGTTCTGATGGGATCCGGTGCATTAGTGCTGGTATGATCGCACCCGTTAGAGTTGTGCAAACTAATTGTATATACTGATGTTTAGAGAGTATTTGCAATTTACTAGGATAAATTGAAAAAATGATGCAATAAATTGGAAATTAATTAAAAAATAGTGAAATTAATTATTAAAATATGATAAAAATTAAAGTAAAGTCACAATACATATAGAATTAATGCAAGAAACGAGTTGCAAATAAAAGAAATATTTTAAGAAAGGAAAAAAAAAATGACGAAAAAAGGGGTGCAACACGAGGACTTCCCAGGGGGTCACCCATCCTAGTACTACTCTCGCCCAAGCACGCTTAACTTCGGAGTTCTGATGGGATCCGGTGCATTAGTGCTGGTATGATCGCACCCGTTAGAGTTGTGCAAACTAATTGTATATACTGATGTTTAGAGAGTATTTGCAATTTACTAGGATAAATTGAAAAAATGATGCAATAAATTGGAAATTAATTAAAAAATAGTGAAATTAATTATTAAAATATGATAAAAATTAAAGTAAAGTCACAATACATATAGAATTAATGCAAGAAACGAGTTGCAAATAAAAGAAATATTTTAAGAAAGGAAAAAAAAAATGACGAAAAAAGGGGTGCAACACGAGGACTTCCCAGGGGGTCACCCATCCTAGTACTACTCTCGCCCAAGCACGCTTAACTTCGGAGTTCTGATGGGATCCGGTGCATTAGTGCTGGTATGATCGCACCCGTTAGAGTTGTGCAAACTAATTGTATATACTGATGTTTAGAGAGTATTTGCAATTTACTAGGATAAATTGAAAAAATGATGCAATAAATTGGAAATTAATTAAAAAATAGTGAAATTAATTATTAAAATATGATAAAAATTAAAGTAAAGTCACAATACATATAGAATTAATGCAAGAAACGAGTTGCAAATAAAAGAAATATTTTAAGAAAGGAAAAAAAAAATGACGAAAAAAGGGGTGCAACACGAGGACTTCCCAGGGGGTCACCCATCCTAGTACTACTCTCGCCCAAGCACGCTTAACTTCGGAGTTCTGATGGGATCCGGTGCATTAGTGCTGGTATGATCGCACCCGTTAGAGTTGTGCAAACTAATTGTATATACTGATGTTTAGAGAGTATTTGCAATTTACTAGGATAAATTGAAAAAATGATGCAATAAATTGGAAATTAATTAAAAAATAGTGAAATTAATTATTAAAATATGATAAAAATTAAAGTAAAGTCACAATACATATAGAATTAATGCAAGAAACGAGTTGCAAATAAAAGAAATATTTTAAGAAAGGAAAAAAAAATGACGAAAAAAGGGGTGCAACACGAGGACTTCCCAGGGGGTCACCCATCCTAGTACTACTCTCGCCCAAGCACGCTTAACTTCGGAGTTCTGATGGGATCCGGTGCATTAGTGCTGGTATGATCGCACCCGTTAGAGTTGTGCAAACTAATTGTATATACTGATGTTTAGAGAGTATTTGCAATTTACTAGGATAAATTGAAAAAATGATGCAATAAATTGGAAATTAATTAAAAAATAGTGAAATTAATTATTAAAATATGATAAAAATTAAAGTAAAGTCACAATACATATAGAATTAATGCAAGAAACGAGTTGCAAATAAAAGAAATATTTTAAGAAAGGAAAAAAAAAATGACGAAAAAAGGGGTGCAACACGAGGACTTCCCAGGGGGTCACCCATCCTAGTACTACTCTCGCCCAAGCACGCTTAACTTCGGAGTTCTGATGGGATCCGGTGCATTAGTGCTGGTATGATCGCACCCGTTAGAGTTGTGCAAACTAATTGTATATACTGATGTTTAGAGAGTATTTGCAATTTACTAGGATAAATTGAAAAAATGATGCAATAAATTGGAAATTAATTAAAAAATAGTGAAATTAATTATTAAAATATGATAAAAATTAAAGTAAAGTCACAATACATATAGAATTAATGCAAGAAACGAGTTGCAAATAAAAGAAATATTTTAAGAAAGGAAAAAAAAAATGACGAAAAAAGGGGTGCAACACGAGGACTTCCCAGGGGGTCACCCATCCTAGTACTACTCTCGCCCAAGCACGCTTAACTTCGGAGTTCTGATGGGATCCGGTGCATTAGTGCTGGTATGATCGCACCCGTTAGAGTTGTGCAAACTAATTGTATATACTGATGTTTAGAGAGTATTTGCAATTTACTGGGATAAATTGAAAAAATGATGCAATAAATTGGAAATTAATTAAAAAATAGTGAAATTAATTATTAAAATATGATAAAAATTAAAGTAAAGTCACAATACATATAGAATTAATGCAAGAAACGAGTTGCAAATAAAAGAAATATTTTAAGAAAGGAAAAAAAAAATGACGAAAAAAGGGGTGCAACACGAGGACTTCCCAGGGGGTCACCCATCCTAGTACTACTCTCGCCCAAGCACGCTTAACTTCGGAGTTCTGATGGGATCCGGTGCATTAGTGCTGGTATGATCGCACCCGTTAGAGTTGTGCAAACTAATTGTATATACTGATGTTTAGAGAGTATTTGCAATTTACTAGGATAAATTGAAAAAATGATGCAATAAATTGGAAATTAATTAAAAAATAGTGAAATTAATTATTAAAATATGATAAAAATTAAAGTAAAGTCACAATACATATAGAATTAATGCAAGAAACGAGTTGCAAATAAAAGAAATATTTTAAGAAAGGAAAAAAAAAATGACGAAAAAAGGGGTGCAACACGAGGACTTCCCAGGGGGTCACCCATCCTAGTACTACTCTCGCCCAAGCACGCTTAACTTCGGAGTTCTGATGGGATCCGGTGCATTAGTGCTGGTATGATCGCACCCGTTAGAGTTGTGCAAACTAATTGTATATACTGATGTTTAGAGAGTATTTGCAATTTACTAGGATAAATTGAAAAAATGATGCAATAAATTGGAAATTAATTAAAAAATAGTGAAATTAATTATTAAAATATGATAAAAATTAAAGTAAAGTCACAATACATATAGAATTAATGCAAGAAACGAGTTGCAAATAAAAGAAATATTTTAAGAAAGGAAAAAAAAAATGACGAAAAAAGGGGTGCAACACGAGGACTTCCCAGGGGGTCACCCATCCTAGTACTACTCTCGCCCAAGCACGCTTAACTTCGGAGTTCTGATGGGATCCGGTGCATTAGTGCTGGTATGATCGCACCCGTTAGAGTTGTGCAAACTAATTGTATATACTGATGTTTAGAGAGTATTTGCAATTTACTAGGATAAATTGAAAAAATGATGCAATAAATTGGAAATTAATTAAAAAATAGTGAAATTAATTATTAAAATATGATAAAAATTAAAGTAAAGTCACAATACATATAGAATTAATGCAAGAAACGAGTTGCAAATAAAAGAAATATTTTAAGAAAGGAAAAAAAAAATGACGAAAAAAGGGGTGCAACACGAGGACTTCCCAGGGGGTCACCCATCCTAGTACTACTCTCGCCCAAGCACGCTTAACTTCGGAGTTCTGATGGGATCCGGTGCATTAGTGCTGGTATGATCGCACCCGTTAGAGTTGTGCAAACTAATTGTATATACTGATGTTTAGAGAGTATTTGCAATTTACTAGGATAAATTGAAAAAATGATGCAATAAATTGGAAATTAATTAAAAAATAGTGAAATTAATTATTAAAATATGATAAAAATTAAAGTAAAGTCACAATACATATAGAATTAATGCAAGAAACGAGTTGCAAATAAAAGAAATATTTTAAGAAAGGAAAAAAAAAATGACGAAAAAAGGGGTGCAACACGAGGACTTCCCAGGGGGTCACCCATCCTAGTACTACTCTCGCCCAAGCACGCTTAACTTCGGAGTTCTGATGGGATCCGGTGCATTAGTGCTGGTATGATCGCACCCGTTAGAATTGTGCAAACTAATTGTATATACTGATGTTTAGAGAGTATTTGCAATTTACTAGGATAAATTGAAAAAATGATGCAATAAATTGGAAATTAATTAAAAAATAGTGAAATTAATTATTAAAATATGATAAAAATTAAAGTAAAGTCACAATACATATAGAATTAATGCAAGAAACGAGTTGCAAATAAAAGAAATATTTTAAGAAAGGAAAAAAAAAATGACGAAAAAAGGGGTGCAACACGAGGACTTCCCAGGGGGTCACCCATCCTAGTACTACTCTCGCCCAAGCACGCTTAACTTCGGAGTTCTGATGGGATCCGGTGCATTAGTGCTGGTATGATCGCACCCGTTAGAGTTGTGCAAACTAATTGTATATACTGATGTTTAGAGAGTATTTGCAATTTACTAGGATAAATTGAAAAAATGATGCAATAAATTGGAAATTAATTAAAAAATAGTGAAATTAATTATTAAAATATGATAAAAATTAAAGTAAAGTCACAATACATATAGAATTAATGCAAGAAACGAGTTGCAAATAAAAGAAATATTTTAAGAAAGGAAAAAAAAATGACGAAAAAAGGGGTGCAACACGAGGACTTCCAGGGGGTCACCCATCCTAGTACTACTCTCGCCCAAGCACGCTTAACTTCGGAGTTCTGATGGGATCCGGTGCATTAGTGCTGGTATGATCGCACCCGTTAGAGTTGTGCAAACTAATTGTATATACTGATGTTTAGAGAGTATTTGCAATTTACTGGATAAATTGAAAAAATGATGCAATAAATTGGAAATTAATTAAAAAATAGTGAAATTAATTATTAAAATATGATAAAAATTAAAGTAAAGTCACAATACATATAGAATTAATGCAAGAAACGAGTTGCAAATAAAAGAAATATTTTAAGAAAGGAAAAAAAAATGACGAAAAAAGGGGTGCAACACGAGGACTTCCCAGGGGGTCACCCATCCTAGTACTACTCTCGCCCAAGCACGCTTAACTTCGGAGTTCTGATGGGATCCGGTGCATTAGTGCTGGTATGATCGCACCCGTTAGAGTTGTGCAAACTAATTGTATATACTGATGTTTAGAGAGTATTTGCAATTTACTAGGATAAATTGAAAAAATGATGCAATAAATTGGAAATTAATTAAAAAATAGTGAAATTAATTATTAAAATATGATAAAAATTAAAGTAAAGTCACAATACATATAGAATTAATGCAAGAAACGAGTTGCAAATAAAAGAAATATTTTAAGAAAGGAAAAAAAAAATGACGAAAAAAGGGGTGCAACACGAGGACTTCCCAGGGGGTCACCCATCCTAGTACTACTCTCGCCCAAGCACGCTTAACTTCGGAGTTCTGATGGGATCCGGTGCATTAGTGCTGGTATGATCGCACCCGTTAGAGTTGTGCAAACTAATTGTATATACTGATGTTTAGAGAGTATTTGCAATTTACTAGGATAAATTGAAAAAATGATGCAATAAATTGGAAATTAATTAAAAAATAGTGAAATTAATTATTAAAATATGATAAAAATTAAAGTAAAGTCACAATACATATAGAATTAATGCAAGAAACGAGTTGCAAATAAAAGAAATATTTTAAGAAAGGAAAAAAAAAATGACGAAAAAAGGGGTGCAACACGAGGACTTCCCAGGGGGTCACCCATCCTAGTACTACTCTCGCCCAAGCACGCTTAACTTCGGAGTTCTGATGGGATCCGGTGCATTAGTGCTGGTATGATCGCACCCGTTAGAGTTGTGCAAACTAATTGTATATACTGATGTTTAGAGAGTATTTGCAATTACTAGGATAAATTGAAAAAAATGATGCAATAAATTGGAAATTAATTAAAAAATAGTGAAATTAATTATTAAAATATGATAAAAATTAAAGTAAAGTCACAATACATATAGAATAATGCAAGAAACGAGTTGCAAATAAAAGAAATATTTTAAGAAAGGAAAAAAAAAAATGACGAAAAAAGGGGTTGCAACACGAGGACT